>CM021757.1:2641503-2793919 GCA_011075105.1 Heteronetta atricapilla
AATCTGTAGAGGGATTGGGAGAGCCATGGGGCACTGGGAGAGCCATGGGGGCACTGGGAGAGCCATGGGGGCACTGGGAGGCCCCTGGAGCTCAGTCCAGAGAAAGGGGGACTGAAGGTGCCGCACTTCCATGGCCAGAGGGGGACAAGACTTCCTGGGCTCGCCCCACAGACCCCAGCCTGGCAGAGGGGCCGGAGGGGCCAGTCCTGTGCCCTGCCCCGTGCTCAAAGCCCCCTCCCCAAGTGACCCCACGCTGCCCTCTGGGGACCCGATGAGCTCCGGCGAGGGCTGTGAGCCGTCACGCGCCCACACCACCGGGCACATCCGCAGCCACGTGCCGTGCCCATGAACAGCCCGGGCTGATTTATGGGATGAGAGGAGGGCAGGAGGCCAACCTTAAATCCTGACTGCCCGGTGATTAATAATCATAATTATCATCATATTAGCCATAATAATAATAGTTTTCTTTTCCCCGCGGAGCTGGACATCCAGGAATCTCGGAGCTGTTTCGTAAGGCGGAGTGACCGACGTCCCTATTTTCTGGCGAGGAAATTGCGGCACAGAGCTGTCTCCCTCGAGCCACCCAGTACATCAACAAGAAAACAGAGAAGGCAGGAGCCTGGACTCTGTGTCCCTCTCCCTCCCCCATGCTATTAAGCTGCATCTGTGTAATATAGAGCAAAATATCCTCCACGACTCGCAGTAAATCACGGCAGAGGCAGCGTGCGGAGTGGATGGGGGGGAAGATAATGGGTTTTTCACCCTCTCCAACAATGGAATAAGTTTTTCTCTGCTGGGGGAAGGCTGACTTCTCTGACAGGCGGAGATAAAAGCAGCGGCAAGGCTCTGAAATGGGCTCTGGGAGCACCTGCCGTTGCCCGCCCACTCTTGGTGCTGGCCCCGGGGGCAGGAGGCAGCTCCTGGTGGGCGCCGCTGCGGGTCGGGTGCCCCCCGGGCAGGACCTGGTCCCCATAAGTATTCCGGAGGTGCACCGGAATATTAATTGAAAATCCCAGCAAAACACTCCTGCTGATGCTAATGGCCCATAATCCTCTTAGTCCAATTTCATGCCTGAAAAATTGTGCGTGGCGAACTCGCAACGGGGAGCCCCGCGGTGGGCGCTGCCCTGAGCGGTGGGCCCGGGGGAGGAGGGCTGGGAGAAAAGGGAGAAGGACCCCTTGGAGGTACGGAGAGGTGGCAGGATTGGTGCTGAGCCTGGGGCTCTGTCCGAGCATCTCCTGCGCCAGGGCAGCCTGGGCCCCCCAACCCACCTGGTCCCCCCCCGGCCCCCCAGCCCCTTGGGGCTGGATGACCTGGAGCCCAAGCGTGACCCCAAAGCCCCCTGCCCCCCTTGGACCCTCCACGCCCCATGGAGTCCCCGTGTCCTCCGTGCCCCCCAGGCCCCAAAGATGCCCCCCAGTGCCGAGTGTCCCCCCCCCCCAAGCCCGGCCCTTCAGCACCTCGCGAGTGGACAGCGCCGGGCGCGGGGCCCCGCCCGCCCCGGGACCCCCCCGGCCCCCCTGATCCCCCTTTCCTGGGATCCCCCAGGAACCCCCAACACCTTCCCTGCACCCCCAGCCGTACCTCCATCCCCCTGCCGCCCTGCACCCCACGTCCCACCACTCCCCCTCCCCACTCTCCAGCTCCCTCTCCCCTTTTTTTGGGCACTCCAAAGCCCCCCCTTGCACCCCCCACCTCTCGCCCCCCCCGGCTCTGCCCCCGCACCCTTGCAGCCCAACATCTCCTCCTCTCCCCCTGCACCCCCCCCTCCACCCCCTGCATCCCCTCCTCTGCCACCCCCAGCACTCCAGCACCCACCATCACCCCCCCCCGCCACCCCCTGCACCCCATCACCAACCTCCTGCACCCTCCCCAGCCCCCAGCACCCCCCAGCACCCGGCACCCACACTCCCACCACCCCCCCTGCCTCCAGCACACCCTACTCCAACACCCCAATCTCCCAGCGCCCCCCCGCCTCAGCACCCCAAGAACCCCACATGCAGCACCCTCCAGGACCCCCCTGTCCCATCACCCCAAGGACCTCACCTCCAGCTCCCCAGCACCCTAGAACCCCACTTCCAGCACCCTCCAGCAGCCCCCTGCCCCAGCACCCCGAGGATCCTGCACCCAGCACCCTGCAGCCCTCCGAGGACCCCACCTCCAGCATCCCCACCACCCCCATCACCTCCAGCACCACACATCCATCACCCCAAGGACCTCGTATCCAACACCCTCCAGCACCCCAAAAAACCCACCTCCACCCCCTCCAACACCCCAGGGACCCTCCTGAGCACCCCAGCACCCCGAGGACCCCACCTCCAGCACCCCAACACCCACCTGCTCCCCCCACCCCAGCACTCCATCCCGGAGCCCACCGGGGCTGCGGGGCCGCTGCCGGCAAGCGCTGTGCCGGGGGCACCGGGGGCACCGGGGAACACCGGGGGGGACACCGAGGGGGCCGGGGGGAGCAGCTCCCCATCTTCCCTCTGGTGCTGTCGACAGCCACCCGGGAAGCTCCCGGCGGGCCGGGACAGCGGTGACTAAGCACTTTGGGGATTTCTACTCTTAGAATTTTTTTCTCTTCTTTTCTCCCCCTTTCAAGCGGAGCCTCCCCTCTTCCTCCACACACCCCCCCCCCGCCCCCCCCCCCCCCTCCGCCTCCCACCCCCTCCTCCTCCTCCTCCTCCTCCTCCTCCCCTCCATCCTCATCCTCCCCGGCCGCCCCCGCCCGGGGCCGGGCGCGGCAGGGCGGGCGGTGGGGTTCCCCCTTCCGGCCGCCGGGAGCACGGGAGCCCCGGGCCGGCTCGGCTCCAGAGCTCGGCCAGCCCTGGGGTGAGGCGGAGCGGGGCCGTGCCGTGCCGTGCCGGGCCGTGCCGAGCCGAGCCGAGCCGCTCCGGGCCGGGCCGAGCTCCCCGCCGCCCCCGTGGGAAGTTGCGCTGCGCCCAGGGCGCACCGGGCGGCGGGGAGATGCCGGTGCGCAGGGGCCATGTGGCCCCCCAAAACACCTACCTGGACACCATCATCCGCAAATTTGAAGGGCAAAGTGAGTACCGTACCCCCCCTTCCGCCCCGCTCCCCGGTCGATCCCCGCTCCCGGTAACGGTCCGTCCCTCCCCCCCACCGCCCGCGACCCCCAAACTTCGGGGCTCGGCGAGGAGCGGAAGGGGGACAGGAGGGAGGCCACCGGCAGGGTGTCCCCGGGGAAATAAAGGCTCCTCCGTGACCCCCCCGGGGAGGGGGGGGCGGAGGGGTGGGCGACAGCCAGGCACTGTCCCCGTGGGTATTTATAGACAGGGCGACACAAGGGGACAAGCGGTGCCGGCGGAGGGGAACACCGGGGACCCCCGCGCCCCTCGGGCTGGGAGGGGGTCCCGGGGGTGGCTGGGAGGGGGCCCGGCCGGCAGCCGGGTGTCCGGCGGCACAGACGGGCTCGCTGCTTGTTTGCCTTCAACTCCGCGCTGCTCCGAGGCAGCCGTCCCTGGTGAAATGTTGCCATTTGCTGTTGCTCGGAGTAATCCCGTTATATGATTTTTTTTTTTGGCTGCTTTTCGTGTCAAATACAGCAAAGAGTTCGGGCGCCTCGGGGAGCTCGGGGGGTTGCACGCCGTCAGTCGGGGTCCACGGGGGGAGGCAGCTGGGGGGCTGCGCTCACCCTGTCCAGGCACCCCGATGGGGCTGCTTTGTCCCTATGGGGCTGGGGACAAGGGGAGGGGAGCAGGGTCCGTCCCCCCCCTTTTGTATTTGGGTTTCTGCCTTGGGGTGCTGGGGCCGTGCACCCCCCAGCGCCCCATCTCCCTGCGCTTTGTCCCTGGTGTCCGAGTTTTCCGGCTGGGCGACCGTCCCTGTGGGATCTGCTGTGGCAGTGAGTGACGTGACCCCGGGACGGGAAGCGAGAAAAACTGTCCCTGGTTCCTATCAGCCCCCGCTGGGACGCGGCGGCTGGGGGGCAGCGGGGGCAGGCGGCGAGGCGTGCCAGCGGGGAGGCAGCCAGGCCCCTCGGCCCCGCAGGCTCCCTGCCTGCGCGCTGCCAGCCGGGCCGGGCACACACCAAAATATTCCCCCCGCACTCCCCCGGGGCAGCTCCGCATGTAACAGGTGTTGAGAGAGACCGAAATGAGCCCCCCCGGGTCACTTCGCCCTCCTTTGTTTGTGGGTGCCGTCACCCTGCCCTGTAGCCCCCCTGGGTGCCGCAGCACCCAGAGCCAGAGAGCCCAGGACACCCTCCCAGCCGAGCACAAGGGCAAGGGCAAACCTGCAGGTGAGGGCAGGGCAGAAAGCAAATCCGGGGCAAAAACACCCGCAAGGAGAGCTGGCTCCCCAGCTCGTCCCCACGCCGGCCTTGGGCATATCCCTGTGCTTGGTGCAGCGCGCTGCCAGCGCCATCAATTCTGTCCTGCGCCAGCACGGCCCCGATCCGGCCCACGGGGCTGGCACTGCGTGGGGAGATGTTTATCACAGGTGGTGTGCAGGGTTTGGGGGGATCCCTTCCCTGTGCTGCCAGACTGGGACAGAGCGGGATGGGGCTGGGGAGGCAACTTGGGAACGCTTGGACGTGGGTTTTGTGCGGTGAAAACCCCACGCCGGCGTGTGTCCGTCCTACGTGGGAAAGGAGCCGAGGGTGGGAGCCCCCCATGAGGGGCCACCGAGGGCTGACGCAGGAGACCACGGAGCCGGCATCCCCGCTCCCCCAGGGACTCCGGAGGTGACATTAAGGGGAGCCCCGATGTGCCGGGGGAGCCCCCACCCCTCCAGGTCCCGGTGCCGCAGCTGTGCCGAGGTTTCTCCGCGTTGGAGTGAAGCCGGCGCTTGGCTCGGGAGAGCAGCGGGGCTCTGGAGCGCGTGCACGCTGCAGATGCCATTCCTGGGTAATCCGGGAGATTAATTGGGGTCTGGGCCGGGAGGCAGCCTCCAAAGGGACCCTCTGCTCTGACCTGCCTCCGGCTCCAGCCCGGGGGGATGCCAAAGGCTGGGGGAGTGATGCGGGGGGGTGCAGCCTTTTCCATCGGTGCACATAGACCCCGCTGCCACAGCCCAGCAAAGCCTCTCCTGGTGCCCAGCACCCCCCAGTCCTGAAGAAAAGCGGGGAAAAATAAATAAATAAATAAATAAATGATCAAAGCTTGAGGCTGGATCTCCCCCAGGAAAAGGGGCGAAGGGGCTCCATCCAGGCTGGACACCCCAGGCTCGGCAGCGCTGCCAGTCACCACAGCATGACACCAGCTTGGCCCCAGCCCAGCGATGCGGATGTGCCGCTCCCTGCCTCAGTTTCCCCCTTCCTCCACCTGAGCCCCGGCCTTCTCGAGCACGTGGGCCATGCAGCGCAGCGGGGTCTGCGTTTCAGCTCCAGCCCGAAGGCACAATTATCCCATAAAACATTCGGAGGATCATTAGTGCGGCAGGTTTCAGCCTGGCTTCCCGCAGAAGCCGAGCTCACGCCTCCTCTTACCTCTTGCCTGACTTGAGTCAAATCTGAGCAAGGGTGGGAAGTGTCTGAGATATCTCGGGTCCCCGATGAGCTCCTGGGCTGAGATAGGCTCTGCAGCTCTTCCCCATGCCTGCTGGGGACAGATTTCCCACGTTTTAGACAGCAGCGAGTCCTCGTGCGCGAGCAGGGAGAGGTGGCTCAGGGCTGTGCAGTGGCATTTCAGCAGGGACCCTTCTTAGGGGGTCCCCACAGCCACCGATTTGTGGGAAATTAGGGGGATTTTCTCTCTTTGAAGGGCAGGGCAGCACCCAGAGTGGTGTGGGCTGGCACCAGCGATCGTCCTAAGCACCTCTCACTGGTGGCACTGGGGTGCCCGTCCCTGCACAATCCCGGGGGTGCCCAACACAGGGTGGCACCAAAAAGCCCCAGCACCCCCCCATCCAGCCGGGCCCCCCGCCTGTCCCCACGTCCCCCTAAGCCCCGCGCTGTGCTGCGTCCCTGCAGACCGCAAGTTCCTCATCGCCAACGCCCAGATGGAGAACTGCGCCATCATCTACTGCAACGACGGCTTCTGCGAGATGTTCGGCTACTCGCGCGTGGAGGTGATGCAGCGGCCCTGCACCTGCGACTTCCTCACCGGCCCCGACACCACCAAGAGCTCCATCGCGCAGCTCACGCAGGCGCTGCTCGGCTCCGAGGAGTGCAAGCTCGAGATCCTCTACTACCGCAAAGACAGTAAGAGATGCTTTCGGCACGCGCGGGGCGAACCGGTGTCCTTAGGTGGAGACCTTGGTCGTGGTGGTGTCACCCTTGAGATGAACCACAGCATGGGATGGAGTGGGGGGGATCCTAAAGCTCATCCCGTTCCACCCCCTGCCGTGGGCAGGGACCCTTCCCACCAGCCCTGGTTGCCCAAAGTCCCGTCCAGCCTGGCCTTGGGCACCTCCAAGGATGGGGCACCCCCAGCTTCTCTTCTTCTTTCAGCTCTTTGAAGCTGGGGCTGGGTGGCAAAGAGAGTCTGATGGCACCGGGGCTTTGGGATTGCACCCAGGACCAGGGCTTTGCCACAGGATATGGGAGCAGGGTGACCCCATGGTGGGTCCCGGCTGGATGGACCCAGCTCGGCCGTAATTTGGGCTCTGGTGGTGGTGGCACCTCAAGAAAGGAGCTGCTGGATTATTTGGGAATGGGGTTTGCAAGCCCTTAGTGACAGCTCAGAGCCATGGGACCACTCGCAGCATCCCTGTGGCATGAATGAGGATCCCACGGGGTGCCCACGGAGGAGATGGGGTTGGACTGTGGCCGCGTGTCGGGGTGAGCCTGCCACCCGTCTCATCCCAAAGGCAGCCGCGGGCGCTGGTACGGCGTCGGGGCCGCCCCTCCAGCCAGCAGGATGTGGCTGCGTGCGCACAGATGGAATTACACTAAGATGAAAATGAAGCTTTGATGGAAAATACTAGTGATTAGTCCTAATACTGCAGGAAGTTAAATAAATATTTAGTGCTCGATGCTGCCAAGCAGCGTTGGCCAGGACTGGCAGAAGTGGGGGGAATTCAGGAGATCAGGCGCTCACTAGAGGTAGAAAACATGAAGTATTTCCTTTTTTTTTTCAACCTGCGGCGCCTTCCCATCTCTTTAGATTATATTGCTGGGGGCTGGGCTTGAGAAAGGGGCTGCACCTCGCCGTTGTCAGCTCTGAGCACGCCAGGATGGAGGAGAAACAACTGGGAAGGGAACATGGAGGCAGGAGCCTTGGCTCCCGGCCCGCACCCTATCTCCCGGGCAGGGACCCGGGTGTCCTGGCCTCCCTCCCAGCCCCTATCTCCTGGGCTGGCATCCAGGTGGGGCTGCGCGTCCCCCCCCCGGAGCCGCCGCGGGTTGAAGGGGTCTGGCCGGAGCCCAGCGTGGCTGGGAAGGCACGAGGAGGAGCGGGCACACGCCGTCCCCCTGCTCCCTGCAGCGCGTGGCCGTGGCAAGGACAGGGCGTGCGGCTCCGCGTCCCCTCCCCAGGACGGGGACGGTGGCACAGGATGAGCAGGGAGAGAAAGCAGCCCCCGGAACCCAGCGCTGAAAAACTGGGGGACAATCCTGGCCCCCGCGGTCATGGGGAGCTGGAGGTGGCGGCTTCCCAAAGGCTATTTGGCATCTTGGGCCCCGGGGACTGCCCGGTCCCCGCTGGCAGCAGGATCCAGCCCCGTCCTTCCCTGCTTGAAGAGCTCCCGACAGCTCGTGGGATGCTCGCCACTCTCCGCAGAGCCCTGCTCTTCCTCCAGGCCACGGAAACGCTCCGAGCTGCTTTCTTCTCTTTTTTATTAAAAAAAAGGGTTAAAAAAAAAAAAAAACACCACGCACACACACAACAAAGCCCAGAAGAAAGCCCTGCATGGCTATTTTTAAACCCCAGCCCCACCAGCAATACGCTCGCCAATTGTCTCCCCCCAGCACTCAGCCTGCGATCGCTCAGCCCATTATAAATGGGCCTTATCGGCGAAGAAAAGGCCCTCGCATTACGGGGAGCTGCTGCTTAATTAGACCGCGGAGGCTCCGAACCCGCCCGTCCTCCTTTTCATCGCGGCGGCTCCAATCTCCAGGCTCGACCTGCTGTTTATTACTGCGGTACTCCCGGCTCTGCAGCTCGCCTGGTTCTTTCCTGGCTTTTGTGGTTTGCCAGAGCTGATGTTCTGCCCCCAAAACCTGCCTGCCTGAGCCCCCCAGCAGGGTCGGGGGGGGGGATGAATGGAGGGAATTGGAGGGGGGGGGGAATGGGGTGCCCGGGGCACCCGTGGGTGTCAGGGGGGGTGGCTGTGCCCATGTCCAGGCAGGTTCCCATGGGGGTTGTTGCTTTTGGGGCCAGCACGTCCCTGGGGACATCACACCCATGCTGTCATTAGCGTGCTGCTGATTATAAAAGGAGATGAAACGGAGCCAACAAGCACTGGGTGGGGGGGGGAAGGCAGGAGCGGGCCGTTGTCCCTCCCCCCCACAGCATCCCCCAAATCCCCCTCAGGAAGGGGGCAGAGCCCGGCCGTGGTGCAGGTGGGCTCCAATCCTCTGGCCAAAGCCGGTGGCTCGGCCTGAAGTTCATTTTCCTCACAAGACACTGTCCAGCTGGACCTGCCCGGGGCCGGGATCAACCCCACATCAGTGAGGGGCTGAGGGTCCCCCAAAGGTGGCTGGTGAGAGCCTCCATGTCCCCTCCAAGCAGGGCCGGTGGCCGCAGGTGCTGGGAACGGTGGCGCTGGCACAGGCGGCGCGGCGGCAGCTGGCACCGAGCGCTTGGCTCTTAATCTGCGTGGATGCGATGGTTATGAATCTGAAAGGGGAGACGTGGGGACGAGACAGCTGCAGGGACAGCCACCTGCTGGCAGCCCCTCCATCCCTGTCCCCGTCCCCTCGAGCAGAGACCATTTGTGCCAGTCCCCCGTGGGTTAGGAGCAGGGGTGAGCCCGGCAGATGCCTCGCGCCGTGCTGGGGCTGGCATTTCCCCGGGGGCTCAGGAGGTCGCAGAGCCATCGGGGACCCGGTGTCACTGTGGATGTCCCCCACAGCTCCCTGTGGGGCTGGTGGCTGTGTGGTGTCACCGCATGCGGCGTGTTCCCTCCTTTCCCATTTGGGGCACGTTTGCAGCACAGCCATGGGTTTTTCTCCATCAGCTGCTGCCAGAAGCCCACGCGAAGGCAGACGGGGATGGATCCGGCCCCATTTACTCCTCACAGCCATACAGATGGCAAAGTGCAGCACGCTGCCCCGTGGTGCGGAGCAGGCAGGACCCAGGGGACCTCCCGGGTGGCGGGGGACAGCAGGGAGGCACGGCGGGCTGACAAAGCCCAACCCCAGCTCAATCCGTTTGCTTTTACAAAAACTTGTGGTTTTTGTGCCGAGCCAGGGCAGCTCGCCCCGTGTTTCTTTAAGGGTCAGGCTTGGCAGAGCTGAGCCCTGACCTCAGGAAGGGGACAGACACCACAGCCCAACTCCAGATGGGGACTTATAAACATCCCCGCTCGCAATGACAAACACTCCGCTCCCAGGGGTTTGGCACTGCGGGGCTGCGTCCGTCCTCCTTGGCACGGCCGTGCTGCGCCTCCGGCTCTGCCCCAGGGATGGCACGGTCAGGGTACGGGGCTGGAAGGGACACATCTCCACCCTCTGCAGCTCCTTGGGTGCTGTGCGCCTGGACCAGACACCCCAGGAACGGAGAGACGGGCCCAGAGCATCCCCAGCACCCCGGGGGTGCTTCCCAGGGAGGGTTTTCCTGAAATCCCTGCCCTGGCACTGATTCTCACCCAAATCCCCCCACCCTCACTAGCTGCTGTGTCCCCGGTGGGAGGTGGCACCATGTGGCACCAGGATGGAGCCTCAGGGTGCCCGGACAGCCCTGGGAGATGTCAGCGCTGCAGCTTTGGCCGCACAGCCCCGGGCTTAGCTGGACTAATTCCTGCGGCCAGCGGGGATTTAGCGAGGGAAGGGCCACCGGAGCACCCTGCCACCCGCACCCCAAAACGCCCTCCCAGGCTGGGTGGCATCCTCACAGCCAGCTCATGCTGCTGGCTCCCCGGTGTCCTCAGCTGCTCCATGCTCCTACTCCTTCCCCTCCTGTTGTCCCCAACCCATGAGCAGAAATCCCCGCTGTGGGGCCGCATTCATCCCACCTCCCTTAGTAAGGTTGTTTGGGTTGTAGGGGCTTACCCCAAGCAGTATTTTTGCTGGTCTCATGTCACGGCCAGTCTCAGTAGGACAGGAACCATCCCCCAGCACCATCCTCGTGGTGCACATGGGGCCAGGGGGACACGGTCCCTGCGCGCTCCCCAGCACCCACAGCCACCCCCCAGCAGACAGACCCTATGGGACACCCTATGGGACACCCTATGGGACACCCACTTCCCAAGGGCTCGGCCTCCCAGCATTTTCCATCCCGTCTCAACAGCTTGATTTAGGGTCTCGGAGCAATCTGCATAGCTCTTTGAAGTTTCCACCGGGGCCCTAGTGCTGATTTCTCCCCAGACGGGAGCAAGGCTCAGCCCTGTGCGTGTCTCGGGGGCGCGAGACGGCCCTGTCCCCTCCGTGCCCTTCCCACCCTTTTTCCCCCGCTCCGTTATATAATGCCACTATAGATTTAGCCACTCTGCCATGAGACCCTGCAGATTAAATCTGCCGGCCGGGGGAGGGAAGGACTCGGTAAGAGCTCCCAGGGCAGATTAATAGCTTGCTTTTTTAATATTCATAACAATACAGTTTTGTGTCCGGCTCTCGGAAACCCCCGTGTCCCGTTGATTAGTTTAATGCCGATGATACGGGCAAACGCCGTCACCGCTCGTGGCTGCAGAGGATAAGAGGGCCGGGGAGGGAGGGGCCCCACGATGACATTTTTAATGTTATTAAGTGCTCACTTTCATCAAGGTCAGAAGACGAGATGGGTCAGAAAGCACAAAGCCTCTGACCTCTCGGGGAGATGCTGGGTGACAGGAGGATCGAACCCAGCCCCGGGTCTGGGGGAACAAGCTGTGTGTCAGCCCGTGCAGACCCATCAAGTCTTGGAGGATGAGTGTGGGGCTCTCCAAAGCAGCAGCCTCGTTGCTGGCAGCCAGGTCGGTGCGGGGACACCCCCCGGTGCTGGGACACCCCCCCCCGTTTTCCAGGAGAGCCCTCGCTGATGCCCCAGGGACCTCTCGGCTGCCAAGCAGGAGGGAAGATGCCAAAAGCCTGTGCTAGGGAAGGGAAAAGAAACTCCAGCAGAGTCCCCAGGGCCACCACTCCCTGCCCCAGCCCACCGGGAGCCACTCGGTCCCGTTCCCATGCCGTGTCCCCCCTGCCATCCCTTTTTGTGGGCAGCCCCACGGGCGGGGGCGAAGCGCAGAGAGGTTGCAAATGCCCCCAGGACTCCTCCAGGAGATCATTTGGCGGCTAGATAAAATTAGACGGATGGAGACAGATTAGCTGAACAGCTGAAGGGAAGAGACGGGCAGATGGATGGGGACAGGCGATCGAGGAACAAGGACGGCAGCACAAGGCTGGGGGCTCAGCCCACCCGCACCGGGCACCGCAGCAGCCCCGGGGTGCCCAGGTACCCTGCACCCCGCTGCCCAAAACCCCAAATCTTTGAGGATTTGGCTACATCTCAAGGGAAGGTGCTGAGCCATCCTCTCCATCCCCCATGCCCCGTCCTCCCATCTAATGCACGGGTCCAAGCCAGGCACCGAGCTCCCGGCACGCAGGACGGATCCTGCCCCAGCCAGGGCAATTCCCCGGGGACCAGCGGGGGGTATCGGAGCAGCGCCCGGATTTGTGGGATCACACCAGGCGCCAGCTGCCTCCCAGCCCCAACCCAAGCCCCAGCTGCTCCTCACGTCCCCAATTTTCAGCTGTTTGACATCGGCCTGGGATTAACCCTTTGGGTGCACGCAGGATCTGGCCCCCACAAGGTGTGCAGCAGCTCAGAGGCTCCCAGCACCGCGGAGGAGCTTAGGAAGGAAAAAATGAAGCAGTGAAAGGGAAGCGTGCAGCAGGGCGGAGCACGTGAGCCAGGATCAGGCCATCTGGATCGGGATGCCCTTGCATGGGAAAGCACAGAGCTGACGGCTGCCACGATAACCTGCCAGTTTTCCGGTCCTCTGGAAGTTGGGGATGCTTCAAAATCACCTGCAGGGAAATAATAATAGCAATAGCAATAATAATAATAATAATAATAATAATAATAATAGATTTTATGGCACACAGAAGGAGAAGGCATCCCGCAGCCAACCCTACCACTCACACTCGTGTGCCAGCAGAGCTGCAGCATCCCAGGGCTGGCACCGCATCCTCCGTGCCCGTGTCACCACCTGAGGACACCCGCGTGCCTCTCAGGCCCCACAGAAATACCCTCAAAAGGTGGAAGAAAGGGTTCGTTTCTCTCCATCCCCAGTACCACGGCACACGGGTCAGCGCGGCGTGCCCGTGCGTCCCTTCCAAACGACTTTATCTGCTGAAAATCCCCCCCCACCGCCTCCTCCCCACCTCCTGCTTTTAAGTGGATTTCCCCTCCGTGTGGTGAACAACGATGAAATCAAGAAAGGGAAGGAATAATCCCGGCTGCCGGGCCCTTTAAACGGATTTCACCCTATCCATTTCTTTCCCCTTCTTGTGCATGTGTGTGTGCGCGCGCCACTGACGTCAGGGCAGATTTGGAAGTTGCCCGATGCCGGCCATCTGCTCCTGATTACGGGAGGCCCTGAGCTCTTTAAAATTACACGCAGAAAGGCCGACAGGCCCCCGGCGTGGCCGCGCATCCCCGCGCCACCAGCCCCGCTAATCCCCCGCGCGCAGGGCGCCGGCCCCTTTAACCACCGTGTCCAGGGACTGAAGATTTGGGTGGTTTTGCAGGGGCTGCCACTCGTTGAAATGGCCAAAATTGCCCCAAAGTGTTGAGGAGGTTATCCTAGAACCCAGCAGGTACCTCTGCAGCGGCACCCCGCTGCCCTGCCTCTTTTAGGGGACTTGGGGGGGGGGTTCGGGGGGATTTCACCAGCAGGGATGCGGTTGGTGCCAAAGCAACAGGAGGCGGCTCGAGGAAGGGCTCCGCATTGATTGTACCCTTGGGAACGGCTTTTTTAGGATTATCATGGGAATGAAGGGCAGTGGGAAGCCCTCTGCGTCCTCCCATTGGGGAAAGGGCTGCAGGGAATTTGGGGATCCCCTGCTGCTGGCTGGCACCTGCCCGCAGCTCAAGCAGGACCATGGGGTTGTCGTGCATCCAGCGGGTAAATCTGCATGGCCCTATGCACCGTGACCACTCTGGGGGTCCTCCCCACAGCCCCCCTGCTCCCAGGTCACTGCACCCATCCCTATGCCCCCCTAATGCCTCAGTTTCCCCAGGGCACTGCCCTCGCCCACAGCCTGCACCCAGGACGGGAGAAGGCCAAAACCAGTTCCCCCCAAACTGGTCGGTGATTGCAGGGCAATTAGCGGCGGCTTGATTACAAGCAGCATGCCAAATGAGGTTGAACTGCTACCTGGAAACTTTCGGAGTTCTTAATTACCCACGGCGTAATTGCTAGTCTAAAGTACATTAATATAAATGACTGTCTGGGACAAAAAAAAATAATATAAAAAATAAAAGGCAAGATGCGGTCTGCGGGAGCTGGGATGGGGCAGGGCGACGGAGCCTTCCAGGGCCTTCCAAATTCCCCTCAGGAATTGCATCCCTTAAAAAATACGGTTCTGCCCAGGTTGTTTTATGGGCACGGGGGGGCCATAACACCTGTTCCCCCCTGAGCTCTCCTCTCTCCGCGCAGCCTCGTGTTTCCGGTGCCTGGTGGACGTGGTGCCGGTGAAGAACGAGGACGGCGTGGTCATCATGTTCATCCTCAACTTCGAGGACCTGGCGCAGCTCATCGCCAAGAGCGCCGGCCGGAGCCTGCACCAGCGGCTGTCACAGAGCTGGCGCGGAGGTGGGTGGCACCGGGGACACCGGGGACACGGGGACGAGGCAGGGCTGCATCCTCCGGGGGCTGCGTTTCTGCAAAGCCGCAGCTCCGCCGGGTCGGGGAATTGAGCCATTTGAAAAGAAAATGGGTGAAAAAAGGGCTTTTTTTGGCATGCACGCCCCGGCATGCAGTGTGCCACGCGCCTCCAGATCCACCTGGGGACCTCGGGACAGGGTGGGGACGGACCCTGGGCACAGGAGGGTGCAGATGTAAGGAGAGGGCACCTCGCCACGAGCGGAGCCATCGAGCCCCTCTGCACACCCCCTGCTTTGCTGCCAGCCTTTCGGAATTTCGTGCTGGGGGGGGTTTGTGGCAGCCCCTCGGGGCCCTGCTGCGGGCAGGCAGCACGGCGTTGGCCGGGAGAGAGGGAGCTGGCGTGGGACAGGAGCCACGTGCAGGTGTTTTGGGACAGCTGGGGGATATTTGGTGTCACCAACAGCAGGGCTGTGCCACGGGGATGTCACCGCACGAGGGATGCATTGGGATGGCCCTGAACTTGCTCCAGCTGTGGGCTGTTACCCACAGTCCCAGGCTCATCCCGGGGTTTTTGCAGGGCTTTTGGGGGCAGTGGAAAATCCGATCACAGTTTTTTGGGGAGGCTGGAGCAAAGGGAGAGCCCTGCAGGGGGTGTGGGTACCAAAAGATACCGATGTCGGACCAGACCGTGGGAAGCAGAGGTGGAGCTTCCAAATACCCTCCTGCTATAGGGTCCCCTGTGTCAGCCACCTGTATTTTAAACAGGTGAAAAATCTGACATAGATCTTCCTATAAACTCTACCTGGGGTGTGGGGCACCACAGGGAGGCTTGCGTCAGGACATTTGGGGACCAGACTAAAGCTGGGAGCAGCCCGGGTCTGTCCCCCCATGCCACACGGGGTGGCACAGCAGGACTGGGACCACAGCCGGGGTTGGGGCTGCACTGGGGACTGACGGAGCCCCTTCACGCTGCCCTTTGTGTAGTGTCATGTGTTTTAAATGCATTCATGCTCGGTGCACGGACACAGCCCGGTGCCACGAAGGGGTTCACGTGCGCGGCTGCAGGTCCCGGTGGGGATGCTGTGTGTGCTGTCGGGTTTTGTGCATCCTCAGGCCAGGCATACACACGGGACTAGCCGAGCTATGCGGCGGGTGTGTGTATATCCTGCTACGTCTGTGAAGTGGTGAGGTTTATATTGCCTGGTGCATCGCGGCAATGGCAGCTAGCCTCGGTGCGTGAACTGCTGAGGACGTCCTAAATACCAGCACCGGTGTTGCCTTGCAGCCCTCCCCGCTCTCATACGCACGTCTCGACACAGGACGTGTTCCCGACCTGTTGACCATACCCCGAGGTGTGGGTTCGGCTGCGGGAGGTGCCCAAACAGAACCAGCACCGCGCGGTTCCCTGCGCACCCCAAGGAGCCGTGTCGGGAAAGGCGGGTGCCAGCCCGGGCCAGCCTCTTGTGCTTTTCTGACACCGAGCAGCTCGGCAGTGCGTTGGGGTTAAGTGAGGGGAGGCAAATTCTGCCAAAACCCACCAGGTCCACAATATGCTGCTGTCTCCCAGAGGTCGATGCCCTTCTGGACTTGTGTTGCGTCCCGTGTCCCTGTGCCAAGAAGTATTGCTGCTAGTGGAGAGATGAGACACAGGGAAAGTCAGCCAGAGGCTCATCTAATGGAGATTTAGGCTGCTTTGTTTTTAAAGTAGGGTGAAGCCGAGCTGGTCCAAGCCTTGTCCAGCTCCTGGCCCTGCTGCCAGGGTTTGCCCAGGGAAGGTTTTGGTCCAGGTCACAAGTGTGGTCCTGAGGGTCATGGTCTGCTCTGCGGAGCAGCCGCAGAGGAGGACGAGTGATTTTGTGCTGGGAATCACAACCAAGACCATCGGGTCCTGCTGTGGCTGCTGTTGGTCCCTCTCCGCAACCAGCCCCTTCCCCTCTTCACCCTCTTCTGCTGCTCCTTGCAGCCCCAGCTGCTCTCACCTTGGTCCTGGGCTCCAGCGAGGCAGTGCCCTTGTCCCCATGGACAACCCCAACACTTTGGTCCAGCACTGGACAAAATGGCTGGAAGTACTTTTTCTAATTGTTAACTCACTGGATATTTTTTTTTGCACATTTTTTTTCCCTGAGTCCCACCAAGGAGATTTAGAGGCTCAATTTCCTCCAGGTCCAAATCCCCTAAGTGGCTTTAAGCAGCTTAGAGATGCTCTGCACCTTTCCCGTCTTGCATCCTCAGTGGCAGGGGTCTCCTGCAGCCCTGCCGTGCTTTCTGCCGGCTCGGGGTCTGCCCTGAGCGCACGGCGCTGCAGGAATACCGAGCGCCGCAGGAGGAAGGCCCACGCATGTCCCCCAAAACCACCCGAAATCCTTCGCAGCCCGCTCCCCCACCACTGCCCCGACCTGCCTCGCTGCAGCCATCCCGTGCAGCTAGGTTACATCTGTGTCTCTTGTGTTTTGTCTGTGTTTTTCTTTTTAACAAGGTCAAGGTAGGCGGTTGAAGTTTAGTCTCCCGTCCCTGCGGCGACTCAAAGTCCAGCGGAAATCTCTGCCCACCAGTGAGTTTGATGGAGTAGCCATTGACTATGGAAAGGTAACCGCAGCCTTTGTCTGATACGAGCCCGTGCCTCAGGCCAGGACCCAGCGCTCTTCCTCGCTCTCCCCACCCCGCTCCCCCTCGGCTGCTGTGGCTCGGGCCGTACCTGGTGCTGGGGGGCTCCGGCCCCAGTGGCGTTGCTTCGGTGGCATGGGACCGTGCTGCTCCGCAGGGCCAGCCGTGGCTCACGGGGGGAGCGGGAGATGTGCCGAGCTGGGAGGAAGGTCCGGCTCCATAGGGCGAGTTGTTTGGGATGGCGGAGGTCAGGGGAGGTGTCTCCTTCGCGGAGATGCTGGTGGCAGCTGGAGAAGGCGTGGTGTGAGCAGGGAGCACAGCTGGCAGGGCTTGCAGGCAAAAACCTCGAAACGGCACATTTCCCCCCATTTTCCTGGATGCAACCAGCCCAGGCAGCTCTGGCTTCTCAGTCCTCCTGCAAAGAGTGTGACGGAGGGTGATGCTCACTGCCAATGTGTTGAGATTGGGGAGGTACCGGAGGAACCTCTTTAGAGCTTGCTCTTCTCAGTGTCTTCTTGGCTGTCGGAGTGCTCAAGGTACCTCTGGGCAAAGGCGTGTTGTTTTCTGAAACCCTCCAGCTCGAGGCACAGGGCTGTGAGCAGGAGGCTTTCGCTCTGCTGAGGCATCCCCAGGCACGAGGTCGTTGCTGCGCTGGGTGTATCCGGACAGCCTGGATACAGCTGCTTCCCAAAACCACAGCTTGGGGAAGGCGGGAGGTGCATGTCTTCTCAGAGGTTGTGCTTGTGGCGAGCTGAAGGCATCCGTAGTGCTGTCAGCTGCTCTGGGTACGTTGGTCCCACACCCACCAGTGCTGCTAAAGGCTCTGGGTGCCCCACGTTGAAGCTGTGTGGTGCACTGCAGCATTCTGGGGGCACACACCTGGAGGATGCGCGCTGAGGACGTCCTGGTGATCCACCGCTCTGGTGGAGCCTGGTCCAAGTGGAGAGAGCCTGGCAGGAGCAGGGACAGCCAGCCCCACTGGTCACCGCGTCCTACGACCTGCAGTACAGTGAGAAGTGCTGCGCCGTGCCTTGGGCACATGCTCAAAGCCCCAGTCCCAGCCATGGACATGACTGCCTAGACCCAGAGGATTCTGCCCCAGAAGGTGGTGGCTTTGTGCTCCTCGCTGCAGAAGCCTTTAAAGGCTGGAAGCTCTTTAGGTCCCCAGGGAGCAACCTTTAGCAATGGCCAAGGGGCGCTGGAGGAGAGCGAGGACCTCATACAGCTGAATTTGCAAGCCCAGCAGCATCTCCAGTACTTCCCGGTGCAGAGCACATCACTTCCCAGGGACAGCAGCACAGGACCCCGGGCACGACCCGCTGTGGTGGCCTGAGCTCGTGCAAGGGGCAAGGGAGAGGTAGGACCGGTGGTGGGACATGGGGACACTTTAGAAAAGAACACTGCAGGGCAGGTGCTCCAGGCAAACCCACCCTTAGGGTCTCCTCTTCTCTTGTTGCTCTGCCTGCTTCCAGCTATGCCTTGCAAACAGCCCCGTGGCCGTGCGAGCCAGCTCCTGGCACCGTCCCAGGGCTGCCAGGGCTGCCACGTCCCCAGGGGCTCGGTCACCCCCACCGCAAAGCACCCTCGGTTCTGGTCCAAGCTGGAGCTGAACGGGGGAACCGCAGCGCTTCCCGGCCCCCTGCCCCTCCTCTTACCTCCCCAGCTCCCTCCTTCCCCCCAGCACTCGAGGACTCCTTCTAATAAAACCCTTTCTCCCGGCTGTCTTAAAGCCTGGTGGTGACTCCCTGATTTTGAGGGACTTGAAGACATCGCCCAAGGAGAACTGTGTGCAGTCAGAGACCGAATCCCTCCTGGAAAAGGAGAGGAGGCCGAGCCTGGAGGCCGACCCCACCTTACAACACTCGTCCCTGAAACAAGAGCCTCCCTCGCTGGGCCCGCGAGGGCCGTACTCGGCGTGGGGTTTCATTCGGTCTCGCCCCGGGGGCAGCTTCCACAGCCTCCGCAGGGTCTCCTCCTTGGACAACTTTGAGGCTGCGAGGTCTGAGTTCCAGAGAAAATTCAGGGAAAGGAGGGCAAACTCAGGTAGGGGAAAAACCCTGGAGTTTTCGGTCCTACTGCGGGAGCGATGGCCCCAGGGGCCACCAGCACGACTTGGGGGGGGGGAGGTCTCTTGCCTTGAACTGCTTTTTCCTCTGCAAAGCGGACATAAAGTGGGGTCTCCTCCCTCAAACCCGCTGGTCTCAGCGTGCTTCCCTGCGTAGGCAGGTCCTGCTCTTGGGTAGAGCATCGGTGGTGTCGCGCGTGGGCCGTAGACCGCATGAGGTTGTGTTTGGCTGCCCTGGGTGAGAGGCGTCTCGGTGCCGTCCCACCTGGACAAGAGGGAGGGAAGGGGTCAGCAGGCAGTGCCATGGCCCCGTGAGCGATGTCCAGGTGGGAGGAAACGCACCTCCACCCCGGTGTTCATGTTCAGACCTCTTGTTCTTGTAGAGCCATGATGATAAATGAGATGGAGGTCAGGCAAGGGAAGCTTCAGTAACTGGGGATGGGGAGAGACCAGCATGCGGTGTGTGGCTTGAGAAAATGGGATGGGGGATCGTGGTCCTCAAATAGTCACAAGTTACGGACCTCAGGAGGGGACACAGCACAGAGGGAGGGAAGGGGCAGAGCAGGCAGGAGAAGGGTGGCAGCAGGAGGGCACCTTCACAGGGTCTTCAGCACCTCCTGCCCTTGGGGTGATGTCAGAATATAAGGGATAGAAAGGGTAAAAATCCTGATAAAAATAACCCAGCCCTGCCCATAGGAGATAGAGGGGGTGGGACACGCTGGTTGTGGTGCTTGGGGACGTTCCTGAACCCCCGGGTGTGGGCACGAGCACCTCTGTGGGCACACATTGCTATGAGCCAGACCAAGCTAGTGCCTCTGGGACTTCCTTCCTGGTCCTGCACCAGGGTGAGGCAGGGAGGAAAACCAGGAGGGATCCAGCCCCCACAGCACTGTGACCCCAACCCCACCACAGCCCTGCTGTGGGAGAACTGAGGGTGGAGGATGTGTCTGGGTGGGGACATTGCCCATTTCCTGGCTCGCTTTGGTGGCCAAGAACCAAGGCAAGGAACGGAGGAGCTGTGTTGGTCATGCTGGAGTATGCAAGGGTGGAGGAGGCCCGCCTTCCCCTTCTGCTTTCATGCCAGCTCCTGACATCCCTCCCTGGTGGGTCTCGTTGGGTCCAGTCCCTAACCCACCACAATCTTCAGGGGCAGCAAAGCACATTGGGTGCCTCCATATTTTGGCATCCCATCCAAGCCCCCTGAAGAAGGTTTTAATGATGAGAAGATGGGTGATGTGCCTGGAAAGCAGTCCCCTTCGGGTGTCTTGGGTTGGGCATCCCATGTCAGAAGCCACCCTGAAGAAGCCAAGCCTTTATGGCCTGGTCAGTGCCTTCTGGTGGCACCCTGTGGTGGTTCTGCACTGAGGTTAGAGCTCTGCAAACCACCTCCTGCTCTCACCACCCTCCTCAACGCTCCTTTCCATCCTGTTTCAGAGGCTTCCCACGTCAAACCCAACCCCCCGAACTCCACCTCGGACTCGGACCTGATGAAGTACCGGACCATCAGCCAGATCCCCCAGTTCACGCTCAACTTTGTGGAGTTCAACCTGGAGAAGCACCGCTCGGGCTCCACCACCGAGATCGAGATAATCGCGCCCCACAAGGTGATGGAGCGCACGCAGAATGTCACCGAGAAGGTCACGCAGGTACGTGGGCACTGAGACAGTGCTGGGGTGGTGGCACTGCCACCAAGACATGGTCATGGCCATTTCTGTGGCTTTGGGAGGAGAGGGCAGCAACACTTGGACTTTCCACCCTGGGCAGCATCTCAGCATTTGATTTTCATCTTTTCCTCTGAATGTTTGAATATACTTTTTTTTTTTTCCTGAATCACTTTTTATGGGTAATTTGTGCCCAGGGGGACACGGGCATGAACTTCTGGTGGTGCAGTGGTGGCCATGAAGGGGACACACGCGTGTGCCTGCATGTGCCTGTGGTTCGTTTGCAGGGGAGGCTCTGGCTGTCCCCAGGGCACCGGTGGCCCTTGTGTGCTCAGCTGGGGACCCCTCGGATCCCCTGGGAGACAGCAGGTGGCACTGCACTGTCACCAAACTGGGCACACGTGGCACTGCGCTGTCACCAACACGTGTGACGCTGTGCTGTCACTGCAGGGGACACGCATGACGCTGCGCTGTCACCGTTGCCAGCACACATGGCATCACCCTGTCACCGCAGGGGATGCGCGTGTCCCTGTACTGTCACCACAAGGAAAACACATGGCACCGTCCTGTCCCCAGAGGGACCAAGCTTCCTGGTGGCCCTGGCCATGGGATGCAGAGTCACCAGTGTGAGTAGGAAGAGGACGCCAAGTGGCGAGGACCAACCCTGCTGTCACCTGCCCACGGTGCCTGTGACCTGGGGGCAGAGGGGGGACGTTACCCACAGCTGCCTCCCCTCCTTCTATGCACAGGAAGGGGAATATTTTTAAATCCCCATTGGGAAATGATGACTTTGCGGCTGCGAGTTAATTAAAAGCCCACGGGAAATGCCAAGACATGGCATGAGCAGGGAGAGGGGCGTTTTGGGGCACGTGGGAGGTGCTGCTGCGTTCCACAGCCCTGCTCAGGATCTGTTACCAGTGGGGAAACTGAGGCACGGGGGAGCAGTGATGTGCCAAATACATCCAAGGGCACCTCCCACCATTGCTAGGAGCAGCCAAGGGCAAATTTAATGAAAAAGCAGCCATCTGAGCCCAGAAAAGCCCACATGCTGCGGACCGCTGTGGTGCGCTGGGGTGATCTTGGCACAGTGGCACCAGCCACGCGATGCTGGGTCGTCAGCTGGTGGTGGGGTGATGGGGTCAGAGCTGTTGGGTTGTGGCTACGGGCAGGCACAGGGCTCTGTGGTGCAGCCCCCAAAAAGGTCGATCTTCCCTTTGCCCATCTCCAGGCAGGATGGGACGGGATGGGACAGGACGGATCAGACCTCTCCTCCCCATTGCATCTCCCTGTGGCATCAGGGGACCCACGCATGCTGCCCATCCTCACCCCAGGCGTCCCACCACGCCACAGCTCCTTGCTCCTGCCCACTAAATAATTCACAGCGAGGCAGAGACAGAGGCGAGACATGGCTGACGGCATCTAAAAATACCGGCTGGCAGCAGGGAGAGGCAGGCAGCAGCTGCTCGGGGCGCTCTGACACCGCAGCGAGCGCGCAGAACGGCCGGTCACAAGTGCAACGAGTGTGCCGGGCTCAGCCTGCGTGGCTGGAGGCGCTCAGGGGTGCTGCGGGGCCAGCACCACCAGCCTGGGGTCCTGTTTTGTGGATGGCACCTCTCCGGGTCCCCAGGGAAGGGGGAAGGATGTGGAGG
This sequence comes from Heteronetta atricapilla, assembly GCA_011075105.1. Taxonomy (NCBI): domain Eukaryota; kingdom Metazoa; phylum Chordata; class Aves; order Anseriformes; family Anatidae; genus Heteronetta; species Heteronetta atricapilla. The sequence goes on from CM021757.1 coordinate 2,663,346, forward strand.
TGGTCAGGGATGGGGATGAGGGGTTGGGGTGCTGAGCGGTGTCAGGATTAACACCACGGGGTGAACAGCAGAGAGGGAGGAAAGGCCAGTGCCTGCCTGCAGACAGCACCATGGGCCTGATCCTGTCCAGTTTCTTTGCTTGAGGGTCTCCTGGTGGCTCTGGCGTGTCCCCCTCCCCAGCTTGGTGTCCCCTCCTCATCCCCATCCCCCTGCACAGGGCAAAGAGAGAAGGATGGGGGGCTACATCTGCTCTGCCCTGAGCCCCACGGGGAGCAAGCAGTGGCCTGGGTCACCCAGGACCATCAGGGCCCCCCCTCCATCACCCACAGCCCACATGCACCCTGCTCCCTCCTCCCTCCTCCTCCTCCTCCCTCCCACAGCCGCCTCGCTCACCCAGCACCCAGCACCGGCACCCTGCACCCCGCACCATGAGCCTGCGGCTGCAGCTGAAGCCAGTAAGTGCAGGGGAAAGGGGACAGGGGAAGGCGCACCCGGTGGAGTCACCATGGGGGACACCCGGCACTGCCACCCTTGGAGACTCACAGAGCCACCCAGGCCACCGAGGGGTGCCACTCGCATCCCTTGGGGACAAGGCTGAAGGCATTCCCTACCTCTGGGTTGCTTTAGATGCTCTTTTGGAGGTTGTTTCTTTTCCCCTTTCTGCCTCAAATCTTGGTGGTTGTCCTTTTTTTTATTAATCCATGCCTGGAAAACAAGGGGGCTCGACCCACTCTTGCTCCAGCCGCAGGAGCCAGGTGCCAGGAGCTGGGGTGCACAGCAGGCATCTGAGCACAGGGAACAACGCTCGAGGTGCTCAGATTTGGGACTGGCCTCACCGAGCTGCTCCCAGCCAGGCAGGACAGGGCAATTTGGCTACAAGGGTGGCAGCATCGCCGGCTTTCCCAGACACAAGGCGTAGGAGCCCATTCGGGGTCTGCAGGACCCATCTTAGCTTGGGGACCAAAAATTTCAGCAGCATCGCTTTGTCCCCACGGGAACCGTTCCCCAAGCCCACCCAGTGCCTCATTCCCCTCCACAACGATTGCCTTTCAGTCACTTTTTCCTATCCCTCCCTCTCCGTCCGCCGGCGACGTCGGCAGCTCCCGCGGCCCCATTGGCGCTCTCGTCCCCACGGGGGCCCCAGCATCGATCGGGTTTGATTAATCCACGCCGGGCTCCCGAATGCCCTTCGCAGCCGCATGCCTCCCGCCCGCCCGGCCGAGCGCGTGCGTGCCTGCGCGGGCGATGCCGCGGCCCCGGTCCTGTGCCCCCCGCGCCGGTCGCTGCGTGGGCGCATGGGGCTGGGGACCCCCATGGGGGACACCCGGACCTCGCCGCGGGTCAGCTGCCACCCAGGGCGCCGGGCAAGCCGCAGGCAGGTAGGAGCTGAGGATGTGGTGGGATGGGGCTGTGGGGCCGGATCTGTGCGGGGTCACAGCAGCAGGAGCCCACGGGTAGCACCTTGAAGCCTTGAAGGAGACGGGCACCAGTGCAGGAAGGATCCGGCCCTTCCTCCGGAGCTGTTGCCGGAGTCATGGTGGTACCCATCACCGTGGCCTCAGGGTATATGGGGCTGCTGGTGGGATATGGGATCTGCATGGGTCCTACTCTCTCCTTGGGGACAGATATCACAGCCTGGCACCGAATTGCACCCGTTTTGCTGGGGCCTCCGTGCGGGGATGCCCCTTGTTCTCCTCTACGGGTGGCACAGGCGGTGGGCACTGTGGGGACACCCAGGGGACAACAGAGTGGCAGGGGCAGGCAGGAAGGATCTGGCTGCCCCCAACTCCAAATAACCCCCCTCATGCCACCATCTCAGCTTCCAAAGTAGGACAGCCCCAGCCCTCTCGGTCCCCAGAGCCTTGTATCGTGTCCCCACGGTGGCTTCAGAGCCCACCAGGAGCTGGTGATGGTCCTGGAGGGGGGAACTGGGACATGTGGGGACTCACAGGTGCTTTGGGATTGTGTCCCCAGGAAGAAAGACAAATCCAGGGCATGTGACAACACAGCAGGCTGGCTGTGCATGTGAGATGGTGTGTGCCCCTCGGTGGTCACAGGTTGTCCCCTCCCTGAGGATGCTCAGATGGGAAATGGGCACTGCCTGAGGCCAGGCTTTGCTGCGGGTGGCCCCGGCTGTCCCCTCTGTCCCAGGATAGCTGTCCCGGAGGGACATCGAGGGGAAGGTCCTGCCGTGACCAAGAAAGGCACCACGCAAAGCTTGCAGGATGTCTAACGTGCCATCGCCCTTGGGGCCACAGCCACAGGACTGCATCTCCAGGCTTGTTGTCCACTGTGGTGGGGACACCCAGCAGCTCCTGGGCTGGTGACATAGAGCTGAGGGTGCAAGGAGGCATGATAGGAGGCACTGTCCTCCCTGCCAGTGTGGGTCTCAAGGGTGTAAAGTGGAAAAATGCCTTCCCCGAGGGTCGTCCAGCCAATAGAGCTGGCCAAGGAGCTGGGCAGACCTTGGTGCCAGCCACAGTGGTCACCTCACCTTGTGGCCTCCTGGTCAGACACACACGAAAGCAACCGAAGTGAAATAGATGTAGAAACCCCATTGAATGCTGCCCTACTGGGACAACTAGTAGCCTCTCACCAGGCTCCTGGCCTTGTCCAACCTCCCTCCTGGTCTCCATGTCCTTCTCATGCCCATCTCCTGGCAGGTGCTGTCCCTGGGGGCCGACGTCCTTCCTGAGTACAAGCTACAGGCACCGCGCATCCACCGATGGACCATCCTGCACTACAGTCCCTTCAAGGCCGTGTGGGACTGGCTCATCCTGCTGCTGGTCATCTACACGGCCGTCTTCACCCCCTACTCGGCCGCCTTTCTGCTCAACGAGGAGCAGGTGGAGGAGAAGCACTGGAACTGCAGCTACTCCTGTGACCCGCTCAACATCATCGACCTCATCGTGGACATCATGTTCATCGTGGACATTGTCATCAACTTCCGCACCACCTACGTCAACATCAACGACGAGGTGGTGAGCCACCCTGGCAAGATCGCCATCCACTACTTCAAGGGCTGGTTCCTCATCGACATGGTGGCCGCCATCCCCTTCGACCTGCTCATCTTCCGCTCCGGCTCTGACGAGGTCAGGAGAGGACTCGTGGAGGGATGGGGAAAGGGATTTAGGGGAGAGAACGAGAGGGGTATGGATGGGTTAATGCAAGCGGTGGGTGGCTAGATCTGCGAGGAGATGGTCAGAGGGATGAGCAAGGACGTTTAACAGGTTTTAATTAAGCAGACGGAACTTGGGTTTTCATTTGCAAAGGGTCAGGCAGCCACGCAGACCCCACTATAAGCTAAAATAATGTCCCAGCTGGACACTCTCTCCTTGCAGGGGAGACAGTCTGAGGCTGGCCCAGCACAGCAGGCCAGGAGCTCAGTTTAGGGACTGGCCTCACACATCAGCAAGGATGAATTTGGGCTTGCATTTCCAGCCAGACTCAAAATGTAGGCGGTGGGATGGGTCTGTTGTTATTGTGCTACCTGGAGGCCCCACCATGGCTCAGAGCCCATGGGATGGGGTGAAAGGCAGTCATTCTGGGACCTACGCAAGGTGAGGAACCATCAGGAAACACGAGATTGGCCTTGGCTCCTCTCACTTGCTCGCCTGTAATCCCAGGGCTCCTTCCCTTCGCAGTCAGTGGAGGGAAGCTGTCCATTTTATGGCATGATTCACATAGCCTCTTTCAGGTGTCACCTCCAGGACAAGGTGATTCATGCTCTAGAAGTGCCTTTTTAGCCTTCAAAGCTGGCATGGCTAGACTGGAGACACGCCCTTGGCCACATTTATCCCCTGCTTGTCCCTGAGCTTTCTCTGCTCTGCCCTGCAGACCACCACCCTCATCGGCCTCCTGAAGACCGCCCGGCTGCTGCGCCTGGTCCGCGTGGCCCGCAAGCTGGACCGCTACTCGGAGTACGGGGCGGCCGTGCTCTTCCTGCTCATGTGCACCTTCGCCCTCATCGCCCACTGGCTGGCCTGCATCTGGTACGCCATCGGCAACGTGGAGCGGCCCTACATGGAGCACAAGATCGGCTGGCTGGACAACCTGGGCGACCAGATCGGCAAACGCTACAACGACAGCGACCTCTCCTCCGGCCCGTCCATCAAGGACAAATACGTCACTGCCCTCTACTTCACCTTCAGCAGCCTCACCAGCGTGGGGTTCGGCAACGTCTCGCCCAACACCAACTCGGAGAAGATCTTCTCCATCTGTGTCATGCTCATCGGCTGTGAGTGCCTGGCCCTGGCCCTGCCCCGGAGGTTGGAGGGGCTGCTGTGGGGACACTCAGGGGGACAGCCACCAGGCTGTGACACGTGGGGTTTTGGAGAGGATCTCCCTCCGTCGGTGCCTTTTCTGCACAGAGGATGAGGGGATAGAAATAGGGGATTTGGGAATCTGCTGGTTGCAGGTCCGTGGTGGTTGGATATGCATCTCCCCACGGCCCCCTGAGTCCTGCCCTCTTGTTGCAGCTCTGATGTACGCCAGCATCTTCGGCAACGTCTCCGCCATCATCCAGCGGCTGTACTCGGGCACGGCCCGCTACCACACACAGATGCTGCGGGTGAAGGAGTTCATCCGCTTCCACCAGATCCCCAACCCCCTGCGCCAGCGCCTGGAGGAGTACTTCCAGCACGCCTGGTCCTACACCAACGGCATCGACATGAACGCGGTGAGTGCGGCGGGGGAGGCCCCCGGTTCGTGCAGCACCTTTTCCTGAAGTCTGGGAGCCCACCCAAATGTGTCCACCCTTTTGACCAGGGTGGAGAGGAGGCAGGAGATCTGGGAGGCTGAAGAGAGTCTGTCAGCCCATCCTTCCCCATTTTTCCCCTTTCTCCTTCTCTCTCCCATCTACCCATCCCTCCACATCTATCCGGCCATTCCAGGACCACAATAACATTTCTCCCCCCCCATCTATCCATCCCTCCACATCTATCCAGCCATTCCAGGACCACAATAACATTTCTCCCCCCCATCTATCCATCCCTCCGCATCTATCTGGCCCTTCCAGGACCACAATAACACTTCTTGGCTGGAGGGTGGCTTTGGTGCCAGCGAGGAGCTCAGAGCCCCCGTCGGCGCCAAGCGCTTTCAGGACGGTGTCTGCTGGTGCCGCAGAGCCGGGATCGATCCAGCTCCTCTCCACGCTGCCGGTTGCTAAGCAAAGTGCATCCCGCTCTCGGCAGCAGGGAAAGGAGGGCATTTAAATAAACCTCAATCCATTTTAATTAGAGCCCAGAGAGGCAGCTGTTTGTTAGCAAAGGGGGGATCAATGGGGGAGCCACGCTGGAGAGGCGCCGGGGCTTGGAGCCTGGTGGGGAGGCTTGGATGGCAACGAGGCACCGTGGGGTGCAGGGGGGGCTCAGACCAGGGTGGTCTCGGGGTGGCAGGACTCAGCTCATGGCCGTGGGGTCCTGTGTACAAATGTGCTGGCTCAGCCAGCTGCAAGGCAGAGAGGAATGAGAAGGGGGCAAGGCAAGGAGAGAGGTGGCATCTGGTGCTCCCCAACTTTCAGCCCTCGCCAGGCTGCTAACCCGCTCGTTCCCAGCTCATCCTCCCTTTTTTTCTGAGACTTGATCCTCCTCCATCCTTGAGCACTACCAGGGGACAGATTTGCATTAATTCAACAGCTGCTGCCTCGATAAACTGGGCAGTGTTGGGAGCTTTGCTGCTGGGAGAGCCCGAGGTTACCCCTCTCCCATGGAGGGAACGCCCTGAGCTGGACATTGGTGGCAGTAGCTGGAAGCGAAGCCACAGCACCCGCGAAGCACAGGGCCTGGCACAAATCCCCTGTGATGAGCTGAGCTTGGACGTGCCACAGCTCACACCAGCTCCTGCTGGGTGCTGCTAAGACACGATGCACTCTGATCAATCATCCCACGTCCCGATCGAAGCATCCGCCCCCGATTTCCCAGTAGGGAAACTAAGGCATCCTAACCAGGCATCCAAACTAAGGCATCCAGACTAGGCATCCGAAGCCCTCGGTGGCAGCGGCTTTCTCCGTGTCGTGAGTTTCACCTTGATCTCACCTTCAGGTTCAGTTTTTGTTCGAGGAGAGGTGTTTGCCACGGGTATATTTAGCTGTCACTGCACACAACTGGCCTGTGCTGCTTCTTGGCATTCAGGCAGGTGCTGCTTAATTAGGACAGCACCTCATTACCAGTTTGTGCTCTTGTTCAGGCAAGATTAGTGGGTGGAAAGATGAAAGGGGGATATGCCACCAGTTGGTATAAATAGATTTATTTGGTTATTATTATTATTTATTGCTCAGGAGTGCTTTCATGCCCAGCACAGGTGGTACAAGCCAGGGACAGCAGGCTTCCCACCAAGGGAAGCTCAGAAGATGCCCCCAGCTTTGGGATTTGGCTTTTGGGGGGCTCCCCATTTGGCCACAACATGCAGCACCCTGGGGTGGGCAGGACCGTGTCCATCCTTCCCGGGGACAGCGGTGTGAGGGCATCTCTGCCTCGCTCTCTGCAGGTGCTGAAGGGCTTCCCCGACTGCCTGCAGGCAGACATCTGCCTCCACCTCAACCGCACGCTGCTGCAGAACTGCAAGGCTTTCCGAGGGGCCAGCAAAGGCTGCCTGCGAGCCCTGGCCATGAAGTTCAAGACGACCCACGCGCCGCCCGGAGACACCCTGGTGCACTACGGGGACGTCCTCACCACGCTCTACTTCATCTCCCGGGGCTCCATTGAGATCCTCCGGGAAGACATTGTGGTGGCGATCCTAGGTGGAGAAGTCCTTCCTTCTGGGAGAGCGAGGGGCGCTGGGCAAGGGGCGAAGGGTGGAGGGCAATGGGCAATGGACAAGGAGTTCTAGGTAAAGGGTGATGAGCGATGGACAAAGGGTGGCAGGCGAGGGGCAGAGGACTTCTCCAAGTCATGGAGAAGGAAAATTTGATCCTCATCATCCAGCTGGCCACCATACCAGTGGACGTAGGATGGAGGATTGCCTGGAGATGCTGGGGAGAGGCCCCAGAGGACTGAAGATAGATAAGGCATGGTTCAGATTTCCCCAGCTCTCACTGATGCCCTGGCTTGGTCCCCTCATCAGTGGTGGCTTTCATGGTGTAATCCCCACATCCACAGTCAGGGTCGGGGTTTCTGGGCACCCCCTCATCCCCAAGCCCCTAAATGAGGTCTCCTGGTCCAGCAGAGCTGGGATGGGCCTTCACCTCTCCCTAACGAGCTGTCTGTTGGCACAGGGAAGAACGACATCTTCGGGGAGCCCATCAGCCTCTATGCCCGCCCAGGGAAGTCGAATGCCGACGTGAGGGCCCTGACCTACTGCGACTTGCACAAGATCCAGCGGGAGGACCTGCTGGAGGTTTTGGACATGTACCCAGCCTTCTCCGACAACTTCTGGAGCAATTTAGAGATCACCTTCAACCTGCGAGATGTGAGTGCCAGGGCTGTCCCAGGGGTGGGTGGGTCAATGCCTTAAATTTGGCTAGTGGGAGGGCTGAAGTGAGGACATCAACCTGTGCTCCTCGCTAAGTTTGAGCTCTCAGGCCAGCCCTTAGGGTCCCTTGAGCTCTACCACCAGCCCAGGAGTTGCTGTGTGGGATGGGGAAGTGAAGAAGAGCCAGAGTTGGCTGGAGACCAGCCCTAGGAGGATGGTGGTTGGGCGGTGGCATCCATGGATGGACTGTGACACCCACGGATGGGATGTGGTACCCATGGATGGGCCGCGGTACCCATGGGTGGGCCATGGCACCTTGTCCTGGTGACCAGCCCCTCTTGTCCCTTAGGCAGACAGCGTTCCCCGCACACCGCTCAGCGAGGAGTACGACTGCACCTACCGGCGCGTGCGCCGACGCAAGCACTCCCTTTGCCAGCCCAACAAGCCCGGTGAGTCCCCTGCCTCCCTCGCCGTGCCCCGGCCATTCCCAGCCCCATTCCAGCTCCACAGCCCGAAGCATTGGCAGAGCCAGGGAGCGGGATTTGCCATTCAATCGCTGCCCGGGCAGGCACCCCAAAGCGGTGCTTCTGTCCCTGTACGTCCCCACACTGATACCCATGCTGCCCTCCCTCCTTCTTCTCAGGATGTCCCGGCCCTACAGACACCCTAGAGGGGATGGGGGCTGATTTTACCACTGTGCCACTCCCCGAATTAACCTATTGTGCTGCCCCACAGACCCAGACACGGGCACCTCAGATGCTGAGCAGTATCACACCTACTCAGAGCTCACCAACCCGCAGGACCCGCTGAGTAAGGACCAGTGGGATGACCTGGGCAGCAGCACCACTCCCTGCTCCCAGACCAGCGACGATGAGGCCAAGCCCAGCAGCCCCACGAAAGCTGAGCCCTTCCCCTCATCCAAAAAGGATGATTTTGCTCTGCCCACGCTCAGCCTCATCACTGCCAACGCCAGCAGCACGGAGGTCGGCAAGCAGGCGGCGGAGAGCAGCCAGTCCTACACAGGTAGCATACCTGCAGCAGGCAGGAGGGTGGAGGAAAGGATGCTAGGAGAAACTCCAGTGCCTTGAGGTTTCTCCTAGCACCCGGGGACCCCTCTGGAGCTGTCCCAAGGGGCCAGATGCTGTGCTGGGCCACACAGTTGGTAGCAGCTTCCACAGATGTGGTGGGTGCCACTGTGGTGGACTGCCCATGAGCACCTCGGGTGCCCAGGGTGATGGATCCCCATCAGCACCTCAGCTGCCAGGGTGCTGGACTCTCCCTGAGCACCATGTATGTTGGGGGGTGGCTTTCCATGAGCATGTTGGGTGGTGGGTCCTGGAGCATCTCCATGGATGAGCTGGGGGGACACGAGTCAGAGGTGCTGAGGGGTCTCCTATTCTTCCAGCCACCCCCCTGGACATCCCCAACATGTTCACCTTCTGGGAGGACCGAAGGCCGAACCACCACCCGGAGCCCCTGCAGCACGTCTCCCTGGTGCACAGCTCACGGGACATCCCCCTGCACAGCGACTACAGGCCAGGGCAGATCGAGTCCAGGCTGGAGCTCCTGCAGGCCCAGCTCAGCAGGTGGGCAGGTCCCCTGGTCACAGGGTTGGAGAGCACCTGGGGAGGTGGAGATCCAGGTCATCACCTTCTCCTGCTCTCCAAGGGTGGCTGCACCAGGCTCTGTGTGCAGCAGATGCCACCTCCTGACCCCCTGGGACACTGCAGTCCTTGGGGAGGAGGTGGAGGTGATTTGTAAATGCGGCAGCTTCTCAAACTGCAAGTCTCAGCCCTGGCTGCAGCCCAGCACCTCGTCTCTGCCGTCCCATCACTCCTGGCATCTGCTGCTCTGCCACTGCCTCCGGGCTTGATGCAACCACAGACATGAAAGCACTCCCAGGCTCACAGCCTGAGCCCTTTGCAGGCCTCCTCTTCCTCTTGCAAAGAGCTACAAAATTCCTCTCGCTCAAGCCTCATGCACATCGTTGCCTTCTAAATAAGAAAAATGACAAGATTTTTGAATAAAAAGGAAGAGACTGCACTGGAAACACGGGTTTAAAGGCCCCAGGCAGCACCCACACGAGCAGGCAGCTCTCCCACCCACAGTGCTGCACGTGTTAATCTCACTTCACCCCAGTGCCCGTGCACATATTTCGGTGTCTCACCAAGGTGCCAGCCCCAGCAGTGGGAGCCAGACCTCCCATCTGCTCTGATAGCACTACCAGCTACCGCCTGCAAGGAGGGCTGTGCCCACTGCTGCCCGAGCTGCTCATTTCACCTAAGGTTAGGACAAGGCAGAAGGAAGGGGCTTATTCTGCTTTTCCTTTTCCTTCTATTACTCCATTCAAAAAGGTTGGCACCAAACAATCTTGCTCCCATTTGTCAGCCCAGGCAGCTGGCCTGCAGAATTGATCCAGGTTAAAACTAACCACTGCGTTTTTCCCCCCCTCCAGGGTAGTTTTAACTTTGCTCAGTTCCCTGCTCCACATCCTGGTTTGGCTCCACAAAAAAAAAAAAAAATAAATAAAAGGCAGGGGAAAATTGAGTGTGGCAGGAGAGAGGCGGCAGGACTGATCTCTCTGCGGCAGCACTGGTTTGAAGCTCTGCTAAAAATCTCCCCAGGCAGCACCAGTGAGAGCACCGTCACCCCCAGGCAGCCAATTCAGCACCTCCTCCCTGCCCAGCCACGGGGTGCAGCGGGACGCACTGTGCTAACGCTGGGCTGCTCTGTCCCCAGGCTGGAGTCCAGGATGTCGTCAGACATTAATATAATCCTCCAGCTCCTGCAGCGCCAGCTGTCCCAAGTGCCGCCCGCGTACAGCCCCATCTCGCCATCCTCGCACAACCTGGCCATGTACGGCATCGTCCCGCGGAGCCTGGAGCCGCTTGCCCCCTGCGCATCCCTGGAGGATGAGGAGCAGACGGCCCTGGGGCAGGTAAGGCCACCCCGTCCACGCTCAGCACCCACCGAGCTTCCTTCTGTCCCCAGATGATGGGCCCTGGAGGGCCAGCAGTTCTCTCCTGCATGCAAAACACAGATAAGTTTGTTGGGGTCCAGACGAAGCCCAGGGGTCCTGACACCAGAGATCTACTTTGGGGATGCTTCTGCCACTGATCTGTGGGCACAGCACTACCAGGTTTCCCAGTCAGTAGGGAACGGGTTGGGTTCCTCTGCTCTGAGGCTTCCCCAAGCCAATAATAACATTTGGGGGGGGGGTTGAGGCCTGATGGGGTGAGGAGAAAGCATGACTCCTTTGTTTTGCTTTTGCCATAACCCACCTGGTTCCTCCTTTCTCACCAGAACCCGAGCTACACGGAGGTAGAAAAATTCCACTTGAAATCCAGGGACTCCTTGTTGAGCGGGATGCACCTCACCGTGGCATCCGATGAAACCATGACGGTCTACTCCGAACAGGAGCACCATTCCCCACCTCTCCCAAACCCAGAGCCTCCCCACCAAAGGGCACCGAATACCCAGGGACTCTTGCGGGGCTCTCGTTTCCCTTCCCTCCCTGAGCACTTGGAGGCATCTTCCGAGCACCAGGACATTCAGAGACACCTCTCCGACCCAGTGCTTCCTGGAAGTTAGAGATGTGGGGGCTGCGAAGCAAGTCAAGAGGAACCTCAACTGTGAGCTCGGTCAGTTGATGTTGATTTTGACTGCAGGGGTAAGACGGAGGACAATGCCGTTGGCTCAGGGGTATAATTTGTAGCTGTCTTCTGCCACCGTGAAAGGAAGAGTAGAGTGGCTGGCTTCCAAGATCAACGTTTTCCAGCGGTTTCCATAGAGTAGATTTCATTTGCACATTATAGTGAACCCAGAGCAGTTCTTTCTTATGGCCACCAACAGGCTGGCTAGGCCAAACAGCACCCACCGCCTCTTCCTTGCCAAGGCTTCCTCTCGAGAGCAGCACAAAGCCGAGTGAGCCACAGCGACTGGAGGTGGAACAAATCCGTGGCTCTCAGCCGCGAGGGCGCTTTGCTGACAGCTCTTCGGAGCCGGGACCATTGTGTTGGTACTGGGCTTAGCCCAGCGGAGCCTGTGGGCACCACAAAAAGGGGAGTCAATCAGAGGAGGAGGAGATCTCCACAGTGCGGTACTGGGGGGAGCTGCAGGTGGGAAGCCCAGGACAAGGACAGAGGACAGAAGCTATCCCTGTCCTACCTGATGGCCGCCGAGACACTAAGAGCCAACAACCCCCACCACTTCAGCATGCTTCAGCACGAGTCCTAGGGCACTGACTTCTCCAGCAAGGCCAACCGCACCTTGCAAACCCCAACACGCATCTCACAAATCCCTATAGGAACCCAGCTGGTCACCGGCCTGGACATAAAGCACAAAACTCAAAAGCACAATCCCAGAAAGGCGAAAAGTCCCAGACACCTCATCTCCAGCCCTTCCTCCCAGCTTCTCTCTTTTGATAAAGGTTTGATAGATGCTTCCTCCTCCTCAGCCCTTTCCCTGGCAGACTCCCACAGCATCCCCCGTAGGAGAAGCCCACTTAGCACTGCCGCCTCGCTGTTCGGTTAGATGCTGTGACAGTCCTAGGCCGCCTGCTCAAGTAATGTATTGAGCTCCCTTTGAGAGTAGTAAAACTGTGAGCGTCTCTTTCTCTGGAGTTTTAGTGTACACTTTGCTAATAAAGATGTTTTTGGCACCTAATGTGGATTACAGCTGTGTTTGTTGGGAGTATATGTAAATTCACCCCTGGCAGTACAGAGGAAGCTGCTGATCTGTAAAGATCCCTGAAAACGTTGTGGTGAAATCACATGGTGAATCTTCTTTTCCAGGCAGTGTGGGGCTAACGGAGCCCCCTTGCAGACCCTGCAGATCAAGGACAGTGCTGGTAGGACTTTGCTGGGCAATTCCTTCCCAGCAGGATGCAGCTCAGTCTCAGCAACAACTGGGAAAAGCTCTTTGACTTTTACCAGCATGCTGCTGAACTTGTGTATGTGAAATGGTCCAGCAAACACACCTCAGGCAGAGATCACACAGGGAGCCCTTGGTGCAAGGGGGACTTCAGGATAACATAGCGCTACCTGGAACCCAACGTGCACCCCCTGATGACGGCAGGCTTCCTCCGCTGGCAGGGCCCAGGGTTCAGACCTGCCTCCCACGCTGATCTCTGCCCTGGGGGCTGCTCCCAGCCTGCTTTTTGCCCTCCCCAGGCCCTGGTCACAAAGCCACCATCTGTAGCCAGGCCAGCTCAGCTTTGGGCTCGCAGCAGTTGGGCACCTCTGCTCCCTGCCATGCTCCAGAAGCACCCGGGGAGCACCCAAGGGAGCACCCGCACCCTGTGCTGGGTCCCCACCACATGAGGGGCTCAAGACAGGCACTGTGCCTCAGCCTGCCCGGCTCCAGGCAGGAGCTTCCCGGGAAGCCGACGCACAGCCGAGCTGCTTGGTATTACTGGAAGTAAAGCCCCGTAATTAAATTCCAGCTAATTGCAGGCCAGCCCACCCCCCGCCAGCCTCTCGGCGGAGACGGGATTCGAACTCGCGACAACAGGGAGCGCCCAAAGCGAGCCTCGGGCTGGGGTGACAGACAGCGCTTCCAGCCAATCGGCTATCAATAAGGGCTCAAGAGCCCGCCTCAAGCCACTGCGATGCTTAGCAGCCAATGCGATGCCGAGAACGAGCGTGGCCTCCTTGTAGGGCGGGACCAACCTCCGCGGTAGGTTCTCCCGGCAAGGGAAAGGCAAACTAACCAATAGAATACCGCGCAGCGCCAAACGGACGTGGATTTCACCCAATAGCCAACCGTCACGCTAATTGACAACAGAGGCGCCCAACCCGAGGCGCAGAGGGCGGGCTTCCGCGCGAGGCTTCCGCTCCCGTTGTGTGAGGGGCCCGAATCCCAACCGGCCGCCGCCGGGCGTCTGAGGCCGGGCCTGGGGGCGCCGCGGCCTCCCCCGCTCCCCGCCGCCTCCTCGGCCGGGCCCAGCGCCTGCCCCGGGCCCTTCCTCGGCCCATTCCCCTCAGCAGGGCCCAGCCCAGCCCGGGGTCCCGGTCCCCGGCCCCGTCCCGTCTCCCCCTCGGCCCCGCCATGTCGCTGCACGGCAAGCGGAAGGAGATCTACAAGTACGAGGCGCCATGGACCGTGTACGCCATGAACTGGAGCGTGCGGCCGGACAAACGGTTCCGCCTGGCGCTGGGCAGCTTCGTGGAGGAGTACAACAACAAGGTGGGCGCGGGCACGGCCCCCCCCCCCAAGGGGCCCGGGGTTTTTTGGGGGTCTCCGCCCCAGGCACCACCCCCACGGGTGAGGGGGCTGCGGGGGTGCCGCTGCTGCGGCCCCGGCTCTGTGGGAGCCAGGCGGGGCCTCCCCTGGGTGCCCTCCCTAACCCCCGTTGGGTCCTTTCCTGCGGGGTTTGGGGTGCCGGGGAGTCGGGGTGGGGGTGCTGGGGGTGCTGCTGCTGCTCGCAGAGAGGTCTTCCCACTGGCCTCAGCCCCCTCGGCGCACCTGGCTTTTGTGCAGAAAGTTTTCGGCCAGGACTCAAGTCTGGGAGTGTGCGAGCTGGGGTGAGGCTTTGTCAGAAGCCTTACACGTTTCTCGTTGTTCCTTCTCCTTGGGTAAGGCTGCTGTGGTGGGTTTTTCACGAGTCTGTGATCCCTCAGTGCCTTCGCTTGTCTCTGAGAGCAATGGTGCGGTTGTATCCTCAGCGTTCCTTCCAGATCGAAGCAGGGAGCCTCGTGCAGGTAGCAGAGATGGGTTCGTCTCTTCAAATGTTTCACCCTTCGTTTCTCAACGGCCTTTAATGCGCTTGTCTGGGGTGATGGATGCATACAGGCAGGGGAGAGACGAGGAAATAAACCCGGCTATAGAGAATCCACAAAGTTGTGTGAAACTAAAGGTGTTGCAAATAGAGCTTTGTGTCTGTAGCTTTGTCAAGTGGCTTAATGGAGAAAATAAGGACAAAAGTTGGTGTTGGGGACGGGGCTTTGGGCAAGGATGCCAGATGGGACGGTAAGGCAGGGTGACATCTCTGGCAGTGGTTAAATTACTGCACCTGCAGAAGCTGAACCGCTGATCCAGCTACAAATGAGTTGTGTCCCCCCACCACTGAGCACCATCGGGGTGCTGGGGACTGCAACTCCCTGAGCTCGAAAACTTTCTGTTTGTTCAAAGGCCAAATCACCAACTTGTGACTTTTTTTTTCTTGTTTCGAAGCGGTGGAGTTGGCTCATGAGGGACACGTTTCTGGTGCTTTTCAGTTTGGGTCATTCCCGGGGGATTATTGTCCCCAGTCACAGCGTTATCAAGTGTGCTGTTCAGTTCAGGCTTCAACCAGAGCGGCAGTTGAGTCAGCCACTTTTTTAATCCTTTACACTTAGTTGTTGCAGACAGAAGCTGTGTAAGACGACGTAAGTCACCGCTGTCCGTGAATATTCCCCAGAGCTTCTCCTGACCTCAGTGATTCAGGACTCAGAATCCTGTTGACTCCAGTCCCTGTAAGCACCTCGTTCTGTATTTATGCAGCGTGCTGTGAGTAGCAGGAGAGTAATCGTACCAGGATGAGCTGCCCGTCTGGCTGTCATGGAAGTAAAGAAAATGTGTGGTTAGAAATTAACTGTGTGCAATAATACAGTGAATCTTCGCTTTGCCGAGCTGTTTTGCCATGATGTTTCAAAGGGTGCTGGTTTTTTTGTGTGGCGAGGGGTGGGATTTTGTGTTTTTAAGGTGCTTTCAGTCGTTTTCTGCTGCAGGTAGGTGATGATAAGTAGGGTCCTCCTGGATAAATGCAAGTGGTGGTACTGCTCAGGGTATTGGTGGTGGTGTCTTTGCTTTGGAGACCAGAGGGAGCTCGGCAGTGCTCAGTTATTTGCACGCTCTTTGTGGTGTCTCTCTGAGGCTCTCAGCACTTTGAAGCTTTCAGAGGACGCTCAAACCCTCGGGGAACGGCCTCGGGCTCCAGCCGGGGAGCTCTAGGACAGACCCTGTTGGTTGTGCTGGGTGCACGCTCGCCGTGACTTCTCTCAGCTCCAGCCTCTGTCCGTGGGAGTGGTAAAACTGAGGTAACACAGGGGGAGAACTGAAGGTGTCTTAAGTAGTCCATGATGTCGTGCTTAGAGCAGTTGTTTTTGACCTGAGTTCTGAGATAAGTGGAAATTTCAGACTCTTCAGGCACGCGTGGAAGCTTCGTCCTCTTGCCTAAGTCATCCTGCACGGCTGAGATGTTTTACGTTGCCAGTTCTGACATCAAAATACGCTTGCAGGTGGAACCAATTAAAAGGCTAACGAAAGCTCACTTTCATTTCAACTTTCTCTTTGCACTCAGATGTCTTTGGAGGTTTTTGACAAGCACCAAACGTTTCCGTTCCGTTGTTGCGGTGTTCTGTTCTAAGTAACCGACTTCTTCCTTCCCCCTAATGCACCACAGCCCAGATTGGAACAGCAACTGCTGAAAACCTAACCAACTAGGTGAATATACCTTTTCCCTGTTACTCTCCTGTTTTATTTATATTTTTCAAGGTCTTTTTAAAAAGATTTAATGCACCAAGCATTCGTTGTAGCAGCAGCTTCTGCTGGGGGTGGAATTGCAGGGAAAGGAAGAGGACAGATTCTTGCCTCCTTCATTGCAGGGAGTTTCCATTTCTGTAGTAATTACCAGCGCTCCAAGTACTTGCTGTTACACGTACTAAAGGTCTCTTTACACCTCTAATTGTGGGGGATTCAATTCTACTGGCTGCAAACCCCCAATTTCCTGCTGTCCCCAATTCCCAGACTCTTCTAACCGCTGTCACTCCCCCAGTACTAACAAGCTGCAGGGCACAGGAGGAAGCTGATTGCCAGGATCTCTCTGAAGCCCCGGGGAGTTCTGGTTCAGCTCCTACACCTGCACTGATCAGTTCCCTGGTATAAGAAGACAGATGACTTTGCTCCAGTGGGAAGAGCTAAAATTATTTAGGCTGGCTTTTCCTGAACGCCTCGGATTAGCAAACTGCTGTTAGGCTTTACAACGGATCGCTGGCACGACGGGAGGCAGCTGCAGGTTCCTGACCATGGCTTCGGGGATCAGGAGTGATCTGTGGAAAGCAGCAGGAAGGCTGATAGCAGGACGTGCCTGTAAGACAGAGGTGAAATCTGCTGTAGAAAGCAGGAGGAGAGGGTGCTGTGTGCTGCTCGCTCCCGTCGCTGGAGCAGACAGACAGGTTGTGGCCATGCGTGTCCCAGACTGCCGCCTTCTCCTGCACAGAGCCTCAAATCAGGGAGCGTTCCGGGTGGTTGCTTTACCAGAGAGCTGTGTTTTGTTTTCTGGAAGGTTTAGGGTTGCAAAGACAAGTTGATCACGTGCTGGAAGATCAAACAGCGCCGTGAGATCTGTCTGCTTGTGTCTGACCCTCCAATAATTGTGAAACGTCGTTCTTCTTGCGCATCGTGTTGAAGGGGGAACTTGGGGGCAGTTAATGAATGCTGCTGGAAGGCACTTGTTTGCTCGGCTGCAGCGTTGCAAATGAGCCTCAGGTAAATAGAGGCTTGGACTGAGACAGAACACACGGCCAATTGCAGCATATCTACATCTGTGGGAGAAACAAAATAATTATGTAGCATTCCTGGCTGCCATCCTAGCGTAATTGCAAAGCTAATGGAGGTTGAACCCCCTTGTCCTCATTTTCCCACCGGGATGAGTTCCAGGGAGATGCAGAATGGTTCAGATCGTCTCCTGCCTGACGATTGCTTTGGTTTTAGCATCTCCTCAGGCTTTTCTCGTCTAGGCTTCAGGCACTGCTTCGTGTTAGTTGATAGCACCAAAGGAGGGAGAGACGGGGCCCTCATACAGGCAGCATCCTGAAAACAATTCCATCGTTCCCTGCAGCCTGCACCAAGAGGATGGACGGAGGGATTCTGTAGTTGCTGCGTGTGATCGGGTCCAAAGAGAAGAGTCAGACCTCTGAATATGCTGAGCTAGGAGAGAGCAGAGCTTCTCCAGCAGTATTTTCTGCTCCTGTCTCTGGGCAGACCAGTGCCTCCTGCTCCGAATTACCCCGGGCTGCTGCTGGGCCTGACAATCAGCGGCAGACACCTGCTCCTCTGCAGGTGCCAGGAGATCTTGTGTCCTTGGTGGGCTTTTTGTTCTCCAACCTGGCCTGCACTGAAAAACGTCAAAGATCACCAAGGGGTTGGCTCGCTGTGTAGTCACTGCTTTTTCTGCAGATCCGAGGAGGGGTTAAACGTGATTATACAGTGCAGGGATCCGTCAGTTCACACAGGGAAAGCGAGTCCTCTGCTGTCTGAGATCTGCTGCTGGTTGGGGAACGTTGATTGCTTCGTACGGGCTTAATGCCCTCACATTGAGCTGCAAACAGCATAAGCAAAGGGAAAGAAATGATGAGAAGTCATTTGTCTTCTGATTCTGACCTTGCCACAAGATTTGCTGTGACCAAGGACAATTTGCTTCCTTTGTGAAATCCGCTTAGCATTTCTGATCCCTAAAGGAGTCAGACAGCTTTTTGTCAATCGCTTTGGAAGACCGGGAGGTTCAGGGCTGGTTCGTGGTGGGGTGTGGAGCAGCTGCAGTGAGGGGAGCGCGAGGCAGACGTAGCCTGGTTTCAGAGGCTTGTTTTGATGTCTTCTGGGGTCTGTTACAGGGTGGGAAGGCTGGATCTTCAGTTTGACAACTGGCAAGGGTTGCATTTGTTAGGAGTGTCTCTAAATGGACTCCTCACTGGTGATGATGCTTCAGTTTAAGGTCTGAAGGACTGTGGAGGGGGAGTGGTGTGTGTCTGGGGGGAAACACGGTGACTTCCAGCCTACTTTAAATGTATAGTTCGTTAACCGAATTACATGTGCCAGAATATTTAGGAATTGTCCAGATAAACATCTTAGAGTAAGTCCATTAAGCCACCGTTTCCAGGAGGAAGCTGCAGTGTGGAAAGTATTAGGAAGTTCCTACTGTGAGCAGCTTACAAGCTGCTTGCAGCGAGTTGTCCTCGCAGTGTTTGTGTTCGAGCAGCGTTTAGCACAGTGGGGCTCTCATCCTGTTTAGGTCTTGTAGGCACTGCTAGGTAAACACATCCTCCCAGCACCATATTGTTCTCTGAGCGCTTTCTGACATGTCAATATTTTTCTAATAACATAATGTCTGGGACTGCGAGCATTACTTCAGGTGTTGTCATGACCAAGCTATGTGGAGATAACTTCTTGTCTGCCCTTCCCTTTATCACACTACTGTGGGAAGAACAAAAAAAAAAAAAACAAAATTTGGAGGTCAGCTACCTAAAATCTTCCAGCAGGCCTGCTTGCTTGGTCTTCTCACACAAAACACTTGAATAATTTTGTCAATGTTTTCTCTTCTCCCTCCTTTTTTTTTTGAATTCTCTTTACTTTGGGGATTAATCTGTGTTCTCCTTTGGTGCGGTTGTGGCAGGCTGCGTTAGCTGATGTGACGCTGAGAACAGCTCGAGAGTTAGCTGGTGTGATCTGTAGCAGTGTGTGAAGGAGAAGGGTGGGCTTCAGTCCCTTAGGCTTGGATTTTGCTTCACCTAAGATCACGCCTTCAAAGTACAGCACTGTGGTGAGGATGTGTGCTTCGCTTTGCTTCCCAGCTGGGCATGTAAGCACAGCTTTGAAGATTTCTCATTCCATTGCCGTGATGGTCCTTTGGAATTGTCCTTGAGGTTCCCGAAGGCATCCTTCTGAAATACGCTGTCCTAATGCACTAATTACAAATGATTATTTTGATAGAAACGCTTCCTTTTAAATATGGTTTCTTACAGGTGCAGCTCGTTGGTTTGGATGAAGAGAGCTCGGAGTTCATTTGCAGGAACACTTTTGATCACCCCTACCCTACCACGAAGCTTATGTGGATCCCAGACACCAAGGGAGTCTACCCAGACCTGTTGGCAACCAGCGGTGACTACCTGCGTGTGTGGAGAGTGAGTAAATCCTCCCTGGGGAGAGACAACTCTGCTACTAACTGCTGCATATTTATCTCATTTGTACTTGAGACCAGATTTTTCACTTTCAGGGTGTCTTGTGCTTGCTGCAGTGTGAAGGTTAAGACACAAAACGAATGCAGAGCACTGAACAGGTTTTTCTGAACTGCAATGATAAGGCTACTAAATACAAAGACTATAGGAGAAGCAGAATTATGATGGTAGTTGCTGTTTTAATCACCTGGTTGAAGATAGAGGTGGTGATTGTGTTTTCCAGACACTGAGGTTGTAAAGCTGAGGGGAAGAAACCCGGGCTTAGCTCCCTGTGTTGGAAGTACAAGTGGAACGAGTCGTGTGATGTTTCTATTTCAGTCAGATGTTTTGCTTTTCCTAAAGGTGGGTGAAACAGAGACCCGGCTGGAGTGTTTGCTGAACAATAACAAGAACTCTGATTTCTGTGCTCCGCTAACATCGTTTGATTGGAATGAAGTGGATCCGTACCTTCTAGGTGAGACTGACAGAACGCTGCGGTTTTTGGCACGAAAAAGACACGCTTCTGAATTCAGTCTGGTGAAATCCCAGATGTGCCTGGCTGCTGTCACTGCAGTCAGCAGTCTGGTAACTAACAAGAGGACAAATTTGTACGTCAGAGAAACTGTCACTGTCTTGGGTTTCAAAAAAAAAAAAGACAGCTCATGGAGACTTTTTTGTATTGAAAGGTGGCCTCTCCAGTACAGAGCAGGTCGCTGAGGTTGGGTTAGGGGCGTTCCTTCGCTGCCTCAGCTGTTCCTACCTTGCACGTAGGAGCTCTCAGCCTTCAGGGCTGGTGAGCTGGTGTTCCAGTGCTGAGTAAAAGTGGATGTGAACTCCTGTGAAGTATTCAGTGTGTTCTGGAGTGGTTAGAAAACTCTGTACCAAGCTTTTTATTCCAGAAAATCATTTCAGTTGCAGAAGTAAAGGCCGGAGCCCTTAAATCAGTTGGACAAGGGGCCTTAATTTTAGCCTTTGGGACAAATTCTCAATCCATGATGACTGATTCAGCAGAGGTTAGTTTTCCAGCAGAGGACAGCCGTTTGTGTCAGGGGGATTTGCCCAGAGATTAACACTGATAATGTGTCTTAGTAATTATTTACTACATGATTTATTTTTTGTGTTGCATTGCTCCTCTCTTAAGAGCTTTACTGCTAGCCCCACCTTCAGTCCACAGAAGCAATCAGTTACTAACGATGTGCTATTGCAGTTCTAGGATTAGGCTTTGGTTTTGACATGTGCATGAGACTTAAAGGATGGGGAAGTTCACCCCAAAGCTGCATCAGGCTTCTGCATAGATTGAAGCAGACATGAGCTATTTACACTTTATTCCTGTGTGAAAGACTCTTTCTGCAGCTAAAAGGTTTGGGTCATTTAAATGCACGGCAGACTGCTGGCTGGTTGACATTCTTGACTTTAATTGTATGCTGCTCTTGTAGCTATTCTGATCTGTAGATGTCAGAGGCTCTTACACTAATGGAGTAAGTCATTAGCAAAATTCTCACAAATTATCTTATTAAGAATATTCATTTTGCTAACAGAAGCCTTTTTGTTTCAGGTACTTCTAGTATTGACACGACCTGCACTATCTGGGGCCTGGAGACAGGACAGGTTCTTGGAAGAGTAAATCTGGTCTCTGGCCACGTTAAGACCCAGCTTATTGCGCATGACAAAGAGGTGATGGCTCTTTTTTTGGTTGTTTACATTGCATATTTTTAAAGCAGCAGAAAGGGAAAAGGACTTTTCTGTTTTTGCTTTTTTTTTTTTTTTTGAGAAATCTGATTATCCAAAAACTTAATGCATCTAAAATTTAAGATTTATGGCTTTGATATACATTAGTTATAGCTAAGGCATACAGGTTTTATACATTGCAAACTGATTAAAGCTGTACTGTTGGCTACCAGAACTGCTCTGTTTACCCATCATAAAATCTGGGCTTGAGAATATGTTTGTCTTACTAGATGATGCTCTAGAATAGTTTAGAAAAATGAGATAAAGCATCAAACTAGAATTGCAATCAACTGCATATCAAAGGCAACAAATAGCTTACAGGATTCTTTCATTTTAACAACATCTGAGTCTGGAAAACAAATGTGTTCAGTTTCAGTGAATAATCCTGTAATGACATGACTAGTTGTTGTTTTTTCCCCCTCCCTTTGGCAAATGCAGTGACTTTAAAACTAGCTAGGAAGCTCAAGCATTTAACAGAAAATGTCACTGCTAGTTCTGTTATCCATATGGAAAATCCATTTTACTGTGAATTAGGAGGCAGTGTGCTCACTAAAACTGAGGTTGTGTTTTTCTCTTTGCCCTGGTGCCGAGCAGGTGTATGACATAGCATTTAGCCGTGCAGGTGGTGGGAGAGATATGTTCGCTTCAGTTGGTGCAGATGGCTCGGTGAGGATGTTTGATCTCCGTCATCTGGAACACAGCACCATAATTTATGAAGACCCACAGCACCATCCATTGCTGCGTCTTTGCTGGAACAAGCAGGATCCCAACTATCTTGCCACAATGGCCATGGATGGCATGGAGGTGAGGCACTAGCTCTCCTGGGGGTGCTACTGGCTGTGATTTTTGGGGGGTTGCTTGGCCCTTAATTTCTTAACAACATTGCCATCTTCCTTCAAAAATTATGTGGAGTATGATTAAGGACCACTTCTTATTGTAGTTATTTCAGCAGGAGTCTAGGTAACTGGCATTATAAACTTGGAGATCTCTGGGACTCCTAAATATTTCAGCTAATTTTTTTAAGAGGGATCTGTGAGCCAGTTGGGCAATAGCTTTCACATAAAATCATAAATGCAAGCATTTTAGTCATCCTGTTCTTTCTCAGTTCATTGCATAAGGCAATGTACCTTACTTTGTCTCCTGTGCTGCTTCAAGGAAGCATAGTTCATTTGCCATGTTTTCATAACTCACAAGCCCTCCTGGTGAGGCCTGACTCTTTTTGAGATGCACACAATTTACTGACCAGCTAGAAACTATTCTTTGAGAACAGTGTGTGCTTGCCAGGTGCACCCTTTAGGAAAGTCTTTGCAGCCTTAGTTCAAATCTTTTTGTTTTCTGGAGGAAAAAATAAAAAATATTAACTTTGTTGGTTTTTTTGTTTCTGAAGGTTGTGATTCTAGATGTCAGAGTTCCCTGCACTCCTGTTGCCAGGTTAAACAACCACAGAGCATGTGTAAATGGAATTGCTTGGGCGCCTCATTCTTCCTGCCATATTTGTACAGCAGGTAGGTGTGGAAAGAGATTCCAGATCAATCTTTCACCATCTATGTTACTGAATCTCTGCTTGGGAGCTCTTCGTTACATTTGCAAAATGCTTTCTTCCAAAAAGTCAATGCACTTCTCTTACTGCCTATTGCTAAAGATTATAAGCGATTTAGAAGCCTTTTATTAGAGACTTTCCTAAAAGTCTAGAGTTTGGTTCTTCCTAAAACCATTAGAGACTTTCCTAAAACCATTAGAGACTATAAGAGACTTTCCTAAAAAGTTTCTGGAAATAGACACCTGCTTATTGGGTGGCAGTAGTGAGCACAGTGCCCAAACTGCGTCTGGGTTGGTATTTTATTTCCCACGCTTCTTAATGTTTTTTTTTTTTGCAAGCTAGTTATTAAATGTTTTCAATCGGAGTTCCACTGATTGGTTTATAACTGTCCTGGATAACTATCCACAGTATAATTATCCCAAGATGTGTGCAGGTTTTGTTGGAGACAGCTGCATCACTCACTGTATCTCCATCTTGATTTCTTATCTGGACTGCAACAGCCATATTCAATCTACTGCTTCTACTACACCCCTTTTGCGGAGATCCCACGTAGGGGGATCCCACAATACTTTGATTCTACTTACTGTTTTGTTTTCTTGTGCAGCGGATGACCATCAGGCTCTCATCTGGGACATCCAGCAAATGCCTCGTGCCATTGAGGACCCTATCTTGGCCTATACAGCAGAGGGAGAAATCAACAATGTACAGTGGGCATCAACTCAGCCAGACTGGATAGCTATCTGCTACAACAACTGTCTGGAGATTTTGAGAGTGTAACATTACTGCTTCATGCCAAATTGAGGCAAGGCCGTATAATTTCCCCTCCCCTCTAAAGTAAGAACAACACAAGTCAAGTGGCCAGTATCTGTTGTTGCTTTGCATCTACTGTTCCAAGAAACTGTTCCAAGAATCAAGGACAGGTGTTTCCTGTCCCCAAGACTCTAAAACGCAGAGACATGCTGAGCCTCTTGGACCTTTTGGGTTCTGGTTTTCTTTTTTTTTTTTTTTTTCCCTCAGTTAAAGTTCTGTATATTTGTTTGACTGTGTTAATAAGCTTGCAGGCTTTAAGTTGCTGCGTATGTCCACGTGTTTTTCAGCCAGCTGGGGCAGCACATCTAACTAGTTCGATAGATGCAAGTGCAAAACAAGGTGGGGAAAAAGCCGGTGATGTTAACAGCCACCTTGGCAGGAATCTTTATCATTCCTGTTGTTGCTGCCTCTCAACTGTTCGAACATTTGTATGTTTTTTATATATTGGGCTAACTTTCTATTGAGTAAGGCTTTTCTCCCGAATTCTTACTTTTGATATGTGATCCACTTCCACAGGCCCAAAGCAGGATATATTTGTTGATACAAGTCACAATAACACTGCAGGCTCCCTGGCAGTAAAGGCCTGCCAGAATTAACTGTTGCCTTGGCTCTCAATACCTGGTTACCTGGGCAGAACTTTCTGGTGCTGTGAAGTACAAGTACTTGTTGCACAATTTCTTTACACTTTTCTGATGCTAGAGGCAGTTGCTACTATGGTAGGCCTTATTTTTAAATTATAACGGAATTTATTGTGTGTCTCCTGCAGTTGTGTTAGCTAACAGAATGGTAATAGGTTTCAGAAAGAAGATACTTGCATGACTTGAGCTCCCTCTGAGGTAAATGACTTCTCAAAAAATGTTATTTGTAATGGACTTTGGACTGACATTTCCAATGAAATGATTTCCCCCTAGAGGGCTTACTATCTGAACCAAAATAAAATGGTTTCACACTTTGTAGCTTGCTTGATTGGCAAATAATATGACCAAGATTTTGTGGTTAACCTGTACCTTGGAGCTTCTTTGCATTTGGCCTGTGTTCCTGGGAGTTCTTAAAAGGAGTGCAAAGCAATCTTTTTTTCCTAAATGTATTTGCTTTGTACTGTCAGGTCTTGTTGAACAAGGAGATGAGTTGGAAGGGCTGGTCTGCTATCCAAATGAAAGCTGTTTCTCTGAAAGAAAGAATTCCCTAATGTAATGCACAGAAGATGGGTTTCAAATGAAAGAAACCGTGCCACAGAGGCTATGGTTTGGCACTTGTCATCCTCATGTCTTTTTGGGATGTGTCCAGGGGCATCTGTTTCTGTTTTGAATAGTGGAATGCTCTGCAGTAATACTTTGCAATCAAAGCTGAGTGGATTAGGCAAGATAAAAATCTTCAGTGAAGTCTTAATATAACACAGCTATTCAGATAGATGTTCCACAGTGCTCTCCCAACGAAGACATGACAACCGTAGCTGGGCTCTGAGGCTGTACCAGCTGAGTTTTGATGTAAGTGTCAGAAATTATCAACATCATCCTTCCACCTAATGTATGTTCACCTACAACTACAGGCAGCATTATAAATTGTAGGATGCTGGCAAACTTGAATTTTGATGGTTTATGCAGCAAAAGCAAGTTGGGGAAAGAGATTGCTGAGAAACAGTAAAACTGACACCGAAAGCGCTGTCAAGTACAGAACAGAACGAAAAGTTTTGTCACTCTGGACATGGAGAAATATTCTTCCACAGATTACTTTTCAACATGAGCTCAGAAAAGCACTGCCTTGTGAATTTGTTTGCAATTCATTAGAAACAGTGTTATTATTCCATCACCCCTTTTAATTGCACAGCCAAGAAACTCTAACACAGTTTAAGCTCCGGGGTTTGTCAATGGCATTCTCTGTTCAGTTGTGGGAGTTTTTGACAGAAGGCTTCATTTGACTTGAAGGTCAGTTTTCCTTTCTAGCTGTGGTGCTGAGAGTAGTGTGTTCCACAGATCTGGTCTAATATCAGAACGTTGTTAGCCAAACAGTTGGGTTCTAAGTTTTTTAAATAGAGTTTCATCTTAAATTGGAAAATACTCAGAATTAAGTGAAAATTAGGATTTTCTTAGTAGCAGCGTAATTACATGCAGAGCTTTAGAAACTCATCACAATGTGCACAATGTGCTGTTTAATTACAAACAGTGGATATTATGTGCTATGTCACTAAGGGATTTTAACTTTGGCTTGGAGTGCAAAGCCAGTTGTTACCAGACAAGCTTTTAATTTAACTTGTGGTTTGGGGAATGGCAGGAACTACCTGTAACGTTAGTACTTCCAGAAGTCCCCTCTGTGCTTTGAAGTCTCATTCTTAAATAGATGGCATGAGTAAAGGATGAATGTGCTTGCTGCTCAGCTTAATTCGACAGTTGCAACAAATCTTTTCTTGTGCTTTAAGAAAAGGCATAAGCTAATTTAGTTGAAAATAAAGTCACCACAAGACCCCATTGGCTGTACTAAATGACAAATACAGCGTGCTTCTCTAGGAATAGAATCTCTGTTTGTACTAAGGTGATGAAAAGAGCACGTGTGAAGGGGCTAATAGTCAAATAACCGGGTAGCTTCTGCTAGTGTTAGAGTACAATTCTGTTGTGAACCTGGAGTGTCAGTCCTTCCACCCATAAAACCAATGGAAGTCTTCTTGTGGTATGGGGTTTTCATTCCAAACTCTTCAAAGGCAAGTGAAAGAATTGTGTGGACTGCAGTGGATTCTAAATAACTCATATCCTGTTTGTTTAGCCAGTTGGGCTACCTTCTAGGTCTGTAACATGTTGCTTTGGGCATAATCTGTTGTCATTCTTCATACAAAATTACATTCAGAGTCACCAGAGGCTGTTTTGGAACAGGGAAATGCTACTTAAAATAGCTTCTTTCCAAAGAAGTTGCTTGAAAGGTTAATGACTGAAAAGACATGAAAATCCTCATGGGTGAGATGTTCTGTAGTGCAAATGGCACTTCCATCCAGAGAGGAAGTTAGAGACTTCGGTGCCCTTTTGTCAGCACCTGCTGACACAGTGGCAGCAAGCTAACAGTCTACTTGCTGGTTCAAGTTTATTTGCAAGATAAAATAAAACCTTGAGACTTGCCACTGTACCCTGTGAATCAGAAGATACAGTCTGTCACATTTTACTGGCTTAACATTCAATTATGTTGGGCATGAAACCCCCATAAGCATTATTTTTTTCAAAGTTCATGGATATAAATACTTCAGCATTTGATCTTGATGATTTTGTGCTTGCTGGAGGGTGCAGAGCAACTGCTTTCAAATGCCTTGTATCCCTTGAGTATGCAGTAACATTAAGAGAAAAGTCTGAGCATCAGTGAGGTTAGAAAAGCAGAAAATCGCAGGCTATTTTGGTACAGGCAAGGCCTTGATTCTGGTACAGAAATGTCATTTTTCTCTGGCTTTGGTAGTTGTGTAGCACTCCAGTTGATTAATTCCAGATATTATGCTATTGTCTGGTTGTTACGTTCCGCTTAAACCAAGCTTTCCACAGATTTCTACTGTTATATGGGCAACCAGTTGCTAGTATATGGGCTTCAACCAGGAGATTTCAATTGTGTAATACCTCGTTAGTGAGGGGAAAGCATCCAGAATACAAGTTGGATGTTGAATTAGCGTGTAGTATGCTAACCCTTAATTGTCTAAATGAAACGGCCTATGGTAGGTTGCGTATCCCAGACTTGTGCTTCTGTGTGCAGGGATTTAAAAGGCAAGGATGTGAGTGCTTTGACAATCTATTTAGAAAGGAAACAGTGGTTTCAAGGAGCGACACGACAGGAGACTGACAATACAGGTTGTTCCGTGTGGAACCTTGAAATGTACTTAAAAGGGGGAGGCACTGCCTCTCATAAGTCAAAGTTAATGATCCTTTCAAAACTTAGCTGTAATTACTCTCCTGAATGTTCTGGATAATAGTAAAAGGATCTATTTTTGCCTGGTGTCGCAATGAGAAAGCTGCATCAGGCTCAACTATAGATCATTGCCTACCAGGGACTAGGTGAGGGGAGAAGTCCAATAAATTGGAATTCACGGATGCTCTTGTGCTTGTTTTAAATGTAAATTAAGAAAGCTGAGTGTGTCTGTTTTGTTCTCTTGCAGATGGCACTTTAACAAGTATATTTTTGGTAAGATTAGGAGGAGAGTCATCTTTTCCTCAGTCTTTTTACGGTAGGCGTTTGTCTGTGTTTTGTATGAAGTGTTAAATACAACAGTCACTGAAATCCTCAACTGGCTATGGCTGTCAGTATCTAGTGGACCCTCATCTGTTTCTACTAAACTCCAAAACCATGAGCACTTGACAATACTGTTTATGTTGAGCTGAAGCTCTCTATTCAGAGAATGACACAACCTTGCAAGGTCACCCCGAGTAATTTAGCACAGCTTGTCACCCAGAGTCCCTTTTGCTTTATTTAGGAACTTGGCAGTGTTTGGCAATCTCTCTTCTACTGTTTGACGGCAGCAGTGGCAGGTTGGTGGTGTGCAGATGTAGCTGGATTCTTTGGGTAACGTTTTTGTGATAGAAAAATTGCTGCTGCTGTCTGTAAATTCACCCAACCTGAATTCTTGAGCTTGTCAGTTCATTGTGTTTAATGGTGTTTTGTCTCTTTCAGAACATCCTGAAAAGGATGAATGGCAGCAAGGGTAAGCTATAGGCTCAGTGGATTGCAGAGTTCCAGTTCCATCAAAATACTGAAATGGTTAGTCTTCCCATTGCTGGTTAGCAAAATGGTCCTGCCACCTCACATCCATACTGTTATCAGTTAATACTCTATGTATTTACTGCTTCCTACTGTCAGACCAATATTCCAGAGCAGGCCTGTATTTATTGTACAGTGGACATTAAAAACAAGGTGTCCAAAACCTGTTCTGGAATGGGCAAGGTACTGTCAATGGTGTCCCTGTATCTCTTGATCTTTGCGAGGAATCCAGGGATTTATTTGTTCGTGGCACTTAACAAGCACTTTCTCCTGCTTACTTAGAGAGGCAGCTGTATTTCACCCTACTTACCTGAGAAGGGTCAGAAATGTTTTATTGCTGAGGATACTGCAAGGAATTTAGCATGCCCGACTCTTCTTTTAGGAAGAGATTTCCAGAACTCTTGATCAGCAGCATTCACCAGCACTACAAAGCAGTAATTAAAAATGCAGCTAACCACCAGTTACTGAATGCTCGTCATTCGTGGCAGACTCCAGAGACACAGGCACTTGTGAGACTTGCTGCTGTCTAATTTCAGAAGATAACTTTGTCTGCCATGTATCTCCGTGGCCTTTTGTGCAGACTTTGATACTCAGCATCAAGCTAGGATTTTCACACTCATAAAAAAAAAAATCTGTATGATTTCCATCCAATTTACTCCTTTTCAGAAAATCTAACAAAAAGATCGTTTCCCGAAAAATATCGCTGCAAAGGGTAGCTGTAAGCCCATATTCCAGCTTTCATTGATAGCCACAAGTCAACATCCCTTGGAGTTTGCTCTCACGATTGTAAAACATGTGACTCTCAAGTCTCCTCCGTTAGAGACAACGATCGGTCTGTCAAATCTGAACAAAGGCATAAATGCGAGAACTAGTGAAAGTCATAGTACAGCTGTGAAGCAATGTGTTGCTTTTCTGACAACCTGGTGAATATGAATTATGAAATCTACTATTTAAAAGGAACCTTTTTTTAAACTTGGGTTGCTAGCAGTGTAAAATGTAATTTAAATCTGTTGCGCCGAAGCATTTTTGTTACCGATAGTCAGTAGGAGATGTTTACTTTTGTGTGTTTTTTCCCTTCTGCTCTTTCCATTCACGGTCCCGTTGTGGTAATTTCCTGAAGGTGTAATCTTTGTAGCATGATTGTACAAACATTCATATGAAACTCCCGACTTCTTGTTCTCACTAAAATATGTTAAAGCAATAGTAGTTTTACTTCTGTCCTTCTTTTCTCCACCTTCCATGTTGAGATTTGCAACTTTGCTACTATACTGTCCTAGAGGAATCCTAGTATCCTGCTATTCAACAGACATATGTTGTTGACATGGATAACTGCAGTGTCCCTATACTCCTTTATTTTTATGGAGAAAATGCAAAAGGTTTTGTTACAACGGATTTTAACACCTGAGTCATGGAACCATACTGTAAACTCTGTAAATTTAAAGGCAATTTTCTGAAGTCGCTTGTAAGTGGAATGTTGCATCCTTTTATGCTATTTCCTGCTTCCTATGTAGTTTTATTCAGATTTTTTAACCTTCTTTCTAAGTTTCAGCCTCCTGTGTATTAGGTACAGTATTTTCTGCCTTTCATACTTTGTAATAAAAATGGAACATTTGTAGATTGACTGCAGTTCACTGTGTGGTGAGTTGAAACTGGTACCCGTGGGACTAGCAGGGAAATATTTAAAATAAGTTTCATGTATCCTGTGTGAAGTTCATTGCTGCGGAAGGGAGGGTGATTGTTTCATCTTTATCTCTGCTTTACAAAGCTGGTGAGATGTATTAATCTCTTATCCTACTAATTAATGAAACTAACTTGGTATTTCTAGCTACAATAAGTTACAGGTTGCTCCAAATAATTATGTTGTTAGGAAGCCAGTCACAAGGGAACTTGAACAGAACGGTTAATATTTAAAGTACACCCACTTTTACTTTTTTTTAAAAAAAAAACAAATGCACCATGTGTTGTCTGTGCTCATGTTTTCTGACTTCCTTGCATAGTACTTCTTCCCTACAGAACAAATAGTAATTATCTGCCTCCATGCTTCTGGTACTTAAGATGAAGGGAAGAGGGATTTTCTAATACAAATAATTGGTCTCTAAGGCTTTTTGAACACAGGCAAATGGAAGACAAAGCAATTAGGCCCTTATTTAGCTTCTAAGCCTTATGTATAGGTGACCTCTCTTAAAGGGCATTTTTTTTACAGGGTCTGTCACTGGTGTCATTGTTGCTGGAACTGGGACCTAGAGGGGAATAGGGTGGCAGAACTTGGAAATCTGTTTTTAACCTTAAAACTTGGTGAGCAGGACTGATGATTTCAGTAAGTATTTAGATTATCTCTGGTTCAACTAAACTGCTGTCTGAAAACTAGTGTACTTTTAGATTCTTCTCTAATTCTTTGTATACTGGCTTTGAAATGAAAGCTTTTTAAGCTTCGTGACCACAATGGAAAGAGTTGCCTATAAAGATGCGCTGTTTAAGCTATATGGACTTGGTTCCAGTAGTCCATATTTGGAAAAGATGCCTTCCTTCTAAGAATTGTGTCTTTACCCTAGAAATGTATTTACATCCTCCTAGATTCTTTTTCCTGGATCTGTGCTTCAGAATTCTCCAAAGAAGGTTTCTCAGCTTCCATTCTAGCAGAAGAAGGCAAGAAACTTAAATTTTGTATGCCAAATCCCAGCAACTGTTTTCAATATTGAGACAGACTGCATCAGCTTCCCACTTGAAGAACGTGCTCTCTTGTTTGTAGAGGTAAATAACAATGTGTATTCAAATAGCATTGAACTTGCATTTGCTTAAAATCAATTTATGCAGAAATCTTAAGTGACGGTCTCAAGCAGCGAATATTTAATGCCAGAACTCAAAGATGCCAAGCAATACCTGTCATATTTTTAGTAACTTTCAACTGAGAAGAAAATCCCCATCTCTGTAGGGAAGCAACTAAAACAGAAAAGTAAAAAACAGAAAAGTAACATTCATTGTAAAGCCAAATTATTGTTCTTTGGTTGACTTTGCTAACAAAGTCCTTTCCATTTGGCATAACCCCTTACCCAGCATGGTATTATGGGGAATGCAACAAAAATAGGATCAGCGGCTATCGGAGGTAGGTCACCTTCCAGCTGAGGGAACTCAACCTGTCTTCCCATCTTTTCCCTTCATTAGGGACCAGTAGGATGCAGAAATGTGTCGGTTGGGTAGGATGTGGGAGCTAGCTCAGCAATAAGCAAACAAGTCTACCTGTTTCTTATGGGCATCCTGTCTCTGGTGATAAAGACTAGAAGTCTATAAAATACAGCTGGAAGCAACCCGTTTGTGCCCTAATTAAGTCCTGTGGGAAAGACTGTGATGACAACTTCTGCAAATTGGACCTACTAGTGCAAAAAGTCAGGAGCTGGTACATGATGAGAGAAACAGACTGCTTGTCAGTGTAGGAAAACAAGTGCCCTTAAGTCCTGTAGAGGAATATGTGTAGAAAAAGAAACAGCGAGAGGTTCTCTGCCCTTTGTAAATGTTAAGGAACAGCTGACATCTGCTGTGGCTGGCCGGCTTGCTTGCTGTGCGACCCTGGGAAAGTCACTTCTTTCATAGCAGCTGTAAGCTGCACGTAATTCATCACTGATCAGTAAGTGGCTGGAAAATACGTGAAAGTTAAAGATGTCCAGCAATAACTTGCGCTGGTTACAGCAATGCAGTGACTTTAACAAACTTGTGTTTGAATCTTGGGCTTTTTCTTGGTGCTGCTCCCTAAGTGGTCCAGATTGCCAGCTCAGAAGCAAGGAATGATCTAAAAGCATACACTGTTTCTAACATCCTTCCTCCTCTTCCTTCAGTTCAGCCCACTGCAAGCAGGAGAATGGCTCCTATTTTTTTTAACCAGACAGCTTCAGAGCCCCCTCTACTGGAGTGCTGACAGCAGTAGGCCAGAGTTTGGCCAGCAGAACAAGGCAGGTACCGGCTGTTCTTCTGGCGCTGGGGAATGAATGCTACACTTGTGCTTTTTAAGGAGGTGTTTCACATGGTTGATGTGCTCTGGTGGTGGTGAGGTAAGGTTTGGCCCTTCCGTGTTGTGCCACGCTATCCTGAAGTTGGATTACGATGACAGTTCTCTTAGTTTTCCATCGAAAAACCTGCCTGCAACATTAAAGCTGAGAACATCAAGAGACAGGGATAGGAGAGCCAGAACTGCCTGGAACCAGCGTGATTGCTCTTCTCAGATCTTCTCAGATCTGCAGAAGAGAGTGCAGAACACTTTCATGCATCATCTGAAGATTTATGGATTTTCTTCTCCGCTACCCACCCCCTTCCCCCAGTATTTTTTTTTTCTTTGCACAGCTCCCAGTTCAGTGTCTCTGGCTGTGGAGTATGAGAGGTTGAATAAGGAAGTTTTGGCATGGGACAAGGCTCAGCCTGGAGACTGCTAAGCTCCCCAGGAAGGATGTGTGTACCTAAACAAGAAGGGAAACAGGAAGGAAAGAAGAAATAGTACATCTGATAGCAAGGAGAAGAGGCTCTTTGAGTCAGACAGGTATGCTTCAGAAAACGGAAATACTACCAGAATAGAAAATATGATGGCATAGCAATTAAGAGAGTGGGAAAAGATGCCAGGAGTTAAATCCCAAAGGCCTACTCCAGACTTCCTGCGTAACTTTTAACAAGTCACTGGCTCTCTGTGCAACGCTCTTTAATCCCTAAAATAGGGATTACATTTCCTTTTCTTGCTTCATGCTGTGTGACGGCATTAAACAATTAGGCCTCTGTAAAGTTCCTTTAAAACAAACGAGCTGACTATAAACACAGTAGCTCCTGTAGAGTTTTGGTGAATATCTGTAGTGATGATTTTGCATGAAATGACTTCAAACAATCTGAATAGCTTTAAGCTGAAGCATTAAGTATGTTTTATAGTTGTTATTTACAGAAATGCTGCTGCTTTTTTGGAAAGCAGCAGCTTTAAAAGGATGTGGGCAATCAGGGTGGAAAACCACAGAATATCAGTTTGTATCATTGTGTTTTTAGTAAAATGAATAACCTGATTCTTTTGTTCAAAATTAGTGCATCATTAAGTAGATAGTAAAAGTGGAAAAAACTTACTTTTCCCCTGAAGATATAGAAAATAGGGGCATCTGCTAAATTTTCCTGGTAGAAGCTATAACTGCAGTCCAGGAAGGGTGTACCAGCTTGCCTAGAAAATAAAATATCAGGCGGGAAGTCTACAATGGGCCAAAAAAGGTCTAATGGCACTTGTGTATAAACAGTGTCGTGACAATGTCTCCAAAAGAGAACAGAACTGCAAATCAGCAGACACAACTTGCTGTCTTGCACATCAGGCTCGATAGGTGCATGAAGTAATGAACCATCAAGAACAAATCATTCTATTTTCAGAGGAGGAAGAAGAACCTGAGTGAAATCCTGACTTTCTGGGCAATTGGAGATGGAAAGAGCACATTTTACCAGGGTGGCTGTCTCCTACCATCTGCTGGGGGCTCCTCATTCGTTGTCAAAATTGATGACTAGCAAGTCGGGTGTCTCTCTGGTTTAAATAAGCCCACTTTCTGCACAAAAGACTTGTTATAGGTTTCATGTAACAGGACTTCAACTGAGAATTTCATTCAAAGCCATGTAAGAACTGGAAGACAGACAAAAATACCAAAGGGTGAGGTGACAGTGTTTTGACATCAGAGCTGGCACAGTGGGGAATTAATACTGAATTTCTCCAGTTCTAGTCCCAGGAGTGATCTCATTAAAGCCTTCCTATAATGTCCTTGGCACAAAAAGCAAGCATGGTAATTAAATTTGGTGATGAACAAAAGTGGGAGGCCTCAATAACATGAAGGAACTAGAATATCGTAGAGAATTGTTGACTTTGAAGAGTGAAAAATAGAAATTTGCAAAGGATGTAGTAGTTTATTACTTGGAAATTAGTGCAGAAAGGAAGATGTTTTTATTAGTTGATAAAGGGTAGCGATGAGCTACTCTGGAGCTGTGAAAATGCATGTAGAAAGTTGGTCTAGTGACGATGAAGATACTCCCATTGAGAGAGAGGAATCAAATTGGAACAGGGGCAGAAAAAGCTGCCAGGAAGATACCACAAATACAAAGCTTGTATTATAAGAGTTAGAGTGGCTTACTCATCCCCTTCCAGGCTTCATTTTAATAGATATGATTATCTTCTTGAAGTATTTAGAGAGAAAACACCAGGAAAGAGGAAAAGATTATTTAAGTAAAAGGATAATCTTGACATGCAAACAAATGGCTATAAGCTGGGCATGAATACAAGACAGAATATACAGGAAAAGCAATTCAATAGATACTAAAAAGCCTAAACACTGACAGCATTTGACTTGGTTTTGGATGGGAACTTCAAGGTGAGATCTGGGGAAGCCATCTAGTCCAAGCCCCTGCTCAAAGCAGGCTGATTTCAAGGTGAGATTATTGGCTTTGTCAGATGATGTCGTCATGCTTTCGGTAAATCCTGAACTCTTCCTGGTGAGTGGGGTCTAGATTCCTGCACTTGCCCACACTTCTGAGAAACTTTATTTTCCAGTCTAGTTTTCTCTGTGTGGCTTATCCAGTTGATGCAACCCCTTTGACATTGCCGTGTTGCTTTTGAGCAGAAACATTTAGAAAACAATGCACTTGCTGCTAGATGTCTGCCAGATTGAAAAGCAGCTGCTGACACCATCTGCTCGTGGTGGGTTTCCCAGCAGCAGGGTGGCCAGTGCAGCAACAGGGAAGGAGAGCTGTACTTGTTCTTAAAAATAAAATAAAAATAAAATAACTACACCCCCTGCTGTCCCTTGTGCAGGAATAAAAAAAAAAGGCACTATCAAAATATCATCCCACAGGTGGAATGGAAACAAGCAAGGAAAGCAGCTGAAGCCTGGACGTTGTTTGAGAAGGTACGAGTTGATTTATGAAGTTTGAGGTAGAATTACCGGGTTAGATGGAACAACCACAGTAGTCCTCCTTTGCTCTAAAACCTCTGCAAATGCACTGTGTGGTGTGTCTGGTTTGGTTTGGGGTGATCCCCCTCAAAGTTTTTCGCGTTTTGTGGCACTGAGCTTTTCAGGAAGAATGTATTCTGCTTGTGGGCTGTCTCTTCAAGGTGGCTTGGCAGACAGGACTGCTAGAACTGGAGGAGGAAAAAATTACCAAGTGTCTACAGGTGAGCGAACGTAGCAGGTGAGCCACTTCCACCACCAAAAACACTTTCTTGTTAAGTCAGACCACTAAATGAAAGGGAGGAAATGCTGAGCTCTAAATCCCTGAGGCTGGAGTTCACTCCTGCACGTTAAATCCACGTGAATTTACTTCCATGTTGGGTAACTTGAATAAATACATGGTCACCTAGTGGCATTGTGAGTGGGGAGGGCATGACATTGCTTTTGCAGGCTTAAAGGAGGGAATTGTTTATCCCGTTATTTGGATGTTTGTCCCGTACTGCGCTCTGTGGGGGCCATGGGGTGCCTGTGAGGCTCAGGGGTCACAGGCAAGGCTTGGTCATGACCCAAGTTTTGGTTAGAGCAGCCCCTGAACGAGACCTCTTCCCTCAGGTGGCCTCAGTGGTGCTGAGGTGGTGCTTGGGGGAAGCATCCAATGCTTTTTTTTTTTTTCCCCTTTGAAACCCCCCAAAAATCCCATTTTTGTGGCTTTGAGGCTCTATTCTATTATGGAACTCTTTTATTGTTTAAGAAAAAGAAGCCCTTTCTTAAAATAAGAAATAAGAGGATGGTTAAGCAGACCCTTAACCTCGTTGCCACCCTCCCCGTGTGACGGGATCGAACCCCCAGGGCCCAACGCCGGCCCCGCGCGGCGGCCTCTAGGACCCAGCGCCGAGCCCACGGCGGCCGGGGGCGGGCCCTGGGTGCCGCCCGTCACGCTGATTGGCAGCCAGCAGAGGGCGGGCTCCCCGCTCACCCCCCAGTGGCGGGTCGGAGGGGCGGGCCCACCAAGCATCCCCATCCAGCAGGCGGCGCGCTGATTGGCAGGCCGAGCCGTCTGCTGGCGGGCCGCGCGGCGCTGATTGGCCGCCGGCGGCGGGCCGGCCCCTGTGATTGGCAGGCGGCAGCGGGTGCGCGGCGGCGGCCGAGCCGTTTGTTTTGCTCCCGGCGGCGGCGGCGGCGGCGGCGGGGAGCGATCGGCACCGCCCCAGCCCCCCCCTCCCCCCTCCCTTCCCCCGGTCCCCCCCCCTCCCTCCCTCCCCTCCCGGGGCCGCCGGAAGGAGCCCGGCAATGTGGCGGCGGCGGCCCTGAGCCCTCCCCCGTCGGCCCGGCCGCCATGGAGCCGCAGCGGTGACAGCCCCGGAGCGCAGCCCGCCGCCGCCCGCCGCCATGGGTGAGCGACGGGGAACGGGGGGAGCACGGGGAGGGGGGGGGGTCCCGTTGTGGTGGGGGCTGGGCCGCGTCACGGGGCTGGGGGTGGAGCCTGAGGGGACCGGGGGCTGTGGCGGGGAAACCGGGGGGTGTGGGGGGAACCGGAGGCAACCGGGAGGGGAAGGGGCAGGGGGGAACCGGAGGGTATGGGGGGAACCGGGAGTTGATGGAGCCGGGAGGGGCAGGGGGGGACCGGGGGTTGTAGGGGGAAACCGGGAGGGGATGGAGTCAGGGGGAACCGGGAGGTGCAGAGGGGACCCTGGGGCTTTAGGAGCTCCTGGGGGTGGGCCTGAGGGTGTGGGGGGAGCGGGGGGACCCGTCCCGTGTGCCGGGGTTTTGCTCCAGGGCTGAGGGGCCTTGTGGCAAAGAGCGAGGCCGCCGGGCAGCGCGCACAGCCCATGCTTGCGAGGCTATTTGTTTAATATATTTTTTCATTTAAAAAAATGTGGTAGTGTGGCGGAACGTGGGCGCGATGCCGGGTGCTTCGGGGTAAATCAGCTGGAGGTCAGCACGGGGGCCCCATGGCCCACCGGGATCCCGCGTGGGGGTGGCTGCTGGTGGCCACCAGTGGGGTGGCCGTGGGGCTGGCCAGACATCCACGGGGCCGGTGGGGTGGCCGTGGGGCCGGCCGGGTGGCTGTGGGGCCAGCGGGGTGTTTGTCTGTCACGTTGGTCCCAGGCCTGTCAAGGCTCTGCTTCCTCCGGGGAGCTCCCAGTGAACGCTTGCCTGCTGCGTTCATCTCAGAGGGTAACGCGCAAAGGAGCTAGGTGAACTCTTTCTGGACTAAAAAGTTGGTTTCGAAAGCTGACATCACTGAATTTGAATGATTAATATGTGTTTTTTTGAAGTTATGTCTTCCATAACGAACTGGTTACGTTCTTGGGTTTTGCTTTTGTTTGTTTGTTTTGTTGCCTCATTTCCTTTTTAGTTTAAAGAGCCGTCTCTTATGTAAGAGAATGAAAAATTGAACTTCTCTAAACCCCCACTTACCCCTGCTCGTATATCAGCAGGGGAATTATCCCGTGTGACGTGCTCTAGGTGACCCTGCTTGAGCAGGGGGCTTGGACTGGGTCCCTGGAGGTCCCCTCCAACCTCCCCCATTCAGTGAATTTCTGAGCAGCTTCTGTGGATTTCTGCTGTTATCTGCAGCGCAGGATTGGGTTGCTTTGTGGGCTGCAGCTTGTTCCTTTCTTCCAGCTAAGTTTGCCGTTCTGAGGCTCACCTGCATTATTTATTCCTTGTGAATAACGAGTTCTTTTATTTATACTGTAACTTTGTAAAGCATTGCAAACCCTGCTCAAAGCCAAAGTAAAGCAAGTTCGCTTCCTTTGTGGCCCTGGACAATCCGAGCTATGGTAACGCTTACCTAAAACAAGCTTGTAGCTTGCTTTGGTTTTGTAAATACAACAAACGTGCGCATCCACAAGTAGGTTTCTGTTTTATAAAGGGAGGTGCGGTATTGTTCGGTCCGTATCTTCCCTGAAGGAACCGACCTGATGGTCCGTAGGCTTAAAATAGCTGAGAAGGACGGAGCTGGATTTCCACGGAAGCGTTTTCCAGCAGCTTTGGGATGCCTGTTTGCAAACAGCTGGGTGCAGAACGACGACGAGCAGTTCACGGAGCGCTGCACAGAGTAATTATGGTACAGCTGCGAGCAGATTGCTCCTGATAGGAAAGATCTTATCTAAATTAACGCAGCGTTCGTTATCAAGCCTTTTAATAAGGCTGGTGGATAACGGGCTGTGCAGTGCTCTGGTTTGCTTCCCTCGTGTTTTTCGGAAGCTGGTCTGAGCTGAGCGGAGGGGTGATGACGAGAGGTTGGTGTCGCAGGTTTTGGGGCTCCATCAGCACAGCCGAGGCTCCCTGATGGTGGATCTCTGGCACATCAAAGAAGGGGCTACAGCTGAGCTTTATTTCCAAACGGAGAGCTCCGCAACAGCGTTTAAAGTAAATACATGCATAACCAGTTCTTTTATTGATGTCGTAACTTCATAAAGCATTGCAAACGTTGCTCAAAGCCAAAGTAAAGCAAGTTCATTTCATAAGTTTACATTTCATAGCGAATCTGTGGGTATTTGCTGCTCATCCAGAGAAATGCACGTGTACGTGGGACGCGGGAGAGCGCCCTTTGGGCCGAGTGGCCTGCGCAAGGCCTAGGATGAAATGCTCATTGCAGGCCCAGCTGCAGTTGAGTCTTTCCCTCGATCTGCTCTTTTTTTCCTGCCTGTGTCACTTCCTTCCCTTGGCTCGCTGCTTGCCCGTAGCCAGCTCCTGGGTTTCGCTGCGGTGACAGCCCCTGCGGCGTCGGGGGGGAAGGGAGGGGGCCAAGCCTGCAGGTCAGGGCCGAACCCTGCCGGGGGGCTGTGTCGGTGAGGAGAGGGATCCCAAACACACATCGCGCGTGTCAGGTTCGTGGACATGCTCTGATTTCTCTTTTAAGTTACAAACCGAGCCACTCGTGATTTCCAAAAAACTCTGGCAAAACAGCATTTTGCTCAGACTGTTGCAGAATACCCAGCGCTTCGTTCAGCGCAACGTTGCGAGGGGCTCAGAATTAAAATTTTCCAAAGAAACACTCAAAAGCTCTGAAAACACGCTGAATTTCTCTCCCTAACTTGTGATCCTTACTCATTGCCCCTGCATCTGCTGATCGTGTGCTGTTGGTGGGGGGAGATACCGAACAACCCCTTATTTGTTCGCTTTTCTTCTTTTTTCCGAAGCAGCTGCAGCATCATGCCTTCTATTATCACGCCGTATAAAACAGCATCTTGGTTTATGGGGCTTTACAGACTTCCTGTTTTTACCAGCGTGCAGATACTTTTACTCTGTTTGAACTTTGTGATTTTTTTTTTTTTTTTTTTTTTGCAAAACTCTTTCTATTTTCTGCCGTTGCAAACACGCCGACTTGCTCGGACCCGTGTGGTAAGCCGTGTGTGAGCTGAAATAAACGCTTTATGCAGAGGAACAGCTTTCTCCGTGAGCAGCAGTTCCCCTTTATCGATGTTATAAAAATCCTTGAGTGTAGTTTTTAAAACATGAAAAGCATTTCCTGGACAACATCTTTCCCGCACAAAGCAGAACTGTGTTTCCCAGACCTAGTGGAGACCTAGCAAAACAGGGTCTCTCAGTGAGCTTCAAAAATTGCTTATTTTTCGTTTGTAATAACTTTTGCATTGTGTGATTAATGCGATGCTGCTGCACATGCTTCCTTAAAGGCAGCCGATGGAAATCATCTATTCTGATGGAAATAAAGAAGTATTCATGCTCCTCAATGTTAAATCCATCACAAGGTTGTCTGAAATGGAAACATTTTTTCCATGCGTTGCGTTCAAATCAATATTTGCCCTTCGTTTTATGTTAGGAAATGGATTATTTCTCTTTCTGTCTCACCAACATGGGGATGAATTACAGGACCCGTTTCGGTACTAGGGTCCTAACCCTAACCCAACCCTAGTTACTCGGGGCCTGATAGCCTGTTGTGAGACTACTAAAACATATAATCACATAAGATTTGGATTCACCTGCAGTTGTTCCAGCAGCCTGCCACGTTCCAGCGTGTTCCTTTCTGCCTGGATGTAAGCTCTCAGCATTAGAGATGAAGCCCAGATTACAGTAAGCATCACACAGACCTCGCAGCGCACCAGCAAGAGTTTAGCTGCTGCCCTTAGGAGCTTATTATCTTCCTTGTGAATCCGCAGGTTGAATTATAATCTGTATCAAGAGATGGAGAAGTGGTTAAACGCCTGTCCTCTTTGCCTGCTTCCTTGTGCAAATAAGAGACAGAAAATGAGCTGGGGCTTTGGCGCCCGACGCCTCCAGCCCGTGATTCCCTCGTAACTGCTGATCTTGATTTCTGAGTGACGTGCTGTATTGTTTAGATGCAATTCCTCATTCACTGATGGGTTCCTTGATTGATGTGATTTCTTGTCGTGAGTGCTCAGTTACGAGCTGTTTTCGTAGCTGTTTTGCTTGCCCAAAGGAGCCCTGACCGGCTGCCAAGACAAGCTCTTCTTCCTCCTCCTGGTATCTGGCCAAACCCCAAGTGCACTGTAGTGGAAAACTTGTGTCCCCGCTCCTCGCGGCGTGCTTTGGGTGGCAGGCACTCCAGGGACGTGCCAGTCCCTAATTCGTAGCGTCTTGTGCAGAGTCACAGTCTTCACTGGCCAGGTTACTCAGAGGTTATGCTCAACATCAACCAAGATTAAGGAAGAAGAGTAAACTGGAGACACTCCAGAAAGGTAAAAGGTTAAATATTCGATGTGAAG
Organism: Heteronetta atricapilla; assembly: GCA_011075105.1. Classification (NCBI taxonomy): domain Eukaryota; kingdom Metazoa; phylum Chordata; class Aves; order Anseriformes; family Anatidae; genus Heteronetta; species Heteronetta atricapilla. The sequence continues at coordinate 2,704,099 of CM021757.1, forward strand.
CTGGAAACAAATTTAAAAAAGAAGTTGTGCTGTCAGCTACCTGGAACTTGAATTTCATTCAGATGTTTTTTCACCTTTTCCTCACACAAGAGCTTACTTAGTGCTGAGATAGGGATAGTAATTATTTCCTTTGGCCATGTGCTTCTGAAAAAGCCCCCTCTTGCTTTGGTTGGGTTACTCACGGTTGGGTTACTCATTCCCTGGTTCCTTGAGCGTGCAGATGGAAACTGAAGGAACGCTCTCCCTTCTACTCTGCCACAATGTAGTTACTGTCTCATCTGGCTTGTCCTGGAAAATTGTGATTTGGTGCATTTTATTTTTTTTTTAATTTTGTTTGCTGCACTCTGTTTGAATTTGAAGGGTTTTATTCTAAGTTAACACCTCCGGCAAGTGACCTGGGGAGAGCTCCTTCCCTTCCCCTCTTGCCTGGCCGAGGCACGATGCTTCTGTTTCACTTGTAACACTTGATCAGATTTTTGTCTTAATAAATGATACAGCACCTCATTAAAATCCAAATAATCCTTTTCTTGGTGGTGCTGGGAGAGCAATGGATGAATGCATGATCTGAGAGCGGGATGCTAACCCTCCAAAATTGCCCTCAAGCTACTGGAGGAGTTCCGTGTTGCGTTTATCAATTCTTGATGCAATCAAAATCCTGGAAACAATTCGTTTGTTTGTTTGTGATTCTTAGCAAACACCAAAGCTAAGTAACCTTGGTAGGAAATGCCCCCTGTTGTTTGCAGGGTACCTGCTCCATGCATTGAAGGACTGCTGAGGTCTATGGCTATTGGCCAGCTTTAAATGAACTGGAAGAAGTTTAATGGGAATATGGTCCAGATTTTTTAGTGGTTAAACAATTGCTCTTGTTTTGGGGGGATGCATAAAGCTGCCTCTCAAGAAGAGATAGTAAAACGAGAGCTTACCTCACCTTACCAGCACGTACTGCGGGCTGGAGTGGAGGTACTTCTGCTCTGCCGTTCAGTCCTGCCAGGGAGGAACCAGTGGCTGGAACAAAGATAGTGGCAGTGTGGCTTCTGTTCTGACTGGAACTGGTTTAGATGCTGCCCCCGTACAAGTCGGTATGTTTTCATCCTTTTCGCTCCGAAGTGTTGGTAGCATTTGCTCCCTACGTGCTTTAGAAGCTGGACGCGTCCCGCAGCTGTCAGCTTTAAGCACTGCAAAAATCTGCTGTTGAGGCATTGCTTAATTCTGAACGCGGTCTTCTGCATAAAACATAAGCTGGCTTTATGGAGAGACACTCCTGGACAAAAGCATGACGTGAAGCTGAAGAAACGATTGCTCCCACTGAGCCCCCTTCACAGGGGAACGCAGACGCACACCTGCCTGTCATTGAACCTACAGCTGGTCCCAGGGCACCACTTCCTCTGTAAGCCTTCACCCATCCGAATCCGTGCCTTGGCTTGTGAGTAGAGGTGTAGCCCTGCTGGAATTATAAAAGAACTTCTCAGGTATTTACATATCAGCCTCAGAAATGCTCCATTCAATTCAAGCATGTCAAAGCGATGTTTAAGGACCTTGGGGAGAAAGGAGGAACCCGATCTATCCAAACCTGCATACCTGACGCACTTTGTACGAGTGTGGGTGTCGTCTGTGCCTTTGTTGTGTAACTTTCAAATGTTCCTACCCCGCCCAAAAAAAAAAAAGTAAAGCACAGCTTTGCATCCAGAACTGCTGGTAAAGGTGAAGTCCAACCAGTCTCTTTGAAAGGGCAGATTGTCCTTCTGGGCATGCTTAGAGCTGATCTGATTGCTGGTTCACATTTCATTCATCCATTATTCCTCAGTATCAGGAAGGATTTAACTGGACACATTATTTGCCAAGGAAACAAGGCTTTATCCCCCAAAACACTGAGTCCATACGTGAAACAGCAGCCCCGCAGTGCGGTAGGCATGAGTGTGCCGGTAACGGGTCATCTCGGTGGTAGCATCTGATACTGCTTTGTTGCACAGATGGCACGGACCTAGGACCAAAGACACTACCCCAGTCCCATTTTGAACCAATTTTCAGCTTTTTTCCCCCTTTAGCAACACATCAAGTAATTTAGGATTGTAGTGCTTGCCGAAGCAAAGGATTCTTTGCCGTGGCTGCTAAACACCTTCCTTTGTGCCAGCATCCATCACAGCCCGGCTCCTATGCATTCCTCAATAGAAGAACACCTTAAATTGGTCACATCAGGAGTCTTAGCATCAGGAAAGTTTTAGTCTAGCATACATAAGAAATACTTCTGCGTGTCTTTTTGTTTTTCTGTGTTTGCAAGAAGCCTTGGCAAGAATCTGCTGCGCTATGTGCTGCCAGCAGAGAGTTCTTGGTGCTGTTCGGTTTGAATCTGTTCAGTAGGTTTTGAAGTCTCATAAGATGTTTTGAACTCTTCTTTGGGGGAAGAGAGAACCATTTGGGGAGATACCAGTACAGATGGATTTGAATTGAGATGTTCTAAGATGGCTCACCGTCCAGATTTTTGTTTTCTTTCTGCTGGCTGTGGTTTGCTCCACTGGCAAACACGAATTTTCACGGAATCATCCACGTTGGAAGAGACCTCCAAGATCACCCAGTCCAACCTCTGACCTAACACTAACAGTCCCCACTAAACCATATCCCTAAGCTCTACATCTAAACATCTTTTAAAGACCTCCAGGGATGGGGACTCCACCACTTCCCTGGGCAGCCTGTTCCAGTGCCTCACAACCCTTTCGGTAAAGAAGTTCTTCCTAACATCCAACCTAAACCTCCCCTGGCACAACTTGAGCCCATTCCCCCTCGTCCTGTCACCAGGCACGTGGGAGAACAGACCAACCCCCACCTCACTACAGCCTCCTTTGAGGTACCTGTGGCGTGCCATAAGGTCACCCCTGAGCCTGCTCTTTTCCAGGCTAAACAATCCCAGCTCCCTCAGCCACTCCTCATAGGACTTGTTCTCCAGGCCCCTCACCAGCTTCACTGCCCTTCTCTGGACTCGCTTGAGCACCTCCATGTCCTTGTAGCGAGGGGCCCAAAACTGAACACAGTACTCGGGGTGCGGCCTCACCAGAGCCGAGTACAGGGGGACAATCACTTCCCTAGCCCTGCTGGCCATGCTGTTTCTTATGCAAGCCAGGATGCTGTTGGCCTTCTTGGCCACCTGAGCACACAGCTGGCTCATATTCAGCCAACTATCAACCAATATCCCCAGGTCCTTCTCTGATGGGCAGCTTTCAAACAACTCATCTCCCACCTGTAGCACTGCTTGGGGTTGTTGTGTCCCAGGTGCAGGACCCAGCACTTGGCCTTGTTGAACTCAGTTGGCCTCGGCCCATCGGTGCAGCCTATCCAGATCCTCCTGCAGAGCCTTCCTGCCCTCAAACAGATCGACACACGCACCTAACTTGGTGTCACCTGCAAACTTACTGAGGGTTCACTCGATCCCCTCACGCAGATTATCAGTAAAGATGTTAAAGAGGACTGGCCCCAGTACTGAGCCCTGGGGGACTCCACTAATGGCCAGACTCCAACTGGATTTGACTCCATTCACCACGACTCTTTGGGCCCGGCTATCCAGCCAGTTTCTAACCCAACGAAGCGTGCGCCAGTCCAAGCCAAGAGCAGCCAGTTTCTTGAGGAGAATGCTGTGGGAAATGGTGTCAAAAGCCTTACTGAAGTCAAGGTAGACCACATCCACAGCCTTTCCCTTGCCCACCCAGCGTGTCACTTTGTCATAGAAGGAGATCAGGTTCGTCAAGCAGGACCTGCCCTTCATAAACCCATGCTGACTGGGCCTGATCGCCTGCTTGCCCTGCAAGTGCCGCGTGATGACACTCAAGATAATCTGCTCCATGAGCTTCCCTGGTACTGAGGTCAATCTTTTTTAAGGTAACAGGATATAGGATTGGAAAGAAGAGATTCTTACTGGGTTTTCCTTGGCAGGAGCACATCAGTTAGCTCTTCCTAAGTGACCTGTGGTGGTCTAGCAATCTTTTCAAGTTGTTCTGTTTGTTCTGAAGCCATCCTAACAGAACCAGAGGCTGGGGATATTTGTTCTGAACCTTGCTATGGCCAGATCCTTCTGTGACATTGGGGAAGTGACTTAAAACTTGTCTGCATACTACTTTGTGGTATCAGGTTGAGTTTGGGCTTTTATGACTCAATGAAATGTCAGTGTATGTATTTACAAAGATCTCTCAAAGGATTGCATTTCTGGGACCCAGCAGAAAACACGTGCAGAAGTGTTGGAGCTGATGCTCACCCAGGCAACTCACCACTAAAATTCTTGTCCATGACAGATGAACAAGAGGCCTTGAACTCCATCATGAAGGACCTGGTAGCACTCCAGATGAGCCGACGGCACAGGCTGACTGGATTTGATACCATGAAGAACAAAGACACCGCTCACTCCAACAAACAGGTAATAGGCTGGGTAACGGGTACCTGAAATTGCTGCCTGGAGTCAGAAGGGGTGCGTGGGGTTGACAGTGGGTCTGCTGCCTGTCTTCTGTCCTGTGCTTCTGGCCTGGCAGCTGAAGCATCACCACTGGATTAGCTCCCTGGTCTCGCTCGGACTGTGTTTTATGCACTTACTGACCTTCATGGATTAAGGAGGGTGCAGTTTGGGTATCTCAGTGCTCTGCCTTCCTTCCACATGTGTTTTTGATGGTATTTGATCTGTGTAGATCAGCTAAAAAGTTTACCAAGTGGTTTTCTTGTTTTGCAGTCCATATTGCCTTTTTTTTAATTACTTTTTTTTATCATTCTTAAAGAAAAAACACAATACCAGCAGTCCACCCCTCTTGGGCAGCCCTGCAATAACAAACCAGTGTGCCTCTGCAGTGGAAGAAAAAAAAATTCCGGTAAGAGAGCTTGCTTCCTATTCAGTGTTAACAATTACAAATTAGGAGCATGTTTTTAAGTTGTGCGTGGCAGCATTTACAGAATTCACTTCAGCAGGTGTGGGAGGCCAGGGCAGCTTTTCATTAGTGACTCTATCAGATGGCAGTAGCGTGCGCTCCTCCTTGTAGTGGAAATAATCCTTAAATTCAGAGGGAAGCAGAGAACTGAGAAGCAGTAATGATGAAAAGGAAACGAGTATTTCAATTTCTGATTCAAAAGAAGGTCACTGCAGTTCACAGTTGCATAAAGCAGTCTGTTGGGTAATGAACTAATGCTGGTCTTAATCTTCACATGATTCAGACTGCATATGAATACAGAATGAGGATCAGGATGAAAGTGAGTCAAACTGAAGTTGGTTCAAGTACAGTGAAGGGGATTATCTGAAAGGACTGGCTTTAGTGAAACTGTAATAAATCTTGCCTCAGTGAAAGAGGAAACAGCCATTTACAGGTGTCTGAATGCAGCCAGCATCCATAGTGGGGAGGATTGGCTGGAGTTACCCATCCTGTGTCACATGAAGAGGGGAATGAAGCTCACCATTATTTAAGTATGGGGATCATAGAATCCATTTATGAAATACTTTTCCCAAGGTAATATGTGGCAGGGTCAATACTTTAAAATTTCTCTTTTGTGTTGCTAGAGACTTTTTTTTTTTAGAGAGAAAACTATTGTGTTGATTTTCTGGTAGAAAGAAAGGGCAGAAAAATATAGCTCCGGCACTATATGCTGCGTATCATTTGAATTAAATACTTCAGTGCAGAATTAACAGTTTCAGTCAAGAACTGTTTGTCCACTACTGTCTTAAAGAATTGAATCAAGTTCCTTGTAATTATATTGAAGTTAACATGAGAAGTTGCTGACATCAGTAAAATCACTCTTTCCAGTTACATGCTTGTTACAGACATAAGCTTGCTGGAGCAGGCTTTAAAGTTCATGTCTGTCTCTTCCTTGTGCTTTGTCTGCTCTTAATCTACTTGTTCAGCTGGGATCTGGGAATTCCTTGAATGTGCTGGACAAATCCATAGATGGAGTAGTACAGAACCCTTTCCAAATCATTTTGAAATGTAAATTCAGTGAAGTCTTAAATCACAATCTGTAATCAGTCTTTATGATACCACATCACAGAGCTGGAACACTAAAGCCCCAAACTTGGATTTGTTTTCTTACTCATCTCTTAGGACAGTTTATGTGAGTCACTATGAAAAGCAGTTTGTGTAGGAGATAAATTTGCTGTACTTCCAAAGGAAACGAGAAGTGCTATAGTTTAACTCTACTAGGTTCTCCCTGAAAGGTAATCCCTAAGATGACTTTCAAATTCCTTGAAACAGCCAACATCTGATCCTTTTGGAAAAATTATCAGGAGGTAGATGCCAAATTATGTCAGTACCCCTGATCACTTTTCCCCCTTTCTCTTTGTTACAAATTAGATGTTTGAAAGGGTACAGCAGAGTTGAGAAGATATTTTATTTTTTTTCAGGTAACAGCAAGTTGAAGAACGGTTTCTGTAAAGCCCTGAAGATACTTTTTTTTAGTTCTTACTAGTTAAAATAATGAAACCGAAAATGTCTAAACCTAAAAGTCATCTTGAGGTCTGAAATTTAATCTACACAACTACTGTCACTTAATTTCATCCAAATGGTCCTATTAAGCTCACTTAGACTGGATTACCTAGAATAGTGTATTTAAAAAAATCTAGAGCCTTCCTTCCCAGAAAATCGTAATATTAAGGATCATTCCTCTATCCATCAGTATCCATCTGTTTCATCAGTAGTTGGCTAGTGGACATCTTTTATAGCTTATTATTCCTATGCTGTTTGCTGCATTTTTCCTTTACTGTTCTGTTGAAATGACTTCTCTAAAATTTGCTTTGTTTTGCTGTCTTTCTAGAGTGAATTCCTTTTCTTCCCACATCTAAGAAACTGTCTTTGGTAAAGTTGATGTGTAAATTACCCACCTGCAGATGATTGTTGCTCTGATTGGGAAGCTCAATTAGGATCAATTATGTACCTACAGTAGTGCTGCAGGAATACTGTGTACTCGCAGTGATTGCATGGGTCCCTTTGAACTGCATTCTTGACCACTAGGCCTGCCAGATACTTCCTCTAGCTAAAGAGCATTTCCTGGCCACATTTTTTTTGAAGTTCCTAGATGTATGATTGCCTATTGTCTAAGGCTTTCACAGATGGCTTAATCTACTCCAATCACATAAATTGTGCAGCAGAAATTATGGAGGCTTATCAGAGCAGATTTTTCCCTTTTATTTTTATCTTTGTGACCTAAATTGGGATTTGAACTTCGATCTCCAGAGTTGAAAGTTCAGCATGTTGACTCTTCCGTGTCATCTAGCATCTTCTGAGTTTACAGGGAAATGCACAGGTTGTGCAGTCAGTGCTATTAACCATCTGCCAGATATGGATGATAACCCTCTGCACTTTCCAAGGTGACATAATAGTTAACTTGTTTTTATTCTCATAGTTTGAGTTTCAGGGACTGAGTTTTTGCAAAAGCAGAGACTTTATCTGTGTCTGCAGAGTGAATAATGTGGTGTGTTCTCTGTGCATGCCTCTTTTCTACCATGGAGAAAGACATGCTTTGAGGATTCATAAAGAAAATCAACTTCAGTTCCATGAATATGCCGTTGGACACAATTTCAGGCTTTCTCTATGCAGTATTGAAGATGGATTAATTTTATTTATAACTTAATGTGTCCTCTGTTTAAATGGCAATTAATACATTTAAATTAAATTAAATAAATTAACTAATTAATACAGATTACAACTTAGTTTTTGCCCTCTTCCCTTCTCCCTTAGCAATTTCTCCATTCCACATGGTGCTGTGCTCACATGCCGTCCTCTTAATTGTCCACAGTTGACTTTCTCCATGGAAGCTGAAGCACTCAGCTTTGTTACGTTCTGGTTAGCCCTTTGAGGAGTTGGTGCCTCCTGCAGTCACAGAATTGCCTGCTTTGTGTTTGGGCCTTAAAATCCTTATGTGGTCCATTCATTTGCTTAATTCTGTGTATGTCAGAGTTTTCATTGTGTACTAACCTCTTCTTCTTTTTTATGCAGAATGATGTAAGGATAAAGTTTGAATATAACGGAGAAAGGCGGTAAGTCTGTCTTCGCTACTTTGATACTTTGCCTCGTAGAATAATGTAATCAGGTTAAATATCCCATTGGCTTCTGTTTCCTCGATGCTGAGTGAAGAACACACAGTAATGAGAAATGTTGTCATTAAAGGCAGATTATACACAACTTAATTTTTTAGAAAGTCACTTTCCTCGTATTCATTTCCATAATATCTATTTGTAAGTGAATTGCAGTAACATTAAGTAAGCTATCCAGCCTGAGTCTTTTTATCTTAGATATGTTTCACTTTTGTTTCATTTAACTAAAACCAAATGAGGCTAATCAAACTAGCTTCATTCTTCGCTAGTTTCTCACTTCCTGATGACCTATCACTATTGCTGTCCTGCTGTGACTGAACAACATACACAGCAAGGGAAGATGTTTCATAGGTCTCTGTTTCCTTCTTATTTCCTCTGATACATGGTATTGAGATGCTTTCTTTTTTAAAAAAAAAATTAACTGAATGAACATTTTTGTTTACAATGTTGTTTCCAGTAAGGAAAATTTAGTCAGGTCTTTTTATTCCCTGCTCTTCTGCGTACATGAGATTTTCTTGCTGAAATAAAATTTCTCACACAAGTAAATTTTACTCGTTTTGTAAATCTTGTGACTTTGTGTGCACAGAAGGTCATTAGTGAGGTTTAAGACCACCTTACACATACTCTTAAGATACTAGTGCATCATATAATTCCTTCATTTCTCTTGTTGAAGGAGCTCTGGTTTGATTAGTACACACATTCTCTGCCACAAGTTGATTTTGCACTGCCCGTGCTCATTGTTAAAGGGTCACTAACTGTTGCTGTTCAGAGGAAGTTACTGGTGTGTTCTTTGGCACTTTCGGCTCCTTGTTTGGTAGTTGCAGGAGGTTATAAAATACACCTCAGTTCTGGAGAACCCTACTACCTGCATTGGTTGATTACACACATTGTTGATGTGCCAGTCAAACCCTCACAGAGGTCTTGTAAAAACTCATCTTGTGATTATGCATTTATCACCAGAAGGGGTTTAGAGAGAAGGGATGTATCAAGTATAGTACATCAAGTTAAACCTTGACCGCCTATTAATAGTGTCTGGTTATAAAATAATAAAGCAATCAACACATTGTTAATTTTGGCTTAAAACTTCCCCCTGTTGTTCATGGTTCATTTTTCACATCGAGGCCTCAATTTGAGATTGTTTTAATGAACATTCTCCATGATGCTCCGTGTTTGGTCAAGTTTGGACCACGATGCTGGAGCCAGTTATAGCTCAGTGTATTGAAGCAACCAACAGAGTGCAAATGCTGTACCAGTGGGAATTCCTGGAAGATGCAACGATTACCTAGGAATTTCAAAGGCTGGTCTCAAAAAGGCCCTAATTTGCCCCCTTTTAAGGGGACCTCTCAGTACTGTCATAGCTCTTCAGTGGCCATGTGAATGTACAGGAAGGCTCCGAGCTTTCCTGCAGCCTCTTTGAGGGTCCTCTTGGGCTTCCACTGAGGAAGAAAAGGGATCTTGATGTTATTTATGTTCCAGTTTCCTTTTTCTGAAGAAATCAATTGGATTGTAAGCATGAATTTGTACGCTACTCCTTACAGGCATCCTATAGAAATCCTTGTGTTCCTTCCATTCCAGGCAGTATTTTCAACATGAAGTGGTTCATGATTTGATGGTAAAACACAAATTTAAGAAAACATTTTTGTTTGATAGTACCTCAGTATGAGTTGTGTACAGAAATCCTAACAGCCTGTTACTAGCAAAGGTTACTGACAGGGCTGCTTAAACTCTTCAAGTGTCATCCTTTGTCAAATGTAGGTATTTGTGTTAAAGGAGGAAAACAGTCATTTTTGTTGATGAAGCAAACAGTAAAGAAAAACTTAAATTTTTCCTCAAAAAATGAACAGTTACATTCACCTAAGACCTGTGTGGTGAATTCTATTACTAAAAAAACGATTTTGGGCACTCTGTTCTGTCACAGGCATTGTGAGGACTACAAAAGGTGTCACAGCTTGTCGCGATAGTGTGTTGTGACAAGGCGCCTCGGAAGCAAACTCTTGTCACCATAGTCCCGTCACCTTCCATGTCTCCTGCCTGAGTGCATGTAGGATGGCACAGAGCTCAGGGGAGGAGGAAGGTTTTCCTGAAGTAACATTAAAATGAAAAGGTTGATTGTGTGTTAGTCTAATTATGCAGTTACGCTTGCCTGAATTCCCCATTCCCCGAGCGGTATGCAGTTACAGACAGCAAGCTTGCACCGAGAATGTAAGTGTGTGTGCTGGGTTTCAGAGGAGCTGCCAGATCTGACCACAAATATTTAAGGTGGTCAGGCAGGAATGGGCTCCTTAAACCACGGAGTCCATGATTTTGTGTTAGAAGAGTGCACAGAGTTTTTTACACTAACAGAATTTGTGGCACCTGAGAACAGCTCTGCTTTTCAATGCCGTGAGCACAGAATGGAAGCCTTTATAAGGGGCTTCAGTTCATCTGAGAGCTAAATTACATTTGTACGGTGCCAGAGTGCTATAATTTCATGGACAGCTTTCTTAGTAATATGTAGAAAATGTTATTGTGGGCTGTGTTTTTAACAAGGACAATTATTTCTAAATTGCTGAACGTTGTAGGTCTGGTAGCAAGATGAACCCTTCCTGGGAAGTGGCTGAGGAAGCCAACTAACATTAGAACTATTTAAAACAAAGGCTGCATGTAGAGAAAGGACACTGAGTGTTGGCAAAGCGTGCTGGATGGACTTTTTGGAAGTTGAGCCTTCTGTCCCGAGGTCAGGTTCAGCACAAAGCTGTGTGATTGCCCCCAGGGATTCAGGGTTTTGCCAAGCTGCGAGCAAGATGGACCTCAAGCGTCCGTGGTCCGTTCAGGTAGTCCGTGCTCTTCTCGATGGCAGAATTGCTGAGCAGTGTAAACAGCTAAATTTTTGTGCCAATATTTCAGCTCGGCAGAAGCAGAGTTGTTCGAAGTCGCTATCTCAGAGCTTTCTGATAGCTCCCTGCATGGCAGTGCCATGTCCCAGAGCTGTTTGTTGGACCTGCAGTCGGGAGGCAGCCTGGTCTCGTGGCCCGTGGCAGCAGATGGCGAGGAGTCTGCTTGCAGGAGCTCGAAGGCAGGAACAACCAACTAAATGGATTTCTGTGTGGTTGGCATCCTTGGTTCACTAAAATAAGGTCTGATGAGCTGTAAGCTATAGTGTACATTTGAATCCTCCAGTTCTTGACCCAGCACATTTTACTTGCTGATTATTCTTCCGAGAGAGGTAAAATCGTCTTTTTCCATGGCCGTCAAGGTAGCAACTTTCTGGGTACTTGGCAACTTCCTGCAGCAGAATGTTCCAGCAAAATAAACAGTTTTAGGTGCTTTGCTGGAACTTTGTTTTACTACTATGCCTAAAGCATTATCACTTCTATCCTCATGGAGGAAAAATGGCAATAAATACCTAACAAAGAAAACTATACTGCACTTTTCTTAAAAGCATGCCTGTGCTGTGGCGTGCACCAGGGTTCCCCTAGGACAGCTGTGCCTGTTGCCATTTCAGATTTCTTGAGGCCATTGATGTGTATCGGCCTAGAACGCTCTGACACTCAGCTGGCAAGGAAATGGCTGGATATTAGGACGAGGATTTTAGTGGGCCACAAAGTCTGGGCTCCCAGATAGCAATCAGAAACATTTATTTTAATTGTCAATCCATTGGTGGATATGCCCAGAGTTGCATTACATGTAAACACACAAGAAAAATACTTGTTTTATTTAAATATGTCTCTTTTACTAAAGCAGGGAGGACACATGAGATTATGAGATTGATCTGTTGTTTATGAATATTTTGAATTACTACAAGTCAGATGTTGTTACAGCTGAAGCAGTATTTAAGTTTTGATATATTACACCTCTGTAATTAAAAGAGAGAAAAAAAATTAAAAGAAAAAAAGCCATGAGTGACCAACAGTTGCACGTGAGTTAGGTTTGACATCAACTCCTGAGAAAAAGCCGCTGCTTGTTGCATGGGATTTGAGGTAGAACTACAGAAACGGTGTGATGAGTCTGTGTTTTGGGTGTTTGGAGATGTTTGACTCCAATTTGCAGAAGGTGAATGTGGAGCTAACGTCCCAGATCACCTTTGGGATCGAGGGCTTTGAGATTTCTTTGTGTCTTCCTGCCGATACCTTCCCTCAGGAGTTCAGGCCTAACTTGCTGTGGGAAAGTTTGCAGAAACCTTTCAATTGGAACACATTTTGGAAAATATTAAGAACTGAGCTTTTTGTTCAGATATCAGAGTATTTAAATCAAAATGCTTTTTTGTTCTTTGGACCTTTTGCTGCGTAACTCTCATTAAATGTATTTGTGTGTGTTTAGTGCCTGAGGCGGTATTCTTGAAGCCAACATACATAGTAGATTTGTGTCCTCTTACATGGAAGAAATTTATTCAGTAAAGGATACTTTTCTATCCAGGAGCAAGGGCATTCTGTTTGAAATCTTTAGCTGAATAATTCAGAGGTTGAATATTGCATTTTGGTGAGCCATTTGCAAATGCACCAGAGATCAACAATTCCTTGCCTAAAATAAATAATATCAATTCAAGTTAAAAAGTTAATTACCTATCTGAGGATGAAAGGACAACATTTGTGTTTTGGTTTTGTTTTTAATGATTCAGCCATCTAATTTGATGACATTATCAGATATATGTCTGAATTCTGTAAGTAAATAAGTAATTTTTTTGTTTTGTTTTGTTTTTTTCCAGAATAATCCCATTTGTCCGTCCTGTGCGCTATGAAGATGTGCAACAGAAAGTGAAAACAGCCTTTGGCCAGCCCCTGGACCTCCACTACATGAACAATGAGGTACAGATCATTTTTATCATCCCAAAACGTCCCAAAACGTCCAACAATCTCTCTAGATGACACTTCCTTTTTCCATCCCAAATTCTGTGCCTTAAAATTTAATTTTGGATTTTCCTTCTAATATGAACCATGATCAAAACTCTCTGCTCCAGAGGAAGATGTGCTGATATGGACAGGACATCACGCTGAAGTCTATACTGTAGACATTATCATCTTGCTTCTTCCTACTGGTGTTATTTGGGAGACTCTCTTGGGGAAGTAAAAAAGTTAATTGAAGTATTTTGACTATTGTAACCAGGCCAGTAGATTTGCAGTCTGCAGACTACAAGCAGTTCCCACATTATTTTTTTAGCTGCCCAAGAACAGATTTAGACTGCCGACCAGCAGCAGCCATCCAGGCATTTGTAACACATTTACTTCTTGCTGGCTGTGACCTTTCTGCTTATTGCTCAGCTCACAGGCAAACAACATGAGTGAGGGAACAGGGAACACTATTGGGTGGCAGTGAGGGGTTATGGGCACTGTAGTTGATAAAAGAAAGTGACCTGGGGAGTATGCACTTGTCTCTGAGGAACTGGGTAGTCTGTGTTAATAATCTAAAGTATTTTTTGGCCTTCTCACTGGGCATCCTGGCTTTTCCTGTTTTTTTTTTTTTGTTGTTGTGGTGGTGGTGGTGGTGTTGCCCTTGTGTTGTTAGAGACTGCATCCCTATGAAAGAGATGTAAAGCCCCATTCACCAGTAGAAGTCCAACAAAATGAAAGCATTTCTTCAGTGTTAATAACATCCGCACATCGAGCTGTGAGGGGGCTGTAGATAGAAGGTGTCCGAGGGTAATTTCATGGGGTTTTACCAGCAAGTTTTTAAAATCTTGATTACCTCTTTCAGAGCATAAATCTTCCCTGTGTTCATCTCTTAGCTGAAACCTAGTTTTCATTTGATTGTTAGGTCTGGATTCATAAATATTCTGAGACAGTGTTCTCATCAGGGAGTCAGCCCGTCTCTGACTTGTTCTTAGCAAGCAATGAATTCAGGTAGCAATTAGTATTTTGTGAATGCTGCCTTAGGGAAATTTGCATGGGGTCAACCACTTTTCTGATGGTATGGAAGGAAAGCTCGGTATAAAAAGACAGACAATATTGTGATGAAAACTTGTGGCATAATTGAGCAATCAGAATCCTATTCTATATTCTGATTTTACTTTTATTTTTTTATGGCTTGTTTAAATTCCTGTTACAGAACTAGACTCTTTTTTTCTGTTCTTTCTAATTATTTTTTTTGTTCTGTATTTTGCAGCTATCCATTCCTCTGAAAAACCAAGATGACCTGGATAAAGCAGTAGATCTCTTAGACCGAAGCTCTAATGTGAAAAGCCTTAGAATATTACTGTTGTCTCAGGACAGAAACCATGTACGTAACAACTTCTGTGACTGCAGCAAAATATTGTCATAATGGTGGTTTTATCCAAGCATAATAGGAATTAGTAAGATTTCTCTGCTTCAGAGACACACATGAATATGTTTATTCTCTTTGTTTTGGCTTACCTATAGGGTTTGTTTTGTTGTTCTTTTTTATTTATATTTTTTGCTGGCTGCAGCAGGTGTTTAGGGATTAAAACACTGAAAAGAGGTTTTCAAGATTATTTAAGGATGTTTTATGTGGAGTACCCAGTGACTGTATGCAGAAAACTCTTGATGAGTTTGGTTCGTAGAAAGCTTTTGAAAGTTTGCATTAGTAGCACAGTGTCAAAACTGCACCTAATTATCTTGTCTTTAAGAAAGCACCAGTTGTTCTTGAAGACAAGCTATTAGCACTTTTTTTTCTGGATGGAATGCCTCAGGACATACCTGATGCTTTTTCAGTTCTGTGGCTTACTGCTTTGAATCCAGTCTTACTGTGTACGAACTGAGTTGCTTTTAGCTAATAATGGCACATACACACCTAAGATGAATTTGACTGTCTTGGTTTACTGTACATCATTAGGGGCTGTGGCAGTCCGTGACTATCAATGTAGTTTGCACTCCTCAGCAGAAAAGACCATAACATAAGAAGTAAGTCAAGTTCCCAAAGATGCCTATTTTAAACAGTGAATTGAAATATGAACTAAGTTCATATTAATGAAAAATGTCAGAAGTTTCTTGTACTGCGGGTCTGCACATGAACTCTGTTCGCTCAGGCTGTTAAACCAGTGTTGTTGGGGTGATTTTTTTGGTGATTTTTTTTTCTTTTCTTTTTAGAATAAAAGTCATCCAGCTTTTAAAGCCAAAGACCCCTGGTAGCTTAGATATTTGCAAATTACTAAACTTTCTTGAACAGTGTGACACAAAAAGCTACCCTATCTTAAAATCTCTGTTGATCGCAGTACGTCAGTCTTGAATGTTCATCCTTGTTCAAGTTCTGCAGGCTGTGAGCTCCGTCTCTTGGAATAATCACTCCTCTAATTCTTAGAGCTGTCAGGGGAACATAAATATATTTGGTACTATTTTTGAAATTGATAATCTATGCTAATAGACAAACAAACACCTTCAGGTGTATTAACAGCAGTTTCTCAAATGTGCCAAAAGCTGGAAGGGTATTGGGGGAACGATGATGTTCTTTGTCCTATGCCCTGTCCCTAAGCATTTGTTACTGGCCGCTCTGAAGACAATACTTGGCAAGAAGGCCTTTGGTCTGACCTAGTATAGTCAGATTTTGTTCTGTGTGGTCAGGAAACGGTCTGGAAAAGGTGGCCTCTACTTTTGGTATTACGCAGTAAAACAATCGTCTTTTACAGCCCTCTTAATTCCAGTGTCTTGAGGCTACAAACCAGATGTTATATGATACTATCTAAACTTTACGTAAGCCCCCAAGACCTTCCTACAGTAAACACTCACTAAGTCTCATCCCTACACCAGCCAGTAGCCAGTACTGTGGTGGTGTCCTTTTATTAGCTGTTTTTTCCTCTTTTGCTCAAAGCAGAAACAAACAGCAAAGTCTTCAGTAAGTGCCACTGTTTCCCCCCTCTCCTCTGACTTCCTCTTCATCTCTGAGTTGCCTGACAGGAGAGCCCTACATGTGATAAAGCAAAAGCCCACGAGGCTGAAGGAGGTTTCTTGGCTGCATGATCTCATCCCACTGAGGGAGCGGGAAGCATTATTTTTCCTGAAGTACAGGATGCAGATTTTGTTTTAGTTGTGCTCTTTTTCTTTTTCTGTGGATGGAAAGGTAATGCTGTGACTTTGGCACTAATATGTGTATAAAACAACTTAACTTTCCAGTGACTAGTACTGTGAGCCTGTCTTTGTGGATATTGTTTTTATTAATTTCCTTGTGCCTCTTAGTGTGGCTCACTTGTGCTCTTTCTTTAGCAAGAAACTCACTCCTGTTGTCCTTTCTTTCTGTTTAAAAACTAATGGGAAGAACTGGTGAAGTTGAACACCTAGAGTACCAAAAGCAGACTGTCCACATAAATAATGTGACCTCTGCATCCATTTTTCTGCTCCCATGAATGTATTCATGGCGGAGTTTCTGCAATTTAAACCAGGCTTCCTCCTTGCTAGGTGCAAAGGATTTTCCTTTTTAAATGACCAGCTATTTGATGGTTTTACTTTTTTGATTCTGTGGCCTCACACCTTGTTTGTCGGTCCTGTTCGAATAAAATTTAGAAGAGAGGATGCATTTCCTTGGGGTCTCTTTGGTTCTGTTCATCTCAGTAAAATCAGTGCATTACAAGCATTCAATTCTGTAACACATGAGAGGGAGGGCTTGTCATACCCTCTTGTAAAACCAGGTGCTTTGGGAGAAGACAATCGAAATCAAAAATATCCACTTGTCCTGAACACCTGCTTTGCCATGCATAATACCTCATTTGCTCGGGGGAGGTTGCCAGTCCACAGTATTTCAAATTTTTGGACCCTAGTGCAGCCTCCTCAGATAACTGGTGCCCAGGATGAATATTCACAGCAAAGCTTAGTTCCGCGTTAAGAGCCCGTGTTACCTGTGCAGTCCCCAGGGAGTGCACAGAGGGGTTAAATCCCTGGAGCTGTGGTCTGAACGTTCACAACTGAGCACCTGAAGGAGTCTGATTTAAGCATTTAAGCTTTGCAGTTTCTCTGTGAGAGCTTTGCATAACTGTCGCACAAGGAGGAAGACAAGTTTCCTGGGCAGCTTCTTACTGCACTGAATTGCAGAACCATCCTGCGGTTTCTCTTTCTACAAAGCATACTCGAGGTACCCCTTCTGTCTTCCTCAGCAAATGCAGGAGAAGTCCTGTGGCACGTCTCCTTTCACTTGTCTTTCTGCTTTGAATGAAAGGAAGGCACTGTGGAAAAAGGCTCTTTAATTGGATTACATCCATGTAAGTGCAGGGCAGGATGAGTGAATGCAATGCAGGCAGCATTCATCTTGTAATCTCCCAGGTCTTTGTGCTTTCAAATTCTAGGATTTATTTTTGCTTAGGCTGGTTAGTCAGCTCTCTTAAAACTTGTGGGGAATTAAGTTGCTAGCTAACCCTATCTGAAAGAGTGCAAGATTCATAATTTATCGCTGCTGGCCAAAGTGGCTGGCAAAACTGCAGGTTCTTCCGTGGTCTGATATCAGAGGGTGATCTGAGCCCCTTTCCTGTTAGCTTCACAGGTAGCTGCTAAAGGAAGACAAACACTGAGACCGGTAAATCCTGCATTTGATTTGAGGCTGGAGGGAAGCATGCTCTAGTTGTTTGACTCCTGTTCTACAAAATAATTGCAAAGCTTCCTCTTTTGCTGCCTTTATTGTTTGTGTTCTTTGAAGTAATAAGACATCAGGCTGTAGGGCTGGTTTTCAGCTACTTTCTTGCTACTAAACATAATGATATTTTTGAAACTGTGGCCAGATTGCTTGAGCTCCTCAGTCTCATTTTGTTTTATTTCATTTTCATTTTACCCAACAGACAAGTTCTTCACCCCATTCTGGACTGCCCAAACAAGTCAGGATTAAAACCTCCCAATCTGTGGGGGATGTGAACACACCCTATCAGCAGCCAGAACCCAGAAGTAGGCATCTGTCTGTCAGTGAGTATTTTTGCCACTTCTGCTTGTCTTTATTTTGTGAAAATTACCTTTTGGGCACTAGGATTTATGGTATAGAGTTTATGAAAGCCATGAGAAATTGAAAGGTTATTCTAGGACAAGGCTGTTCATTTTCAAAAGCTCTTAATATGTTTATAATAGAATGTTTCAAAGTTCCTTACTAAGTTGTTGAACAGCTGAGGAGCTGCTAAAAGGGATGTGCTAAAGCCAGATTCATTGAGGTTAGAAGTTTGGAAAGCTTACGTGAGTCCATTAAGCTTTTTTATTTAGATTGGCAATTTCACTTCATGAAATCTAGATTTATTTTTTTATTATTATTTTCTTTTTATGTTGAGTTTTGGAATTGGTGTTTGCTCCTATAATCAAGCATTTTATGGGTAGCACAGGAATTGCCGCTGCCCTACATACAGAGTTCCCTTACTTTCCACTCTCATAATTACCAGGTAGAGCACTGGGCAAATACGGTAGGTGACTGGCACAGCTGCACAGAAAATAATGAAAAAAATTCAGAGTAATATGTAATTTTGTCTCATTTCCTTTGTGTTTGTTAGCTTAGAGAATACATGTTCAGTGAGAAGGTCCATGTGAGACTGCAGTAATGCATATCATCTAAACCTGCAAGTTGCCAAGTATTATCAATTCTCACAACTTCTAAAAGTTAGTGTGCAGAGTTTGAGAGGAAGAACTCACTGACCATATGTGTACATGTTACGGAACATACGCTGCACCGTACAGTGCATTGATTTACATCCACAAATGCGTGTTTCATCTGCATGGTTTCTACCTGTAGTAGGTTTGGCTGAGTTGTCCCAGCTTCTCCAGGGTATCCCCCTGTATAACTATAAAGTACTGCTGAAAGATGCTCAAAGCTGTTAAGATTTTTATATTTTAAAAAAGTCTGAAGTTCCTTCAAAGATTTTTGGGTCAAAAAAAAAAAAAGCTCCATGGTTTAGAATCTGGCTCCTTTGTGTGAAACCTCAGCGAGCTGTGAAGGAGCAGGAAGAAGGTGAAGGTGATAATAGGGATCTGCAGCTTGAAGACTAGAGCCTGAGATGGTGTTCTGTGTAAATGACTCTTGCTTTAAAAGTGAGAAAAGCTGAAATTTGCTGGAGACAGAAGCAGAGGATAGTTGTTTGCTTTAGCAGCTATTTTAGGGCTTGTCAGACCCAATGCTTCAGCTGACAGGTGCTGCAAATCACAAGGGCAGCACTAGGAGCTGGGAATGTCAGAGTTGTTCTGTTTCCAAGTTCTAAACCAGCTAGCTCTCTGTGGGAGAGGAGTGATTCAGGTTCATTAAGTGTAAACTTGAGGCGTAATCTTAACCATATTTTATTTAACAGTATTTGCAAAGCAATCCTGGTGTCAAATAACAAATCTGATTAAATTAGTGCAGACAGTCCCGTACTGGTGGCTCTAAACCAGAGTCAGATCCACACTGCTCTGACCAAAGCTTATTGGGAGAAGAAGCTTAGTAGAGAAGGACTTGAGAACTGGATCAGCAGTTCTCTAAATTAGACTCATCTAGCAAGTCTGCTGTATCTTTTCTAGAGTCCGCTGATCCCCATTTTGCTCTTATGAAGTAGCAAACAAAAAAAAAGACGTGCTAAAAACTTCTGAAGTACGTCTGAGACTGGTACAGAAAGGGTTTACCCATCCATTCTAGTTTGAAGTTAACATGCATAAAAAGAGCAGCATTCCTTGGTCCTATAAGGCAAGCAGTGATATCCACGCTTGTCTGAACACCACGTTTCTTTTTTTTCAGACAGATTCTATGCCAAAAATGTTTTATTTTTAAAAAAATCTTTCTCTTTTGTTGGCATTTGAAGGTATCCAAATCCTGATGCCAAAGCTAACAGACTGTACCGAGTGTCTGTCATGGGCAAGCGGTACAGTAATAAGGGGCCCCTTCTGTAACGCTATTGCACAGACTCTCTCCTCTTATCCTGGCTTATGAACATTTTCTGATTAGCCTGTCATCAATCATGAAGGCATTAGTTTTATTTTCTGAACATGTCAAAGTTTCAGGCTGCTACCTTATTAAGAGGTCCAGAAGGATTCCAGTTTTTCAGGAGGTCTGATAGTAAGCTGGCAGTAGCTTAGCATTAAATCTGCTCCCTCTTCCTCCTCTTCTCCTATCTTTGATTTTGGAAAAAGAGCATACCCTTGTTAGCACGCATTTCAGGCACAGAAACTTGCCTATTCGTAACACGTCGTGAGATGGAAGTCGAAAGCAGCGTAGAACAGAAGTTGTTTGCAGGAGATGCATCCGTGTAGTTCCTGTCTTCTGAAACAGCCAGGCCTCGAGCCCGCTGTCACCAATTCAGAGGAAGTAAAGATAAGTTGTATTTTAAAAAAAAAAAAGAGAGAGGGAAAAAAAAAGTTGCTAAGCATTCTGGCAGCACTTGTGTTTTTTCCACTCACTTCCTTTGATATGCATTGATTTAGTGCCGACTTCCTTTTCCTGCCCAGCGCTGGTGGCCTTTCCACAATAGCGGCTGGGCTGCTGCCAGCAGGACTCGGGCTGCCTTCGGCCAGCCGTGGTGGCATTGTCTCGGAAAGAGTGAAAGTGTGCTCCCGTGACTCACTCGGTGCAGCCACAAAGCACACTCGCTTGTTTATCCCTGCTACAGTTGGCTCATGCCATCACGTGAGCTCCGCAGAGCTGCTTGGAACATCAGGTAGTAGCTCAGCAATTTTTTTTGCATGCAGTCCACCTCCCCGCCGTGTGCTCTAAACCATGCCAGTGGAGGGGTTTTTTTCCACTCCGCAGCCCTCTGAAAGGTGTACATGCTGCTTTTCGGCTAGCGTCTGCCAGTGTTTGCCTTCACTCTTTATTACAATAATTTCTGTAGAAAATATTTTCCTTGGGAGAGGATTTGCTGATCTTTACCCATCTTTCATAGCACCTGAGTACACACAGTTAATTAAAGACAGTGTTGTGAAGAGCACAGCTTGAGAGCTGATCTAAAAACTCTGTCTGACTTCATGGTTGACCTTGAGCAGATCGGCTGGACCACAGCATTTCTTGGAGCTCAGGGATTAACTTGGTGGGAGCTGCAGGTGGATAGGTCACTGCAGAAAAGGGTTTTATTCCTTCCTGTTTCTCAAGTATCGTCTTTGAGATCAGCAAAGAAATAGCAATTCCCAGGGGTTGAGCTTTTCTGAGTGGCACAACAGAAACTCCTTAGGCAGTACCATAACAGATGAGTAAATTGTTTTTCTCTTTGTTTTCTTTTGGCCCCTAAACATACTCACTCTGACCATTTACCTATCTCATAAATGAAAATTGCAGAATTGACCTTGGTGTGTTTTTGCCCAAGCTAACCGTACAATTTCAATTTCACACAGCAGAACACATTCTGGGGTCATTTACAAAGTTACCAGTCTTCCCACTGAATACTAAAATTGTTCAGTATTGGTATGATCAGCTGATGATAGTTAGCAGGGATAGTGTTCTCCCTCGAGACAGATGACACTAATTGAGGCAGTTACAGCCAAGGCAGAAGATTGGTTGCTCTGACAAGAGTTTTGTCTAGTGATTAGCAGTGTAGTGAAGTTCGTGCCCCTGTTACAAAGCCAGGAATTCCTGAAGTCCTCTGCCATCCCCTGGATAATGAAGTTATGCTCAGAGGATTGAGCAGAAGAAGGTAGAGACAGGTGACATCTCCTTTAGGAGCTTCACCAGTAATTTTCTTGTAGCAGCTTAAATGGAGGCCCAGGTGCTCACTCAACAATTTGCTTTTGTACATCGCACCTCCTGGTTCCACTCCAGACTTACAAGGCTTACTCCAGCATGGCTGTGGTCATAGAGGTCTAACGTTAGAGGTGAATATTTGGGTTCTGTGTGCGTGCACGCGCAGGCTCGTTTCAGTAAGCATCAGTCTCAGAGATGTCCTTCTCTCTGGCTCAGGTTCCCAGAACACAGGCCGAAGTTCACCACCCCCTGGGTACGTTCCAGAGAGGCAGCAGCGCATTGCTCGGCAGGGTTCCTACACCAGCATCAATAGCGAAGGCGAATTCATCCCAGAAACCAATGAACAGTGTGTAAGTATGAACATCGGGGTAAAGAAAAGAAAGTCCAGCAGTTAAGGAATTTGCTGCTGCTGTCTGGGCCCTCTCTTTCACTCCAGAATAATCAGTAGTTGTAGCTGCGTTAGCAGCTACTAGTGTTGCCCTGTTCGTTCAAGCCATGCTTCAAACCTCAGTGCCTTTCTTGGGCTGCCAGAAGCTGTTGCTGTGCATTTTGGGCACTGTCTCTGCACCTCCAAATGAACCCTGCAGTTCTGGTGGCATTACACGTTATGCTCAGGTTTCCTATTGATCCTCTTGCATTTGAAACTCCAGTTTCCATTGAAAAAAGTAGGAAGTAAGGCCAAAGGGCAACCTGCAGGTGGGGACAGCGATGCAGTAGCACCAGCAGAGACTGTTTCTGAAATCGCTTGGGATCAAACCCAGCACACTGGTTGATTTACTTTAATCGTCGCAGCAAAGTCCTTCATCACCCAAAAGCACAGCAGTGGCTCAAATTCGGTATGTGCTTAACAGTTTACCTGGGAGATGTAGGAAAAATGTACACTCTAAATAGCTTTAGACTCTCCTCTTCCTCTGGACATCCTCCAGGCAAGCAGCAGTGGACTCTGATCCTCTTGTGCAGCCTCTTTTAGGCATCAGACTGATGTTGCCATGTGACTTCTTTTGTGTTGCAGATGCTGGACCCTTTAAGCAGTGCTGAGAACTCGGTGTCAGGAAGCTGTCAGTCCTTGGACAGGTCAGCAGACAGGTATAGGCTGGTAGGAACTTACATGCTGAAATCAAAATACCAGTTGTACTTAGGCAAAAGTCTCAAATTTTCTTGGAGAGAACTAGGAACTTACTTCCTACCTATATCCCAATATTTCTTAGAGAGAATTAACTGCATCTTAAGGCTGTTTTATTTTCTGGCAAAACCATACACCAACAAGCTGGTGCTTCAGTAGCTCTGTGTTATAAACACAAAGTTCTAAAGTGTGCCGTCTGTGTGGAGCCTGGGCTCAGAACATCTGGCTGCAGGGTATTTAAATCTTTTAGACAAGGCTCTACTTGTTCATTAAAAAAAAAGAAAAAACAACAACCTATTCTAAGGTTACACAAATATATCATTACCCTAGATTCCTGTGCGCTGCAAGATACTGTATTAATCCCTCAGGTAAATGGGGGGGCTCTGCCTTTGGTGAAGTTAGTCACAGTCTGATGGTCTAGATGTTTCCCTTCCTTTGCTGGTGGTGGTGCCCATCTCCCGCAGGTATAAGGATCAGTGCTGCCTTTGAACACCTAAAGTGTGTGTGGGGAAGGCTGTGAATTTTTAAATGCTTCCCATGTAAAATCAATAATTTAAAATAACCTGAAATTCATAAGCTGAAAAGCCCCATTTAAGGTTATGTATGGACCCTCCCAGAAAGAGTATTCTTTTACAAAGACAAGTCCTTTTCTCAATTCAAGGAAACTAGAAGCTACAAAATCGATTTCTTCCCCTGCAGGCTTTGATTTGGGGGAGAAGGAAGGGCGCACATGCCTTGAGGTGTCAATAGACAGCTGTAGGTCCTATTAACTTGAACAGCAACCATGGCTTCCCCTAGGGGCTTCAGCTTGTTTGTAAGGTTCTTCCGAGCTGGTTCCTGTAGGTAGTGTAAGCCTTTATGTTGAACACTTGAGGTTTGGTTTTGTGTCCATCTGCTTCTTCCACACAGTTTGAGTCACAAAGAAGCAGCTAAATTAACCTCTGTGTGTGCACACATTTTTATTTATTTATTTATTTTGTGTTTTCTTACCTGTCCTTCTCTCCCCTTGTTCCTTGCTGCTGTGGGTGTCATCTGGGGAAGCAGTTTTTGTCCTTGTACACTGGTTTAAAAATAAAAAAGTGCAGGTAACACGGCTTTGGTACAGATTAAGTTGTGTAACCTCTTTAGAGATGTTAGAGGCCTTCTGCCAAGCAAGGAGCCATACCTAGGCTTGCTTTGAGGAGTCCTGCTTACTGGGGAGAACTGTGAGGTATCGTTGCTGTAAGCAATGGTTGTGGTTAGGCTCATCTGCTGCTGGTAGAGAGGAAAGCGAACAGTTTTCGGGGCAGGAACTCTTACACCTCACGATAACCCTCTTAGGGCAGTGGTCCCTGTTCTCTTCTGCCCTGTGAGCTACAAGCAGTGTCCTGTTTTGCTCTTCCTCCCAGCCTTGGATTTAACCTTCCATTTCACATAGCTGCAGGAAGCAGTAGGTCTCAAACCATGGGCTGGGTAACCACTGAATGAGTGGCACAAATTGAACAGAAGGGATGTCTGCCCGTACTGGGAAATAGTCTGGGGCTAAGCCTGACTTCGTTTTAGCATGAAATTATTGTAGGGACACCAGCTTGAGAATCACCGTTACTGATGTGCAAATATGTTAGCTTGTATTATAAAGTCCTTGTAGGTTTCTCTCCAGTAGCTAGCAAAACTTACTCTTGCCTTCTTTCTTTAATAGTCCTTCTTTTCGGAAGTCACGGATGTCAAGGGCACAAAGCTTTCCTGATAATAGACAGGAGTTCTCAGGTATGTCAGCGTCCAGTATAAAGAGTTCTTGATCCAGACGTTTCTGCTGTTTGCTGGCTGGCCTCCGTGTTTGCTGGGATGATAAAAATAGAACTGGGGATATGTTGACTGAAAAGTGCTGAAGTTATTTATTTCTTACATCTTCCTAAGTATAAAAAATTCTAAAAATCTGCTGTATCAGGAAAATTCAGTCCTTAGAAAACGTGTGCTTTTTGAAGGAGCCTCACTTCTGTCTTTGCATCTACTTCCAGACCGTGAGAATCAGATCTACGACAAAGCTGGGAAAGGTGGAACCTACCCTCGGCGCTACAACGTCTCCATGCAGCACAAAGACTACAATGACGGTGAGTTGTGTTCAGAACTTCATTCCAGACTTGAAAAAGAAACTGAAGCAATGGCAACCTCTAGGGACCAGCATAACTCTTCAAGAACCTCTCAATACCCTGGTCCATGCAGTTAGTGCCCAAGTTGCTGCTACTGTGCGTGATGCTGCACATGATGCTTGTCCCTTTTCAATGGGACACAAGATTTCTTTGATTACTTTGCCCTTTCTGCATATATCCAGGCTGATCTGTGAGTGGTAGGAATGAGCGTTGGACATGTTTATTCCTACCTGAAGGATTCATCATGCTTCACTAATTCACAATGCAAACTTGTTTCTGTGTATTTTAAAATACCAGGGACGCAGGCACAGCTCTGCTAGGCAGGCTTTAAGGAAATTAATTTCTCCAAGTTCCATAAGAGGCACAAATTCTCGTTATCTTTGTGAGTGTTTTTTATTTGCAAGTCCAGGCACGTTATTTAGAAAGTCGTTCTGTCTGTGTAGTTGTTAACGAGCTTTGGAGCTTGTGCGGTAGCTTGTAAACCAAATTTTGCTTTGGAAGGCAAGTTCTGTTTAGATCTTGATAGAAGCACAACAGTTCTGAGGACGTTACAAAGTGTTCTCTCCCCTCCACCTTGGGAGTCATCCAAAGCTGTACTGAACTCAACATCAGCCCTGCACTGTTACAGTTTTGCATATTGTCTGTTTGGTAGTAGGTTATATTTCATGGGAAAAGAACACAACGTGTTTTTTCTGTCTTCAGTGCTTAACTTCCAGCCATTACCTCCCAGCTGTAAGGATGTCATTTAGAAATTTTACCATTTTTCTCCAGGTCGGAGGACGTTTCCCCGGATACGGCGTCACCAAGGGAATCTTTTCACTTTGGTGCCTTCAAGTCGTTCCTTAAGCACTAACGGGGAAAACCTGGGCCTGGCATTGCAGTACCTGGACCCCCGGGGGCGCCTGCGGAGTGCTGACAGTGAAAATGCCCTCGCTGTGCAGGAGAGGAACATTCCCACTAAATGTAAGTGGTCACTTTGATGCTGGAGAAAGGCTTCCTGGGGTTACAGGCAGGAAGGGCTGTTAGAGATGAACTCCAGATCCAATTTAGACTATAGCTTGATTTTTAACAAGCCATTCCAGACCACATAATCACGTGGCTGTGTTTTGCCACCAGTTTGTCTCACCAGTGAGAGGTCCTTTTTTCCCCTCAGTTGAGTTGGTTTAGAAGCTGGTGATAATCTTTGGTCAAACAACAGTCCAGGAAGGCAAGTGCTGCTTGTAAAGCATTTTTAGATCTGTACAACCAGCTGTTTTCTACCGCCTCCTATTTTGGTAGTAAGGTTTAGCAAGTCATATTGTAGTCCACAGTAACGCGACCACGTAGAAAGATTTTAGGAGTTTTTTGGGCTTGAAATAGTTCAGTAGTTGTTAAGTAAAAATACGTAGTCTTGCATGTGAGATGGCCTTTCCTTTAGAAAGCATTGGAAAGTCATGTAAGAATTATTTTTTAAAAAAAGTTGATTGGATCTAGGTGATTTACAGGATTCTTAAAACAGTCAGACAAGCTTATTGCCTTGATACATTAACATTTATAGTCAGGCTTGTGGATTACAGTTATTTTACAGTTAAGGACTATTTATCTCACTTGCTCCTTAGTAGAAAGATTTACTTCTGTATTTATAACATCCCTGAGTTGTTTTTTTTGGGAACATTTTATTATTGTTTTTTTTAAAAAAAGGGGAAAGAAATAGAGCATCAGTCATTAGTAATGAACTTCAGCAATCCCATACAGTAATTTAGGGATCAAAATAAAGACATGAAGCAGGCAGAGCAAGCAACACTAAAACACCGACTGGCAGTAAATCTGATTAAATTAGACATGGCAAAGTGAATCTATGAGCTCTTCTGTATTTTCACACTGTCCAGATGGCTGGATCCTGTCTGTGTTTTTACAATTTCTCGTTAGATGCAACATAATTGGAAGCATCGCACTGCATGTGTCTGCTAGTGTCCTTTTCAAAGTTAGAGTTAAAGCACTGCTCTTTGAGTAATGTGCTGTGGTCTTAAGCACAATCTGGAAAACTGGGCTCAGGACTTTGTGGGTCAGGAGGCTGCCACTTGTACAATAAGCTGGGCAGTACAGTACAACAATGAGAACTCGTAATTCCCTGCTGATGTAACCTGCTGCTGGGGGTGTTGGAGGTAGCTGCTTTAGCTGGTTCTCAGGTACATTTTTTAGAGTCCAGCAGGTGATGAAGATACTTTCACTGTTCTTGCACTACAGCCCTTACCACATCAGTTTCTCGTAGGGTTTTTCTGCTGTAGAGATAGCCTTGCAGTAAAATCCTTCATGCAGGAGAAGGAACCCCAGAATACCTAGTAGTTGGCAAAGAACTCAGAAATTGTGTCCCTCATGTTGTCCCAGAAGCTTAACAGTCATTCTTAGCTGGGTGGGATTGATTCAGCAAGGCTGATCCAGCTCTTCTTCATTTGAAGTGTGTAGTAACTACATCTCAAGGGTCAGAAGGTCATAATTTATTGCTGCCCCATCTCTTAAGATTGTGATGTTGTAGAATCCACCCTGCTGGCAGAATGAAATTCCACCAGCCTCACTGAATAATTTAAAACTTGTCTATAGCCTATCTTTATGAGATGTTGCAGTTTCCTTTGGATGGGATGCCACTAACTGATACTCTGAGAGTCCCTTTCATGTCTGTTTCTTTATCTGCAAAACACCTGCTTCAGTCTTGGTATGATGGGCACTGGTCTTTGAAAAGCTCACCGTTATCTTTAAATAGCACAGCCAAAAAGGAGAATTATTGCTGCTGTTTTTTAGCTCCGAGTGCTCCTATAAACTGGCGACGAGGAAAACTGCTGGGCCAGGGTGCCTTTGGCCGTGTGTATTTGTGCTACGATGTGGACACGGGCAGAGAGCTTGCAGCTAAGCAGGTCCAGTTTGATCCAGAGAGTCCTGAAACGAGCAAGGTAATTGTCTTTGCAGCTTCTAAACTTTGCAATGCAGACTTTGAGATCCTGTAATTTGCCTGTATCTGTCTGTCCTCGAAAGCTGGCATCATTATTTAGTTTGTACTAGGGTTTCAAATCACGCGGAGAGGAATAGGAGTCATTTAAAAATTGCTTTTCCGTATTATTAACTTCAGTCTGAAACTAAAATCCATTTTCTGGCTTCATTTTTGGCTGTCTATTCTCAGCTTTTTGGTTTGTTGCCAGGTTACTTGAGGAATACTAGACTGCCCTGTGTTCCTGGTTAGACACGGATGTGAGTGAAACTAGACCCAGAAAGAGCAGGACTTTTTTTTCTTTTTTAAATTAAGGAAAAAAAAAAAAAGAGAGAGAAAAAAAAAGCTTCATGCACTTGCAAAACCCATTTTCTGGGTTTTTATGGCTTTCTGGGCCATGTGTCGAGTGTATTAATTAATAGTTGCCTGTTTCCACTGCTGAATTCTCTTTATCCTCAAGATAGACTGAACTGTGGTGTCTAAATTAATCAAGAACATGACAACACAGTAGAAATGGTGGCAATGGGAAGGGGTACCTTGAAACTGTACAATAACAAATGATTCCCTCATAGTGAATGCAGATGGATTGACTGTTAGATTTTTGCTAGTATTTGAACAATGAACTGATTTCCCAATATTAATCAAATCCACTTTGAGCTGAAATAACTGATTCATGAAAATTTAATTATTCTGACTTTATGTGGAACGTTGGTGCCAAGAGCAGGCCTAACTTGGTACGTTGTAAGTTGTACCATGTCTCTGCTGTAAATCAGACAGTAAATCCGAGCCAAGGAAGAACAGGCTGGAACATATTTCGAAGGCACTGGAACTCCAAACCTTAAACTATCAGTTGGCCCTATTGAGCTCCTTCCTCTGGTTCCATGCATTTCTGCAGCAGCCGGGTCCCTGCTCTTGAAGAGCTGTATCCTCTCCTAAAGTGAGAGGAGCAAATCTGGCAGCTTCCAGTGGCAGGCGTGGAGAGAGTTAAGTGGGACTAATTTGGGGGAAACCATCATTCCTTTTTCCATAAATCCTTGTGCTCCAGTGCCTTTGATGTTCAGCCTGTTCATTCCCTGGATTCAGCAAGAAGTTGATACTTTTCCTGGACAACAAACATCTCCGATTCAGTCTGAAACTGTTGGATAGCCTTTTTACCTCTGCACTACAATACCCTGTTGTCTGTGGCAGGCATAAAGCAGAGAATTAGTTTCACGTGCATAGCTGCAGATTCTTTGAAGTAAATAAGAGGAAACTGTTTCTAAGGTTGGTCCAAGTAAAATCATCAACATGAACCATAGCAGGACTACATGAGAAAAGAAGTCGGGAACTTTTAGCTCCTGTAATCTAGATGCCTAAGGGATTGGGGTTTCTGCAGAAAGATTCCTGGCTGTTCTGTAGCAATGTATTCAGACCTTTTTCATAATTGAAATTAAAGCATACTGCCATCAACGTAGTGCTGGGGAGTAAGGCTATTGCTGTATTGTGTGCAAATAATTCTTTCCATCAACTTAGCTGAAGCTATTGAATAAATAGTTGACAGAATCAAGGCAACAAAGGTATTGGTTTGTTTTGTTTGTTTTTCTGGTACTAAATTCCTATATGATACTTCATTTGGAGTATTCCCTGGAGCCAGAACCTTATTTTCTCCTTCAACATCCATAGGAAGTGAGTGCCCTGGAGTGTGAAATTCAGCTGCTGAAGAATCTCCAGCACGAGCGTATTGTTCAGTATTACGGCTGCCTACGGGATCGGGCAGAGAAGACCTTGACCATCTTCATGGAGTATATGCCAGGGGTAAGAGCTGAAACAAAGCGAGAGGGGTGGTTTTGTTGATTGGAACTAAACTTTAGCTTCATCTATGTAATCCATCAAACACTGGAACAAGCTTTCTAGTGAGGCGATTGATGCCCCCATGCCTGGCAGTTGTCAAGAGGGATTTGGATAATGCTCCTAATAACAATATGCTTTATCTGTTGGCTAGCCCTGAAGTGGTCTGGCAGTTGGATTTGGTGATGTTAGTAGGTCCCCTCCAACTGAACTATTGTTTATTTCTATGTTGTATCCCGTTAGGTATGTTCCCTTCTCATACTGTGTTACAGTGCCACTGCTTGTTTTTTATTCATGCCCAAATCACCTCTTTGTTTTTTTTTTCCTAACGTGTCTTGTAGTTGAAATACATTCTGTTCATTCATCGCTAAAGCTAATTCTTCCCTTCAGTCTAAATTTGTTCTGCCAAAGTACTTGAAAGAACTTGGGCCAACTTGTAAATTGGGCTAACTGAATTAGCAGAGTCATACAGTGCAGCAAATTAGCTTAAAAATGACCCTGCAAAAAGAGAAACCTTTGACCCGGATCTGTCTGCTGAACTAGTTTATTGCTTGTGTCCACAGACAGTTGTATCAACACAGCTAAAGCATGGAGGAAGCGCAAAGAACCTTCTCAAGCAATTTCTGCTGTAAAGCAATGTCCTTGCTTTTCTCAAAAGGGGCTTCATAGGGCAAGAAGTTCTGAGAGCCTCACAAAAAGGCTTTAGAAGAGGCCAGAATTCATTACTTGTGCTGGTTGGGTATAGAACACAGTCGCAGCTCTGGGAATTGAATGGAGACTGCAAGATTTGTGGTTTGTCATTTCTTTGCCAATCTGTTCTGTTTGTTTTTGGTGAAGGGGTCAGTGAAAGACCAGCTGAAGGCGTATGGTGCTCTCACGGAAAATGTAACCCGGAAATACACTCGCCAGATTCTCGAAGGAGTCTCGTACCTTCACAGCAACATGATTGTGCACAGGGACATAAAGGGTGAGATCGGCTGGTGATTTATGTATATACCACGTGCTGAAGGAATTCTGGGAAAGAAAGAAGCCAAATGTTAAATATTCAGTGTTCTGGTTGTGGCTTCTTAATACTGCTTTGCTCAGATATCCCTTTTTGTCTTATATCCTGTCCAGGTCTTAGGGATGGAGATATTCTGGGCTGGGTGAGGGAAGTTGGGCAGTTCTCTTTACAGGACCTGGGAGCACAGCAGTTGGTGTTTGTAGTAAGGAAGACTGGAAACCTCTAATTCCTAGGACTACACAGCTGTAACTCCACCCCAGTAAAATGAGGTTAAGTTGCCACCTGATTTTCACTGCCCCTATAACTCAGGTTAATTTCCCTGTTGATTCCCTTCTGATTTCCTCTCTGACCAAAGTGCCATGTCTTAGCTGTTAAGCATACCAATTGCTCTAAGAGCTCAGTGCCTCTTTTGACAATCCTGCTTACCTCAGGCTCTTGTAACTTGTCTTTCCTGCTCTGTGCAAGGAACCTCTCTAACTTTCCATATAAAACTTGCGTGATCAGTCCTTAGTTGTCTTCTTCCCAATATAACCCCATGGAGCCAGGCAGTCTCCTTAAGAGTTAATGTCAACACATGTGGCAGACAACACACACATTTTTCTGTGCTCTAGAGGGACAGGAGCATTGCTCACTGTGAGAAAAATATCTTCTTGTTCCAGCCTATAAATCTTCATTGCCTCCCCTCTAGGGTTGGCAAAGGGAAATGAGCTGCTGGTTCTTGAATAACACCTTGTATGCTGCTCACGTGGTGCTCGTTACCAAATGATTTCCTACCGATGGATTATTCACTGATCTGCACCCACCTTCCAGACCAAACTGTTCATTTGTCCCTAGGGTGCTGTGTGACCAGACTTCCTATTCCAAACTCAGCTCTCCCACTGGGGAAGTGGAGTGGTAAAGTCATCTCACAGCACAAATGCATTTTACTGGGGGGCAGAAGGAGTTCACGTAGGCATATACTAAATAATGGCAACAAAGGGTTCTTGAGCTTATTGCAGCTTTGGAGGAAGAATTGTTTTTGGTGTCTAAGCCTTAGCTCGTATCCACACACAAGCTATCCTCTAAGTTTGCTTTTTTTTTCCTCTGTGTTTCATGTTCAAGACCTCTGACCAAGTGAAGTGGAGATTGACTTGTTTATTGTAGGAGTTCAAAGTGGTTTAATTAGGTACATCTGTTAACCATTGCTTTCTGGTCAGCTGGGTATATTCACCAAAGTAGTATCCAAATAAAATCCTTTTCTACACAGCTATGTACTATCTAAGCCATTGGCCTAGGGGCCCTGTATAGGCTGTCCGAGCTGTTTACAGGCAGTGTTAACAATGACAGTGCTGACTCAGCTCTCATTTCCCCTCCCCCTTTGCTTCCTTATGTTTTTCCCCTGAAGTTTTTCCCATTTGCAGCCATTAGCAGTTGGCTTGTCTACAGCCTGAAATAAAGAAATGATGTTTAGCAGGTCACCTGAGGCTTAACGGGTTGAAAGCCATACCATGAGCATGGGTATTTCTGGGTTGGATATCAGCTTCGTAGGCTGCAGATCCAACAGCTGGATTGCATGAAAACATCTGTCTCAATTCTTTTTTTTTTTTTCCCTTCTTTTTTTTTGTCCAGGAGCCAATATTCTCCGTGACTCTGCTGGGAATGTGAAGCTTGGGGACTTTGGGGCCAGCAAACGGCTGCAGACAATCTGTATGTCTGGAACAGGCATCCGCTCTGTCACTGGCACACCGTACTGGATGAGCCCAGAGGTGATCAGCGGAGAGGGCTATGGAAGAAAAGCAGACGTATGGTGAGGGATCGACTTTCTGTCTGTCAATCAATTTAGAGCTTTTCTGGAGTGAGATAACAGAGATATACATACACATTCTGTTATCCCTATGTATCCAAATTCAGATTTAATCTGGATCAAAAGTGAGAGCTGTTTAAGGTAAACTTAAGTAGTTGGTTTGAACTTACGACATGATCTGCTGCAGGCTGAGCTGTGCAGTGTCAACACACAAGTGCCCATTTAGTGCTTCAGTAACAATTTCCATTCGTTCCTCCCTCGAACTGATAGCCAGTTCTCTAACTTTCTGGTGCAAGGTTTCCACCCTTCTTACATCCCTTATGTTGATAAGAGACCGAAGTTTGTTTGGGGAGAGTCCATTCATTTTGTTTTAAAATGAGAGGTATGCTTATAACACTGGAAATGAACAGAATTTGAGTATGTTGACAAAGCTTTAAAGGAAAGATGCCCAAACCTGGAATAACACACAAGGTACAGGTCAGATCAGAGGTGATCTGAAGCATGCATGAGTGGAAACTGTAGCCATGCTATTATTGGCATAGCCAATAGCCAAGAAACAGCCTCTTTTGAAAGGAAAAAGAAAATGGTCCTGTGTCAAAATGTTAGTTTTGGAGGCCTCAGAAAGGTGAGATTATAAAACCAAGCTAAATGACAGCAACAAGAAGTATGTTTGTGTCTCAACAGTAAAGCAAGGCCTGTATTATTTCCCATACAAGCAGTGAGTGGAAACACAGCTGAAATTTTCTCATATGCAAAGAGTTAAATTCTGCATAGTCTCCCAGCTGGGATGCTCTGGGAGAGAACGAAGCACGTGCCCTTCCCCCTGGATTGCTGCAGTTGTGGATTTCCTCTTGGTGCTGACATCGGTCAATTCCCATCAAAGAGATACTGCCGTTGGCCGGGCTCCAGTTCCTACAATCCCCATCGTTATTTAGGGGGGTCAGAATTTTCCAGTGCAACGTTAGTCCCAGGGTGGATGCGTATGGCCAAGAGGCTCAAAGACGTAACAAATCTAGCCACCTGGCTTTCTGCCACTGCTGCAGGCCCCTCTCCAATTTTCTTTTTCCTAAATAGCAGAATATGTGAGCTATTTGTTATTGCTGGAGTGACTTGACATGAAAAACATTCCTGCTGTTTGCTGAATATCTTAAAGAAACCGGATCTGCTTAAACGGTATAAATCAGTCTAAACAATAATATATCCCTGCTTGCTCTTGAGCAAACCCCCAGCACTTCAGCACACATGGTTTGCATTTTCTGTACTCTCTTCGAGTAAGTCTTAAATGGCTGGAAACCAGTGTAAAATTTTCACGTTGGAGTTTTAAACCTTGTCAAGAAATCATTTCTTGCATATTCACTGGATTTAATTCCTTTCCTTCCTTGTCTTGGCAATTGTTGCAAGTCTGCCTCTGAAAATGTCTTTTCTTTGCATTTCACTTCAAAAGAAGGTGTAATTTAAAGGTAGAAGAAGCAATTTTGCTCTTTCAATGGAACAGTGTGATCAGAACACAAAACTGGATGTTTGAATTTCACTGCCTTTGCTTAATCTGTGGCCTTGAGGAAGCAATCAATCCTTCTCGAACAAAAAAGGTTCGCTGCTGTACTACAGAAACCTGTGAAAGTATCAGTGTCACACTCACTTCAGAAAGGTGGCTAAGCCATGTCTGTCCTCAGAATCACGTTCTTGCCTTGAATTACCCCGCAGAGCCCCATTATAACATCACTTGTTGTTTTTCCCTAACGTATCGATGCATCTGCCCTACTGGCATCTTAATTTGCTGCCTTTTCAGTTTGGAGCTGTTAAGATGTTGATTACTTTTTGACTGTGGCGGATGCTTGGTGTCTTACGGAGATGTGAGCTTTCTCCTGTGGGTATTCCAAAGAAGTGCAATGAAAAGGGGTTTTGCCGAAATGGCTTTGTGGGGTCAACCAACTGGGATTCACTGGACCTTAGCTCAAAGTCAGTTTTCTACCCTGCAACCCAGCAAGCGCATTCAAGATAGCGGCAGCAGCACCTGAAATACCACTGAGGTCCAACAACAACTTCAGGGGCATCTTGTGTGCACCTCTTGTCCCCCGTTGTTAATACAAACATTTACTGAGAGTAGAATTTGGGCAAAGAAGAGCCGGACAGATGGCACTGCGCAGTTCTCAGTGCAGCCAGAACCCGGTGGAAAGCAGCCTCCCTGTCTCAGCACTTTATTGCTAGCCTAACAGTGGTAAAAGCAGCGATGTTGGCAGATCTGGCTGAGGATCTGTGCACGCATGGCGTTTGCTGAGCCCAAAGCCATTTTATAGCTGTTTTCAGGGCAGAGCTGTACTTTGACGCTGCCTGTTTGGAAGTTCTCTCTGAACACTGTGCCTTACTGTGTCAGTTGGTTCTCACTTCTTTTTTTTCCTGTCTGCTTTTCCAGGAGCCTCGCTTGTACTGTTGTGGAAATGCTGACAGAGAAACCACCCTGGGCAGAGTACGAAGCCATGGCAGCCATTTTCAAAATTGCCACCCAGCCAACCAACCCCCAGCTCCCTTCCCACATATCAGAACATTGCCGGGACTTTCTAAAGCAAATCTTTGTGGAAGCCAGGCACAGACCCTCTGCTGAAGAGCTGCTCAGACACCAGTTTGCACAGCTCCAGTACTGAATTACCTCCCTCGCTCGCAGCTCCTGCTGGGCTTTCGGTGCCCCGCCTGGTCTAGTTGCAACTGCCCATCGTGGTGCTGCATCTTCAAAATGCCAACTCAGCTGTCCTAGTCCTTTGGGGAATTTATGCCAGGGAACCTAGGGTCTGCCCTCGTGCCTGATACCTTTGTTTGCTGGACTAATGTTTGTTCTACCGACAGCTGTCCGAACAGAGCTGCATTTTTGCCCTAGTTACCTTGATGTGAAGCTGTAGCTGGCTGCATGTTTTCTGCCGGCCCAAGAATGGGAATCTACGATGTGTCTCGCCGGTTGAACCTAGAAGAAATCTGAACCAAAGTGGGAACTGGAAGAGCTACACTATTCAGAAACGTGCAATGGCTACCCAGACCAGCTTTCTCCAGGTGGCTACTCGTGTGGGTCACTGCTTTCCAGACTTCTAGGGCTTTAGAGCCATCTATAGTACACGAATCCAGCAAAAAGCCATGTGTCATTGAGCATGCGCTCACTATATTATATATTTTTCTTCTTAAGTATTCAGCATCTGAAGGTGTTCAGAAAATATTGATTCAAAAGTATGTGAATAGTGTTATTTTATAATGAAACCATGGATTTGGGGGTGGGGGTGAGGGAGGTCTTTCTAGCTAAATGTCAGGATAATCAGAAAAGTTTCAGCAGAATGCAATCACTCTAGAGTCTAGGATAAGGGCTCTCCCACTGACATTAGAAAAAAACAGAGCTTGATTTCCAAGGCTTGATCTGTCCTAGCATTAAGACAGTGATGGTTAGCTTGTGTCCTCATAGCCAAAAGATCCATGTCCCTGGTTCATCTCCCTGAGACTGTTGGGTCTAAACAAATCCCTTCTGGAAGGGAGTTGTGCAGAACAGCTTCGTGTTGTACCTATCTTTATGGCTGGTAACTTTTTACCATCCCTTAAACCAAAGATAGTTTACCTGGTGCCCAGGGATTTAGTTCAGGAAAAGCTTAGGAGTTTCTTTGGTGGCCTGGCCTGATGGAAAATTCAGAAAATTTCAGAAAA
The DNA here is from genome assembly GCA_011075105.1 of Heteronetta atricapilla. NCBI lineage: Eukaryota > Metazoa > Chordata > Aves > Anseriformes > Anatidae > Heteronetta > Heteronetta atricapilla. The sequence goes on from CM021757.1 coordinate 2,740,172, forward strand.
TCCCCTGCTTTTACATGGGGAGAATTTGCTGGACACTCGTTTTACTTGTGCAGAGTAAACTAGAGTCAAGCTCAACCCTTCAGCGAGTGTTTTGTTTTACAGGTATGCAACTGTTCATTTGTTCCATAAAATATTTTGGTCCTATTTAAATAAGCTTTTGTACTAATTAAGTCAAACAGAGAAACAAAGAGAACACTTGTAATGGTAGCATATTTGTAAAACTGGCTGGCCAACAAGAGAGTTGCAGAAATCCCCAGACAGGTACCAGCAAGATCTATCCAAGTCATTTTGCATTTGAAGTGTTCCACGTCTCAGATACCAGATTTCCTGATGGCTCACTGGCCTCAAATACTGTATGTTGATTGGGGCACCCACAGTCCTTATTTCATGCAGAAGAGCAGCAATTTTTAAGTGCTGGGGATTCTTGGTTAATGATAGGTTTTCTGTGTGAAATGAAACTAAGAGAAGAAAGCACATTGCTAGCTAAAATACTGCTTTACAGAGCAACATCAAAGCTGTTCTGCTCTTGAATTGGAAACCATATTAACAGTCCACATGCCTCCCCTTCCCTCCTAAAAAAACAAAACAAACAAACAAACAAACAAAAACTTGAAAATCACTTTCATAATGCAGTAAAATTAAGAGGAGTTCATTTTAAGTGAAAGCTCTTAGCAGGATAAGGCAAGTTTTAACCAAGCTCCTTGAACACCCAACAAATAATATGTGAAATTACAAGAGGGAACTAAAAAGAAGAACAGCCCTGAAAGGCTTTAACAATCTGACGTGTTTTTTCTGTGCCGAACTCAGAGCAATGTGTAATCAGTGAAAGAAAGCTAGTGTTGGTTTCCCTTTTGGCTCTCCTGCACCACTACGAGGATGCACTGTTTAGGGTGCAGGCACTTAGGGGGATTTTTATTTTTTTTATGAAAGCCCTTGTTCCATAATTTATTTAATTCTAGTGAGAGCACTTCTATTGATCTCTTTAAAATCTGGAACTTGACTCCAAATTGTCCAGACACACGGCCTGACTTTTGGCCTGCACTTCACTGTCGCTTGCACCAGAGGGAAGTGAGGGCGTAACACTACTATTCTGTTTTGGGGAGCCTTTTACACCACTTTACTGTGGCGTAAATGGCCGCATATGCTGCAGAGGGATGTGAAATCATTCCCGTAGTCTCGACAGAAGTAGGGTGGTCAGCACTCCTGTGGGGCCTGGTAGCACTCTTCAAGCCTTGCAACTAGCACCTGAACATACCAAAGATTGGAATCTTTTATAATCACACTTGAACCTGCAGGTGTAAAGCAGCGACCTAGACTGCAGTGATCCTGTCCGTGTAGGTTTCTCTGTACCCTCGGCTTGTCCTCACCAAATCAAGACCTCCTTCCGTGGTCTTTCTTTGCCATCCCACACATTGTGTCTTGGGAGAATAGGGCGTGAGGAAATGGTGTAACTTTTAATGTTTCAAAGCAACTAAATCCTCAGGATCTGTTGTGGCTTTTACCTCATACGCGGCATGAAAGGCTGTGCCAGAGCAGAGCAAAGAGCGTCGTGGGCTGATGGGCTCGGTCCTTTCCCCGGCAGAGCTTCTGGGCCTTCCCACCACCTATGCTGAGATGTGCCTACTCTGTATCCACTTGTATTCCAGTCTGTAGTAAGGAAAGTCAATAGCAATTGTACAGTGACAAGAGAACATGGGGTGCCAGCTTGGACTTCTTGTATTCCAGTACCTGACCCAATGCCACCCATTCGGCACAGGAACAAGCCAAAGCATTACTTGTATGTTTGGAGATGCACTTTTATGAATGTAGTTTATATCGCTCTTTTTTAGCTCTTTTTACATCATGTAAACGGTGATGCCTCATACTTTTTTTTTTATTTATATCGTAAAAGATCATATTTGGTGATTTTTATATATATCGACTCGACTGTTACGGGGTAGGGGGGAGGATGGGAAATTAATTTGACGCCTTTATGAATTTAAAAAGGAAAAAAAGCAGCTGGTTTTGCAGAGAATTTGCTGATGGTTTATAACAAGTAGAGCCAAGCCAAAATGCATTCTTTGTTTCCTCACAGCCGTCTTGATTATGGATAAGGAAGATCAGGATTCCTAAGTCCACTGCTACAGCAAATAAACATGGGGCCAGCACTTATACTACGGTCCCTTTATACAGCCCCGACATCAAAAAAAGCTTAAAGTGGACATAAATGTAATTATACCTCTAAATTCAATTACATCTGGCCTCTTTATCCTGGCAGAATTGGGAAAAAAAATGGGGATAAATTTGTTTAGAGGAGAGCGGAGGAGAGAGTGGCAGGCTAACAAAAAGCTGTTGTGTCCATTTCAAATGTCATTTTGTTTTTTCAGCTCTTCCTTCCTGGGAGGCAGATACGGTGAATATTTAGTATTGGGATTCTTGATGGAAGTTGCTACAAAAGTGGAGAAAATTCCGTCTGAAGAAGAATATCTTATAGGAGTATTACTATCCTTAAACGGTTGAAAGTCTGAGCAGGAAAATGTCTGATTCCCATCAGAGAAGAGCTTGGGGGAATTAGGACTTTGGATATCCATGAGCTTGTTAGGAAGCAAACTATTGGCATTTTGGTCTTGGTGTGACGATTCTGTGCATTCCAGGTTACTAGCTTCTTCTCCATTAAATCTGGCCTTTGCCTATTCTAATTGCTGTAGCTTGCAGCACTTTGGATTTTTTTCACATTTTTGGAGTTGTATTCCAAAGAACTTGAAGATGCTCGAAAGAGGTTCCTTTGCCATTAATTACCAAAACAAATTAACCCAAAGGGAAATTGGTACCTGCTCAGGTGACACACGTTATTTCCAAGTGCCAAGAGAGCCAGGATAACTTGTGAAACCTCAGTAACTCTATCCCTGCTGTACAGGCTGTCACTGGTAGGCAAAGGCACATTTAAAGCTGTGCAGGGGCAGCTGAATGAGATCCCAGTGACTGGTTATTGGGTTCATAGCTGCTGGGTGGAAAGGTTTTAGGTATTTGAATATGTACATGCCTGTGGCTGTCACCCTGGTACCTGCCCTTGGAGCTGGGAGTATTCAGTCTGTCTAATATTCAGAGGAAAGATTGGTGTTGTCTGTGATTTAATGGTGTCTGGGCTTCAGGTCTCTAAACCCCAACCTTGTTCAGGAGCAAATCTCACCAAGCAGCTCTGAATTCCCCAGTTAGAAAAGGCAGATGCCTAGGAGGCAGTTTAGAGAAGGACATCGTTGTGTGTTAATACCCGTCTGACATAAACCATGCAGAGCAGGGAGAAATTGCTTTAACCTGGATTGTGCAGAAGACCTTGAACCAGTAGTCTATATATACCGACCGGGGGCTTGCAGTGCAAAGCCAGGCCAATGTATCGTTTTATTTACAATAAAATTATCATTTATATGAAAGTCTTTTTGGTAGTTGTTTGCAATGTAGTGTCTGTTGCTTCCCATGTAAATGATGCTTCTGGATAAGCAGATAAGGTAACAAGTTTTCCTCCTGACCAAGGACCTTAACTGAAGGAGGAAATCTTTAATTTCAGGAATTTATATTTTGGGACAGATGGAGAAGTGTCCTGTTTATGAAGCATTGCTTCTTGGATCGGGTAAGTGTGTGTCATCTACAAGGCTGCCTCTGATGAAGGTCACGTTCATCCATTCTCTCTCTTCAGACAGGCAGAATGGCTCTGTCAAGGTATTTCCACTGCCCCTGTTGTAGAGCGTAGAAATAGCTGTCTTCATTTCACCTTGCAGGAGAGTGGCTGGACTGGTTCATTAGCTCTTCATTTGGAGATCCTACTGATGCAGAGCAGAAGCTGAGGCTTGCATTTGGATTGTGCTGCGGTGGTGAGTTCTTTAGTCCAGGCCTGGGTCTGTAAATGGCCCTAATTCATCAGCAGATTGTCATCAGGTGTGGGAAAGGGACCTGGGCAGTTCACAACAGGACTGTGAGGAGATGGTTTGTGTGACAGCGTCTGCCGTGGTGTGTTTTACTTCGTAGTACCCCTGAGGAGGTAAGGTTAAGTGGGTAACTCCAGTTCCAGCTCAGCCTGCTTGGAAATGTATTTATTCAAAGACAGTTCTGAATTGTTCCTCCTTTGAATGTGTTGCCATTTCAGAAAGCAAAAATTTGGAGGAGTGTGGCCTCTGGGCTTCAGGCAAATGGGAGGTATCACAAGGTCCTCTGCCGGAACTGAAGCCTCCCAGCAGAAGTGAGGGAATCTGGGTAGCCTTGCATTAAGTGTGCCAGGGATTTGGGGTAGGGTAAGCTTATCTGTCCCGGAGCAGGGAAGGGGAATGGGTGACCACATTTCCAACTATTTTCAGGCTTTATTTTTTTTCCAGCATACTATCTTAGGAAAGGACAGAAATAGTGCTCCTATAAAATTCGTCTACACTACTTGCTCAGATACTCATTTTTTCCTGATACTATTCTCTCTGTTTACGCGTCTCCTAGTTTTCACTGTTGCTGCCACTTGAGCACAGTGGTTTGAATGCCACCGGGGTCCCTTGGGTTGCTGACCTCCCCAGACCCTAACCACAGCCTTCCTTGTAGTCGCCTTTTCCCAGGCCAGGCTATAGCTAGTTGCTATGCCAATTAAATAGTGCAATATTTGTTAATGTAAGTTGTGAACAAATAAGAATAAATGAGTTAACAAACTGATGCAATAAAAGCCCCGGTACATGAAACAAGTACATGCGTGGCACTTGTGTGCTCTTCCAGAACAGACGAGAACCAGACAATTGAGGCTGTCCCAGAATAAAGATGTCATGTGGAATTAGAAATAACCATCTCCCACTGCTTCCTGACACCCTCTCTGTGTGTTAGAACCTGGACTGAAGGAGAAACTTAAAAAAATGCAGGCCCTGAAAACCACTTACTGCAGGATGCCCTTCCCAAAGCTGATGTCTTCGTTCTCCTCCCCACTCGGTTTTTCAGCGGTAACATTTTCCCGCTCTACTCTGTGCTGGTGCGGCCTCACATCAAGCCCTGTGTGCAGTGCTGGGCACCAAAAAGGACGTGAAACTGCTGGAGAGTGGCCAGAGGAGGGCGACGAAGATGGTGAAGGGCCTGGAGGGAAAGGCGTATGAAGAGTGGTGGAGGGCACTGGTTCTGTTCAGCCTGGAGAAGAGGAGGCTGAGGGGAGACCTCATGGTGGCCTACAGCTTCCTCACGATGGGGAGCAGAGGGGCAGGTGGCCTATTCTTAGTCACCGGTGATAGGACCCGTGGGAATGGTGTCCAGCTGTGGCAGGGGAGGTTCAGGCTCGATAGCAGGACGAGGTTCTTCACCGAGAGGGTGGTCGCACCCTGGAACAGGCTCCCCAGGGACGTAGTTACTGCACCAAGCCTGTTGGAGTTAAGTGCACATTTGGACTGTGCACTTAGTCATATGGTCTGATTTTTTGGGTAGACCTGTGTGGTGCCAGGAGTTGGACTCGATGATCCATGTGGGTCCCTTCCAAATTGGGATATCCTATGACTACAATTCTAACATTTGATTTATGAACAAGGGATGCACACCTCAGGCCTATAGGACGGCATGTTTTCCCGTGGGCTTCCCTCCCACTCACCCCTCTAGGAGGTAGCCAGTTTATTTCCATAAATACAGCATGTCCTCCTGACTTGAATCTTCATTGTGCCTGTCCTTGGGTGGTGTTGGAGCCGGAGCTGGGAGAAGAAAATGACTCCAACCTTGGGTTGAAGGTGGATACGATCAGCCCCAAAACGCTGATCAATGCACAAAAGAAATGCAGCTAAAAACCTCCACTGCCTTTATGTTTTCATGGTAATTTGTGTTACATGTACAGCGTGGCTCAAGGGAAGGTGACTTAAGGTAAGATTCCTCTAAAGCCAGCACTAAACAGTTCTGAAGCAAATGTAATTTTAAATCTCTGAAGAGATTGGTTATACTACTCTGCTGTGGCTATTTCTGTTAGGATAGTAAAGTCTCAACTAGGAACAACGTCTTCTGGATTTAATATCACTTGGGTGTGGGTGTATTGCATTATATCCAGGAAATGCTGGCACAGTTAGCTGTCATGTCACTTGTTCTTCTGGTGCTGATCTCTGCCTAGTGCTCTGTGTCTTATCCAAAACTGGACATCTGGATGGTACAGATATAAAAAGGATTTTTACTGATTTTTTAATACCCCTCCAAAAATCATTTTTTTTATTATGTCAACTTATTGGCTTGAATTCTTAGGCTCTGTAAAAGGTCCTTTCTCAAGCTGAAAGGCAAGCTGGCTAACAGGGAAGCCTTGAGCTTGTATGGAAAAGCAAAAAGAAAGCTTTGGTGTGTGCAATACAAATAAAGGTTTTTGGGTGCCTGTCAGTTTTGTATTGCCAGTGACAAGACCAGATCTGTGCTGTGGAGGGAAGGAAATGCAGGTGGCAGTCTGCCATTGTCTGCGCTTCAGATGAAGGGCCGGTTTAAGTGTTGCAGGAGTCATCAATACACCCTGGAATAGCCTTTTGCTCCTATTAAAGGCACTGTTCTCGAGCTCTCTGTTGCCTTGTAGCCCAAGAGCTATAGCACGTCATGCTTTGGCTGCAGCTCGTGCTGCCTCTCAGGCTACTGTGCTGGGGTTAAGCTGCTTTCACTGTGCCGGAGCAGCAAAAGGCAGCCCCAACACGGACAAGGACATGACTTAAAAGTTCATCTCTGTACGAGTGGGTGCAGGTCCTGTGCAGCTTCCTCGATTAGGTCTGTGTGCAGCATCCGTCCCCCTAGCTCTTGCTTCACTTACCGAATAGTGCTGGCTGCTTTCTGAACCCAGCTGATGCTCCTTATCACTCTGGAGCATCTTTGTCCCAGGCGGGCGTGGGGTGCCGCTGTGCGGTGCTGCTGAGCTGCTCCAGGGGGAGCACAGGGCGCTTTCCCCCTCGCTCAGCTTCTCCAAGTTGATGGCTAGCTAGCTTCTGGCCACTCCAACTAAAAAGCTGTCATAGTGTTTGGCAGCTATGTATGCTGGGAACGTGTGGTCTTCATCTTCTTCGTGGTACTTAAGCTGTTAAATCTTACACTTACATGGGGTCTGAGCACCCTGGATCCTAGGAACTGCAGGCACACAGCACCAGCAGGTCGCCGGGCTGGACTGCTGCTCAGGGGAGGCTGGTGGCAGCTGGGATGAGGGAAGATGGCATTTGTGCTTAAAGACAGAGATTTGAAGCAAGGACGTTGCGGTGAGAAGTGAATCTTTAATCTTTGTCTTACAAAAACCTCTCTGATGAGAAATTTTTAGCTGGGCTTTCTGTACTGCTGCTTCTTGGTACGCCCTGGGAATGTAAAGTGTGCATTGTCATCTGTGCAGTGCACCCGCCTTCAGACTTATCAGGGTGATCAGATGAGCACAAAGCATTGTTTAAAACATCTCCCCATGTGCATTACCGCTAGGATTTCCCTGTGTACAGAGCTGAGCACGTTCATCATGCAGGCAGGCAGTTTGCCTTCAGCTGCTTTATGTGCAGCAGCCGTTCTGTGAAAGGTAGCTGGGTCGATTTTGGCTGTACTCATGTGTGAATTTGATATTAATCAGATTTCCTTCCGTCCCCTGAACCGTGCCTGGGTCAGCTTGCTGCAGCCCATTTTGGTGATACATAGGATGTTGGTTTGTGTTCTCCAAATGAGAAAAGGGGACTGTGCAGAAAGCAGTGATAGAGAAGATATCTGTATCTTTTTTATCTGTATTCAAAAGACCTCGCACCTCGTGGTCTTTTATCTGTTCCATCTGTTTCTGCTTTATTGCCAAGACTTTGCTGTGCCTGTATTAGAAAGGGGTATGGAAAGGTGTGATTGTAAAGAGTGGGGATTGCTACTGTCTTTAGACAAAATCCCAAATTTCAGTTTTTCAGAGTGGAGGGAGGGAGAGAAACAGACATTGTTCTTCCCGATTGATGTCCTTTTTTTTTTTCTTTTTTAACTGAAAGCCTAACACTTGGAAGCTTTTTTCTCCCTCCCCTACCCCAGTCTAGTATAGTTTAAAATTCTTTGTATATAATTTCCCTGCTGTGTGGAAAAGAGCAGCAGCCTGCCAGCGTGAGAGAATGGGGAAGTGAAGCCAGCACGAAACAGGAAACAAAATTGAGGAGTCTGCTTTCATTTTCTAAGCTGGGGATGCTGAAGGAAGGGACCAGAACCTGACGGGGTCACGAGGCCCCCTCCACAGATCAGCAGGCACTTGGTGCTTTCGTTTGTATTACAGTGAATCCTACAGGGTTGGTCAGGAAGTGGTTTTGTTATGGTGTAAGCATGGTGTGTGCTGCACGACTTTTGGTGTAAAGAGGAGTCAGCAGCTCCCGTGCGACTGCGGTGATTAGAAGCACTTTGTGAGGCCTGGGCTCCAGGGTCTGTGTGTGTAGTCCTTGCTGTGCTGGCACTAGAAATCCCCAGGCTGTGCCCACCCCACAGACCTGACTGCAAAATCTTTGAACTAACGAGGAGAAATGACTCCTCCGACAGTAGGGACATCGAGCTCCTGGGGTCATCCAGCAGGCATCTCCTCCGAGGTCAGGTGGGACTGTGATAGGCCTAGAGGGAATGGCCTCATGTTGAGGCAGGGGAGGTTCAGGTTGGAAATTCAGAGAAAATTATTCTCAGAAAGAGTGGTCAGGCATGAAATTAGGAGACATTTCTTCTCAGAAAGAGCAGTCAGGCATTGGGATGGGTTGCCCAGGGAGGTGGTGGAGTCACCGTCCCTGGGGCTGTTCAAGGAAAGGTTGGACGTAGTGCTTGAGGACATGGTTTAGTGGGTGATGGTGTTGGTAGGGGGCGGTTGGACCAGATGACCCTGGCAGTCTTTTCCAACCATAATGATTCTATGACTACAGCCTGCTTTGCCAGTGAAGGAGAGCCGTGGAGGAGCCTGGCCATCAGCACATACCCTGGGCCCAAAAGGACTGAGGGTGAAGTATTGAGGCCTCCAGCTCTGCCAGGAGGAGCACCACAGTTACCTGAGCTAAGAAACATCTGAAGAGGCACCGTCGATTTCCTGTGGATGGCCCATGCCCATCTCTTCCCCTCTTTGGTGGTTTCTTGGCTGGGTCTGTGTTCTCCCAGCAGTGTTTGGTGGCAGACAGGACCTCAGCAGGAGCTGGTGTTGGGCTCTGAGCGGGCTCTGAGCGGCCCAGCTCCGGCAATATTTAAAGCCAGGAGGTACCTCACTTCTTTCTCTCTCAAGCTAGTTGTGCAAATCCGTGTGTGTGGAGGCAGCAGGTAAATAATAATTAAAAGCAGACTCACCTGCTTTCCCTAGTTCCATTGCACTCCAGCCTGGTAGGCCTTGCCAGGGGAAGCAAGCAAGCCACAAAGTGTACGCAGGGCAAAAGGGCAGATATAATTCAAATGGCAGTGAATTCCCTTTGAGGGTGGTCTGGGTTCCATGTGGAAGCTGACGTGGTTACAGCTAAAGCTTTGGGTCAGGGCTTGTAGCTTATAGGATAGTGATGCAGCTCAGGATTTCACATTGCTTAAGATTTCCACACCCAGGAATAATTTTGTGGGACTTTATGGTCAGAATCTCTTTCCACAGCAGCTGCCCAGACCTGACTGCTGCTCCCACCTCCCCGTGTCCCTGGGAACACAGGACAAGACAGGGAAGGCTTCGAAACCTTGTATTACAAAAATAAAAGAGCGCATGGCGCAGTGTCACACGTGAAGCCCTGCCGGGCTCCAACGCAGAACGTACCAAAGAAAGGCAAATATAAAAAAGACAGACACTGTTAAACAGTCGCAGGGCAACATCCTTAAGGCTGAACAATCCCAGCTGAACGGAGCTGATGTAAACCAAAGACCCTCCTTATTCAGAACCTCGACAAGGCAAAATCGGTGTGGCAGGAGCTGAGAGCTCTGCTCTAACTTACAGGCTAGGTTGGGGCTCGCTGTCAGACCCCCCAGATCTACTTTTCCATGGTAGCAGGCCTGATATGTGTGAACAGGGCTGGGGCATTCCCACGGGGGCAAGTGCTTCTGGTATGATCTCATCATGGAAAGAGGGCTTCAGGTTTGGGGGCTACACCCCGCTCACCTCCATCCTGTCCTTAGGGTCTGTAGAACCCCTTTAGACATCCTCCAGAGGCCTCAAAATTGGGCTGCCTCCCTTCCCTTACCGCCCACAGGCACTTGGGGTCCCTTTTGCTTTACATCAGCTCAGTTAGCTGCCGGCTCAGCAGTGCTCTGCGCCGTCTCTGCTGGGCTCCATCCAGGGAAGGGTGGGCTGGGTCCCACTCACGCCGTCTTGGTCCCGCTCTCCACTTCCTTGTGCACCCACAGCTCTTTGTGCTGCTTGCGCCCGAAGCCCTCATCGTAGTTGCCTTTGCTCTTGAAGAGCTGCTGGAAGTGGGGCTTGCAGTAGAATTCCCCGTGGAGCGCCGCGTAGCTGCCCAGGCTGGGGAAGGAGAAGGGGTTGGGTGGGCAGGGGGCAGCAGGGGGTGCTGGGGGGCTGGGAAGCTCAGAGAGGGGAGGAAGGAACATGCAGGAGGTGACCCTTAGCAGAAGGGGCCAGCTGCTTGCTCCAGGGTACTCAGGGTCTTGGGGCTGCTGTGAGCAGCCATAAGGGGCTGCAAAGAGGGGTCCTGCAGGGCGGCTCAGCCTTTGCCCTGTGTCACCTAGGAGAAAGCTCTGGCATCCCCGTGGGGCTCTATCCCTGCTCTCGAGGGGAAAAACTCTTCTTCCGTACCAGGTGGGATTAAACTGAGACTTGGGACCAGATGGGATCACAGCCCTTCATGCTGTGATCGGGAGACCGAGGGCCTTCCCCTGCCCTACAAGCGGAAGGGCTGCGGTGGGCAGGGGGGTGCACTTTTTGGAAGAGCCTCCCCAGCCCCGGCTCGGTGATACCCAGCACGGCTCACCTGAGCTTGGCGTGGCAGTGCTTGCAGCAGAAGCAGGCGTTGTGGAAGACAAATTTATCCGCCACCAGCCGCTCCATGGGATAGACGGTCTTCTGGCAGGCCGTGCACATCTCCTTCACCTGCGCCTTCAGGCTGAAGGACTGGGCAAGGGGAGAGCAAAGGGAAAGAGGGTGAGGGAGGGGGTTTGGAGGTCTGGTGCCCATCTCACCGTGCAGCCGCCTTCCCCATCATCCCTGTTGCCATTTGCTGGAGCACCAGTAAGCCTGAAGCAGCCCCCCATCACCCTCCCAGTACCACTCCAATGACACTGGGCTGGATTGGTGCTCAGGCTTTAGGTTTCCATCCCCTCCCCCTCGCCATGAAGCAGAAGAGTGCCGTAAAGCTGTAGGTACCTTGGAGCGCTGCACCGTGCTGCCTCCTGAGTTGTTCTTTGCCTCCTGAGGAGAGATGGAGCAGAGAAATCAAAATGAGAGCCTGGACTAAAGGGGCTCGGTGCTGAGCTGTGCTAAAGGAGGAGCAGCAAAGGATTTGTACGGGCAGCAAGGCAGCAGGACCTTGGGGCATGCCTGCAGCCCCTGCCTGGCCTTCACAGCACCCGGTGGCAGGCTCTGAACTCGTTTGCCCTGAGGCCATGACCTCAGTCAGGCCCCGGTGTGCAAGTTGCTGCTTGCACTGTGCTGCTTTTCCTGAAGTGATGAGGAGGAGGAAAGGAAAATAGAAAAACAGGGAAAGTCATTTATATATTGCAGAGAGGGAATTCACACCAGGAGGCCGTGGGACATCCCTGGGGCCATGGGCACAGAGCTGCCAGCTCTGCCATCCAGCACTGCTCACTGAGCTTGGATACAGCACATGCCATGGCTTTGTTTCTTCTGGGACCAAGACGTAGCAAACACACCGGCTGCTCTTGTTTAGCAGCGGCAGCACATGAGCACAGACCCAGGGGGTGTCACGCTGCCGGCACTGCAATGCATGACCCCGGGGTCGTGCAGCTCTCCCCATCTGCAGGGGATCGCTGTCCTTGGCTACCTACCATGCAACTCTCAGGCCCACAGGGCTGGCACTAGCCCTCAGCAAAGCAGAGGAGTGCAGCTGAAGCATCCCTGCTTCAACATCCCTTGGGACAGAGAGGGCAAAAGGGCCTTGCAGAGGGGCTGCAGCAGCCCCCATCACAAAGCCCCTCTCCGACCCGCATTAGGAAGCGTCACACGCTGCCTGGTAAGTCCCCTACCTAACAACAGCTCCGTTTGGGTGTGAGATGCTGCTCGTGTCCCTTCTGCCCAACAACTATTTATCCCACCGGGCTGGAGAGCGATAATTAACACTTGTGCTGGAGGTGCACCAGGCTCAGCCAGGTTTTTCCCTGCAGTGGGAGGGTGCCAGGCTGGCCGTGTCCCCGTGGCACACCCGGGGCGTCCCTCGCCCTCACGAAGCGCGTTGTGCTGGGTGCCCCTCGCCGGATGTTTTGTGTCTGAGCTCCCCTGCTGGCGCTGCTATCAGCCAGGCACTGCTGCGCTGCGCAGGAAACGCCCGCGCTGTGGCTGAGACCAAAAAGCTTTCAAAATCCCCCGCAGGCTGCACGTGTGTGGGGCAGGAGGGGGAACGGGGCACAGGCAGGGCTAAAGATGTGCTCTGCTGCCTTCAGCTGCTTGGCGGGGGAGCAGCAGGGCAGATGCGGGCACTGAGGTGCCCAAACTTCTGCCCCCAGCATCTCCAGGCGAGGTCTCTGCACATTCACAGGGGTCGTGAAGTCCCTCTGGTCTGCAGCTGCAACAGCTCATTACCTCCCTCTCCTCCTCCTCCTTGCTTGCCCCCTGTATTTTAGGCTCCCTTTGCACTGATGAAAATGCCCCCTTCTTCTTTCAGTTGGGAACAAAGGGTGCATTTTTTAGTGCATTTTTTAGCTGGTGTGAGCCAGCTGGGGCTGCTTTGCGACAGCTTCCTTCAGCCTCTGCGCTCCTCGTTCCCAGGGCAGTGACCTGGGAGCATCACCCCGCCGCCTCCTCGTCCTTCCCCTCGCTGCTGCCTTAGCTCTGCTTGGGCAACGCGCCCCAGCTCTCTGCCCCCAGGGTGATCTCCCACCCCCATCCCCCCTGCTTTGCCCTTCCTCCTTTTCTCCTTTGTATTTTTGGAAGCAGTTTGTGTAAGAGACACACAGGAAGCTCTCACTTCGCTAAGCTGCCTCTTCAGACGTCTCCCAGCTGCTCGTGCTGACTGAGGTCTGCGCTGTGATTTTTCTCCCTCCTGCTTGCACAAGGCTGGAGGAGAAAGCCAAAATCAACAGAGGGACACGGGCGGCGGGGAGACTCGGGCCGCGTAAAACCGGTTGCGTCCCTCGGTGCTGCTAAAGCAAGCCCCGGTGCTCTCTGGAGGTTAGGGTTTGATGTACTCTTTCTAGGCTCAGCTGACCAGAGCGAAGCAAAACGCTGCTGCCTTGGAGCTGGATCACATCCGTTCCCAAGGCTACGGGCAATCCACCGCCTCTCGTCACTTCTCGGCAGCCTCCTGGCTCCGATCAGGCCCACTATCTATTTCTATTTCATATCTGATCCATCCTCCCCCGAGGAAGGGCCATATCCTGTCCCAGCAGGGGATGTTCTTGAGCTTTTATGTTTTTCCATCTCCGATCGCTCCAACCCGAAGCAGCTCGCATGCTCTCAATTGTGATTGCTGAAAGCCATGGAAACACAAACAAACAGCCGGCAACTCGAGACAAGAGCAGGGTGAGGAATGGGCTGGGCCAGCGCTGGGACGCTGGCTCCGCACCGTGCTCAGCAAACAGCACCTTCTGCTGGAACATCCCTGCCCCTCGTCCTCTTGTCTCAGTAGCTGCGCCTTTGATGGCTCTAAAACGCCAAGTCCTGCACACTGCTTCCATGCCCAACCTTCCACCCCGAGCACAAACCCAGCTGGCCTGGAAATTCTCACACAAACCACGGGGGACGCGACGTACATGAGCCGGGGGGGTGCTGGTGGCTTCCGTGGCCTGGAACATGGTCCCTTGCCCTCCTCCGTCCGCTTGATCCTGAGCTTGAATCTTGTGGCCCGACGGTCCCTGGGGAGGTGGCTGAGTGGTGCAAAGTGGCCTCTTGCAACACCTGGAAAGGAAATGTCAGCAGGATGAGGCCGGTTTCATCACCCCAAACCCAGCAGCTGCTCGGCTCTGCAGGAGCTGGTGCCTGCTCGAAGCTTGCTCTGTGGGGTCGGGGCAGCCTCTGGGGTACGGGATTCCAGGGGCACCCCCGGCAGGAGGTGCAGGTCTGGGGTACGGCTGGGTTAGGAACCTAGCGGGCGATCTGGGGCGCTGAGCTGAGCCTAGCATGCAGCTCAGTACCTCTTGTCCCCTTTTCTGTGCAAAGATACGGGCTGGGATGGGAGAGGGAGACGTGGAAATGCGACAGCTCGTGCAAACAGCCTCCAAACCACGCGTGGAAGGCAATTACCAGGCAATGGCCAAGCTGTTGGCAGCGAGGGTAAGGGATGCAGCCTCCAGGCAGAGCTGCTGTCCTGCCCAGGCGGTGAAACGAGAGCCCGGAGTTTCACCGATGCAGCCACCAAAGGACTGGCGATGCTAAAATCACAAAGACGGTGATTTTAATTGTCTAATTGTCTAATTGTAACCCAGAAATTGTCTAATTGTAACCCAGAAAACCTCACTGAGCAGAGATCACAGCTCTGCAGAGTGGGCGACAGAGACTTTGTCCTTTTCCCTCATTGCCTTGAGGCTGAGAGTGGCTCCCTTAGGGGCTGTGGCCTCCAGGGGATGTGCTGAGCGTCCAGGAGCCTGAGTTCAAGGCGTCTCACACCATTTTAACGCAGCACAGAACAAAACAAGACAAAAACAACAACAACAACAAAGCCACCAGCATTGCAAACCAGCTCCTTTGCTACAAGATAAAAAGGCACTGACATCCTGACGGGGGTTTCCCCATTGCACCTTAACTTCAAAACACCCAAAAAAGGCCAGGGTTGATGAGCCCTGGTCGGCACATGCGGAACAGGCGCGGGGCTGAGCACCACGAGGTGCAGAGGGAGGAGCAGAGCAGCAGACGCTGAACCCATGGCCTTAACCCCCGGCCCCCCCATGTTGTCCTGGGTGCAAATGGGAGCAAAGGGGTGGCTCCGCAGGGACAGGGAAGTGCTGGGGGCTGGCAAGCCAGCACTCCCCACTCCTGCTGATCTCCCGGTGACGTTTGTAAACATGCTTTGGGTTTTTGAGGGCTCTTTGGTCCCCAAAAAGTCCCAACACTTGGCAGCTGGCTTCAGGCATGAGCAGCGCCCAGCTGAGCACCCAAAATTAGCGGCTGCTGTCGGAGTTCAGCTTTGCTCCGGGTCCTGAGCAGCACGGAGGAGCCGGGCTCACCCTCGCAGGCCAAGGGACTGGGCAGCCCCCCCTGCAAACGTTTCAGAGCTCCGGCTGAGAACACGACTCCGATTTTACCTAAATCATTTCCCGTCTCCTCTGCGGTTCGCTTGTTATTTCCTGCTCGCGAGCAGGGCGGGTGGCGGTGCACGCAGGCGGCCCATGCGCACCGTGGGCTGCGCAAACAGGGCTGGGGGTGCAGCCCGAGCCCACGGCCCCTCTCTGCCCCCCATGTCCCGGTGCAGCACCTTCCCTCTGACACCTCGGGGGCGTGCACGGTGCCTAAAGCACAGCACAGACCTCAAGGGGAGCCTGAGGAACCCAGAAAACCCACCTACGTGCCTCCAGCACAGATGCACAACCCTTGCCCTTCTCACCTGCCTTTCACCCTCTCCCCCACAAACACATCACCCCCAGCTTCCTTTCCCCTTCCCTTCACAGCTCATCTTCCTCCCCTACCCAGCTGCCTCACCCCCCGTTCTCCCCCCTCGTGCACCCCTCTCCCCCACGCGCACTCACTCCCTGGCTCCTTCCACCTCCCGTTTTTCCCCTTAACCTCTTTTCCCACATGCAGCCCCCAGCCCCCAAACCCCAGCCCCCAAACCCTGTTCCTTTCCACACCATCACAGTTAACCTGACCCGCGGTTTGACGCTCTCCCCCCAGACCCACCCTCCATGCCCTCCATCCCGCTGCCCCCATCCCTCCCCGCACCCATCCTGCTCCCAGCCCCGTACCCGCGCTCTCCCAGGCTCTGTGCCGATCCCCGTGGCGTAGCAGCCCCGCGGACACGAGCAGAAGTTGCTAAATGTCCTTCCTGCAGGAGTAGAAATCTCGCAGGGGAAGGGTGTGCTGCAGAGATAAGGGAAACACAACGAGTTCGAGACCGCGGGAGGGATTCTCAGAGGCTCCCAGCTGCTGCCATCGCTGTTTCAGGGAGGTGTTGGTCTGTACGGGGGGGATTTGAGCCCCAGGCAGTAAACACACGCAGAGGAACCCCAGTGGCACAGGCTTTGCGTAAGGACACGTTGCCACGTAGGTGTTGGGGAGTCTTCACATTGCATGGGCAATCCCCCGGTGCACTGCAGGGGCTCACCGGTTTGCTGAGGACCACAGGACAGCATCTGTGGCAAGGCAAGGCAGCCACGGCCAAGTCGGTGCTGAAGGCTGGCCATAGCTGCTAGCTCTGACTTCCCCAGACCTCTGTGCCCCAAGCCTCTTAGCCACCTACCCAGCCCAGGACATGGCACTGACTTCTTGTCATGCAGCCAGCGATTTCGGGCTCAGGATGGGATGAGAACACCTCCACCCTGCACGTGCTGCTCTTCCTGCGTCCGATGAGCCTCCAGACTGGGCTTGTGCCCTCTGCCTGGGGGATGGAGCAACCTGGTGGCAGCGCTGGTGGCTGCAGTGTGGGGAGCACAGAGGGGTTTGGGTCTCACAGGGCTTTGGGTCTCACAGGGGTTTGGGTCTCGGGGGCACTGGAGCCAGCAGGATGTGCTCAGCACCCAAGCTGCCAGCTCCACCTGCTCACAGCTCACTGCCAGCAGTGCCCAGCCTGGCTCCGGGGGTTTTCTTGGTGCTCTCAGCAAGCTGGTTTTTACATTAGGACCTTGGGGTTGGAGCTCATCTTGTATCTGCAGGGGACGTGTGCCTGCCGCCATGTGAAAACAGCTGGAGAAGCGCCGCAGCTCTGCCTTTTGGCACTGACCAAGGAGATCGTTGGGTTGAGGAAGGCAGTGCTCAGCCCAGAAGCTGCCTGCTCACAGCAGCGTTTGTCCTGCAGCCTCTCCCATCCCTGCTCACCTTCCTGCCTGGCCCCCGGGGACAGACGTGAAGGACAGGGAAGCGTTTGGAATGGCCCCTCCAGGAAATTCCCCAACCGACTGGAGGATGGCATCCTCATCCCGACCACAACCTGCCTCCAAAGCAGCCAGGCCAGGCGTGGGGTTTTTCCCCGCTTCTCCTAAACCAGCAGGGCCGCCCAGGCTGCCCTCGGTGCCTCGCCAGCCTGGTCCCACGGGGCCCGTGGTGCGGAGCAGCCCGCTGCTGGCTGCACGCCTCTCCGAGAACCGATGGGTTTCCGCTACAGGAAAGCAACGTGACTGCAGAGGGCGAGAGGCCCCTCTCCACCATATGGTTCCCATTAGCAGCCCTGTGAAGTGAATGTTTACTGCTGGGATCGCTGGGCCACGGCAAGAGGCTTTCCCAAAGACCAAACGCAGCACGGGGGATCCGGGCCCCTTCCTTCCCCGGGTCCCAGGAGGATGCCGAGAGTCCCCGGCAGCACGGCAAGGCACGGGCAGGGGCTCACCTCGGAGAGGCTGTCAAGCCTCTCCCCCATTAAACTGAGCACCACCAATGTCCCCATCATCTTGTGCAGGATCAGTGCAGCTTATACACGCAGGCCACCCACTGACCAGCTCAGCGCCTGGCTTTGTGGTGGAGCTGCAGGGAAGGAGCTGGATGAGGCCAACCCCAAGCCTGGGGGTCACCAACTCGCTGCACAGCTGGGCCCTGTTTCTGCAGCCCTGGGGCATCACGGCCAAACTACATCATGAAGCAAAGCGTAGTGCAGAGTCGGCATCAAACGGGCCAGCACCCGACCAGGGGGCTCAGCACCCCTGGTGCTGCTTCAGCTTCTCAAGTATGGAAAAAGAGAGAGAGCTGCATTTGTGGGGGGACGGTGGAGTGAGCCCGGTGGTCTTGACTCCAACCTTGGCCTTGGAAGACTTCAAGTCAGCTTCAGATCTTGGCTCCTCGTGTGGCTTCAAGCCAACCACTTGACCTCACCAGTACCAGCTTCAGGGTGCTTTGACTCAGGGCCACTGGTGCAGAAGCCCCTGCCCTGCCCAGCTCTGCCACAACGAGCTGCTCCTGCCCGCACCCCACGGCCCCGCACTACCTTCCAGCATCCTGCCCCGCTAATCCCCTTTCCATCCACGTCCCATGCCCGTGCTGCCTCCTGAAAGGCTGCCAGTGGGCAGGAAATCTGCAGCCAAAATGCTGAGGGACGCTGACAAGGAATACTTGTGGGGACGAACAGGGCTGCCTTTGTCAGGGCACCGACGAGGGGATCTGCGCACACGAGGAGCGAGCCCAAGGGGAGCACCTGCCCACCCCTTCTGCTCTCCCACCTTCAGCCCTGCCCGGCTCTGCCTCCAGGAGGGGGTCACAGCCCTGGAAGGACCAGGGCAAGGGGATCCGGGCTGGTCCAGCCCCTGCCTTGCTTGGAGGGGGCAGCTGAGGCAGGAGGATGCTGCTGGGATCCATCTGTTTTCCAGGAGTGGAAACTGAAGCACGGAGCAGCCCGTTCCTTGGCCCGTGGCCATGTTTTATGGCATCCCTGAAAGATTAAGGTCTGAAGGGAGTCTCGGTGCCCTGGGATCTCCTGTCTTGCTAGGAGTCAAGATTCAGTGGACAAATGCAGCAGAAAGCCCGCTGGGAGGCTGGGATGAGCCTCCTTCCCAGGCAGAGACGAACCTTTCTCATTAATGACAGAGCAAGCAGCAATGGCCAAAACTGCAGGCTGCGAGGTTCGGATTGGACATTAGGCAAAAACACTTCACAGAAAGACCTGGAAGCTCTGCATGGTACTGATTACATGCAAAGTAAACCTGGTGCAAAGAGGCATGGGAGGCAAACAGCGGGCCGTGCTCCCTCCCTCCCCTCCTCATTTTTCCATAATCCCTTCTACAACCTTGTCATGTTGCACCTGGAAACCTCACCTTCTGGTTTCCTGCCTAAATGTTTATCCGTTTACTGGCATTATGCCCACGGTTTGCCCACCCTAATGTTTGCCTCCCTAAAGTCTTTGTAAAGGCTGTGCCTATCCGCCGCCTCTTTCACCAGAAGCCAGCCCCTTTTACTCCGTTCTCCAGTCCTCCAGCTGCTTTGGTGGCTCGCTGCAGGCGGGTGGATGCCCTGCACTGGAGGAAATCTCAGACCTCTTGTTAGGAATACTTCTCTGGCACCACAGAAAACACTTGACCTGATGTTTTCTACTCTCACCTCTGCCAGTAATCCTAGATGCTCATTGTTCTCCAGTGCCCTCCCTTTGCTGAGGTTCCCCCCGCCTACAGCAGCTTCTTGTTGCAGCTCACCAAGCACCTGCCTTGGCTCAGCTCCACTTGAGCCATTTCTAGGAATCTGGCTCCCCTTCCTCTCTGCTGATCTGCTTTTTCTCACCATAGGCAGATCTCTTGCGTCCTGCCAGCATTGCTCCATCTCACCTGGGCACTAAAGGGACTGCTAACACGTTCAGTCTCTAGACTTCTTGCAGCAGGATCCAAGTGTCCTCTTTCCATTTTGCTGGCTCTTCTTTGTCCTCTTTCCTATTTCCACCTGAAGTCATTTCCCTGGGGAAGTGTACCAAGGGCTTTCCTTAAATGTGGACCCGTTAGGCCATGTGGTTTTGGAAGCTGGTTATCACATCCAAGGAGGATACCGAGATAACTCGACGTGATCTGTGTTGAAACTACTCTGCATTTTGTTCTGCTTCCCAACCTTAAATTCCTCGTCCAAAAACCTATCCTAGGAACTCATTTTTATTGTATTCCAAGCAGTGGACTTGTAAGTACCTGTAATTCCCCCTTTCCCCAAACATAACCTGTAAGTTGGCTGATCTGCCTTGGAATATCACCGGTAAAACACCAGACTTTGGACTTCCTACGTTAGCCCATATCTTGAACAAAGCTCAGACAGCCCCATCAGCCTGGGAGCTGGAGCTGTTTCACCACCTGCAGCACGAGCAGGGGTGATTTCTGCTCCCCAAACCCAAAACCCAGCACCACCTCTTCCCATGGTCCTTCCACACCAGCCCTGAGCGCTGCTGTGGGCTCCCACATTTGCTGCCCAACATACGGATTGCATCCAAAAACTCAAGCCACCAAAAATGGCATTCACATGTCAAATTAAAAAAAAAAAAAAAAAAAAAAAAAAAAGCTCTTTCTTTCTGAGCTCACCCATCTGCTCTCTGTTCAGCCTTCACCTCTGTGCTCTCTGGTAGGATTCAGGACGCCGTGTAGCCTGGCATGGGCTGGGGCTCTGCAAAGCAATGGGATCGCAGCGGAGCGAAGAAAGAGTGCGCTGGGCAAAGCAAGCCCTGGAGAGGCTGTGCCAGGGCACATCAGCGCTTGCTGAGGCTCTTGTGTCTGAAAACCCTCGAGCCGGCCATATGGAGAGGGTTATGGGCACACCAGAGGAGTGAAAAATGCATCTAAATTGTGTTTAGTAGTGTTTGCAATAATGCCTTCACCCAGCATTAATGGTTTCCATCCCAGCGCTGAGCTAGCAGCTAGGTAAGCTCGGCAACACCCCCAGATGGCAGATAGAAATGGCTTAGCTGGAAAGTGAAAGGCAGACCCCTCCGGGAACATGGCAGCTGCCTGACAATGGGCACCGCTCCGAAAGCTGGGGATGGGCAAAAAGGAGAGAGAAAAAACCACCGAGCTGGGCCTGAAGGGGGTATCTGCAGGCTCGCAGAGCTGACACGCCAAAGGAAACCAGAAGTGGAACTCCCTTCCCTAGTGAGAAGTCTCATGGGACTTTTGTTCACTAAAAAAGGTCAGCAGCCTTGTTTTGAGCCCGGTGACAACGAAGATGCATCCTGTCACTTCCCACCCCGTGCTGCGCTGGCCCACGGGGGTCCCTGCAGACCCTCGCTTCCCCATGGGGATTTGGTTCTCGTGGGGCTCCCACTGAGGAAGGACGACGACGCGGGGGCAGTTTCAGGCTACGCTCGATCCGTTACCCTGCCATTATTATTTTTTAATCTGCATTAATAATGCTGCAGACATGCTCTTCCTGGCCTTAAATACGTGGCAGCTCAGCTGGGGCACCAGATGTCTTCCCTGGGAGAGCCCCAGCGCGATGTCTTCGGTGGACAAAGCCCAGCTCCCAAGGCATGACCCAGGCTGCCGAATTAGCCTGCGTTTCCAGAACTGCTGCCCACCCCACCAACAGAAACCGGTGGAAAATTGATCAAAAATGTGACCTGCGAGGTAGGTTATCTGCTCTCAAGTGACCCAAGGGGATTGCAGAGATAAAGCCGGTGGTTATGGTGCAGGGCTGCGACCTGGGAGATCTGGGGTTGCTCCCAGCTCTGCTGCTAATTTCGGGGTGATGCTGGGCACATCACTGCATTTTTCTATTCTGTTCCCTTTCCCCAGGCTGAAAACAGAGCTGATCTCCTTTGTGAAGCCCTGGGAGATCCCTGGCTGTTCGGGGCTGTGTCAGAGCTCGGGGTATTTGTGTTGTAATTAAATCTCACAGTCATGCAACAGCCTAAGCGATGAAAGACCTGTCGCTGGAAAGGTTCAGAGCCGGGCAGGATGGGGCGGTGGGAGACACATCACCGGGAATTAGCAGGCATCAGCCGAGGGGGGTAAGGGACTTGGGATCTAACAGGTTCCCTTCCGTATCTGCTCCTTCCGATCGGCTTAATAAAATGGATCTGTCCAGCCCCCCTCCAGCACGTACTGCAGCGCACAACAAAGACGGAGCTCAGCCCAGCGCGGGGACGTGCCCCCAAAACGCTGCGCCCCCAGACCCCGCTGCAGCCATGCCGGTGACCCCAAGCCCCCGCTCACCCCACAAAGCACCGGGTGTGGGTCCTGCAACCTCCCCCCCCCCCCCCAGCCCAGGCAGGGTCTGGGGTGCTCGCCCCCTGCCCCTCCCCAGCAGCATCGCCCCCCAGAAGGTGCCTGGAGCTCCAGCAGCATCCCCCTTTCCCCGCCTGCCCTCGGGGAGAAGAGCCCCCCTTGTGCTTCCCCCACCCCAAATCTGCTTCCTGCAACCCCCCCTGGCCGAGCCTCCTCCCAAAGCTAAAGTTCCCGGCACATCTTCTGCCTGGGGGTCCGACCTCCGGGGGGGGGTGAGTATAGGGGGGTGGAAACCCCCACCTGCTGGGTGACCCTGGCCAGCGGCGCTGCTTTTGGGGCTCCCCTGTCTTCGCATCCCTCCTTTCTCCCCATCCCTTTCTCCCTGGGTGCCTGCCTCTCTCCCTCCCCTCACATTTTCCCTCTCCCCTTCCCCATTTTCCCCCCCTCCTCACCTCCCCACGCCAGCCGCCATCCCCACGCTGGGCGAGCCCCGACGCTCCCCAGATTTCGGGGCACCGGCCAAGCATTGTCCCCCACACCCAGCGGCCCCGTTCTTCCCGGCGGAGAGAGACCCACCATACGCCTGGGCTCCGCGGCGGAGGTGCCGAGCGGGAGGGCTTGGCCCCAGCGCTGTCCGGCCGTCTGTCCGGCCGTCTGTCCAGCCGTGCCTTTTGGCTGTGCCTTTCTCCGCGCTGCAGAGGCCGGGGCTGTGGGCGCGGGAGCGTTTCCTGCGAGCTCCCACGGCCGCCTCGCGAGCCCTTTTATCGCTCGGCCGCCGCGGTGATTGGTTCCCGGCTTCGTGCCGGCTTCGAGCCGCTGGCTCCTTTGTGTGAAGCCAACCTCTAACCCCAGCCTCCCCCAGGCCTCTCCCCGCGGCCTCCCTGGGCCGGCAGAGCGATGCCGAAGCCCCCGGCCCTCAGGGTGCCGCCGAAATCGGCTCTCGCCCAGCCTCTGCCCCCCGGCCCCCTGCCACGATGCGCGTGCGCGGGTGGGCTTCGCTCGAGGCCGTGGGCTCGCTGTGCCTGGCACGAAGCCACGCGAGGCATCCCAGGAGATCCTACAGGATCTGACCCTCGAGGATCCCGCAGGATCTGACCCTCCGAGTTCCCCCCCCCAGCCTCCCGATGGTTTTGGAAACGGGGGTTTTACCCCCGGCAGGGTTTAGGAGCGTGCGTGGGGTGGTGGCACGTGCGGCCAGGGCAGGTATTTGGGGTGAGCAGAGCCACAATCGAACATCCTCCCTGCTGCTGCTGGCTGTGGGGCCAAGGGGATGAGCTTTGGGGGCTGGGGGTTCCCCAGAAATAGGGCAGAGGGGCAGGAACCACGAGGGCAAGCACTGATGGTTAAATCTGCAGGGAACTCGGAGGCAGGCTGGGAGCAGCAAATTGGAGATGGAAAGGGGGGCAGGGTTTGGGGTACCCCGTGGTGCACACAAGGACTTCTCCGTAACCCCCCCAGACCCCTCCGGTGTGGGGGAAATGGAGGCAAAGATTGCAAAGTGCTGGTGGGAAGAGCTCTGGGGTGCATTCGGGCTCCTCGGTGCAGCGTGGGGCTGGGGACGGCTCCGGGTCCGAGCGCGGTGCCTGCTCCCAGCTGCAGAGGCAGGCGATCGGTCACTGTGCAAAAAAAAATCCATGCAAAAAAAAACACGTTTAGAGGATTTACGGTGGTGTTTCCCAGCCGAGGAGGCGGCAGTGATGCCATTCGTCACCTCTGTCCCCCGAGCGGCCTCTGCGGTGATCGGGCCTGCTGCCACTGAGGGCAAAGGAAAGAGGAACGGCCGACAGCCCGCTGCTGCCAGGCCCGGCGGGGGCAGCGTGCACACACGTGCAAACAACACTCACGTGCACACAGGTACTTTCACAAAAGCACGCATGCTAGCATGCTTGTGCACACACGCGTATGCATGCATGTCCATGTGCATGCGCCCACACACACGTTTGAGCCCACGCATGCGTGTGCACATGGCCACGTGCACCCCCACGCTTGCACACAGCCACGCGTGCACACCCATGGAAGCACATGCATGCTAACATGCTCCTGCACACGCATGTGCATAAAGGCACGAGCATGCGGTTGCATGCTTGTGCACACACACCCATGCACACGCACACACACACCCCGTATATACCCACACACACCCCGTGCACAACCCTGTGCACACATACACTGTGCACACACCCCCATGCGTGCACAGACACACACACTGTGCACACACACACACAGCTATGCACACAAACACACCGGTGCACACCCACAACCCCTTGCACACACACGCCATGTGCAAACACACGCACACTCATGCACACCCCCCCTGCACGCACACACGCACAGCAATGCACACCCACACCGCTGCACACCCACACCCCCCTCGCACACCCACACCCGTGCACACACACCCCATGTGCACACACACTCATGCACACCCACACCTGTGCGCACACACACACACACACACACACACACGCCCCCTTGCACCCCCGGGCACCCCCTCCTTGCAACCCCCCTTCCACGCCCGCTGGCTCGGGGAGGGGCGGGGGGAGCGAGCAGGGCCCCAGCCCCGCGGCTCTCCCTGTTGCCATGGCGACGCGAGCCCCCTCCCTCCAGCAGCCAGAAGGGGGCGTGGCCTCCCCCTCCAGGTCCCGCCCCCTGCCCCGCCCCTCCCGTCCCGCAGGGGGCGCCATGGCGCGGGGCCGCCCGGCCCGGCCCGGCGCGAGGCCGCAAGATGGCGGACGGGGCCCCGGTGTGCGGCTTCGTCTTCAAGAAGCGGGGCCCGGCGGCGGGCCGGGGGCGGCGCAAGCGGCCCAGCAGCGACCAGGAAGGGGGTGAGGACACCGGGAGGGAGCTCCGGGCTCGCAGCCGGGCTGTTACGGTGCGGGGGGAGCCGAGGGGCGCGAGGGGGGGGGGCGCGGTGTCCGCCCTGTAGCCGTGTCCTGGGACGGGTGAGGGGGACTCGGCTCCGGGGCTCGGCCCTCGGGCTCCCCGCTCAGCCCCGGGTTTCCTCCCCCAGAGAGCAGCGGCGAGGAGGGCAGCACGGTGGTGCGCAAGGAGAGGCGGCGGGAGATCCCCAACCCCATGATCCAGAAGGTAAAAAGGGGGGGGGCGCTGAGCCGGGAGGGGCGCAGCACCCTGAGGGTCCTGAGGGCCCTGCCCGCCCTCACCCCGCTGGCTCCTCGCCCCCCAGACCAGGCGGTGCGCAAAGGAGAGGCCGGCGTATGCAGCGAGCAGCAGCGAGGATGAGGATCCCTCAAAGGAGATCGGCGTCACCTACAAATCCACCAGGTCGGCGGTAAGGACGGAGCGCGGTCCTGGGGCGCGAGGGCAGCCTCGGCTGGCCAGGAAGGCTCTGTGGACGTGGGATCAGCTGCTCTTGCTTTTTATCTATAGATGCGTTATCCCTTGCCTCTTCATACACAAACGCTTTGTGCTAGGTTTATTCTCTCAGTACCCCCTGTGTTACTGGGAGGCCATCTAACGTTGGTCCTCCTCTCTTAGAGGTGTGGGCTCAAACATCAAATGTGCCCAACGTCACACAAAGTTTTCAGGAGATGGAGCTCTTTAGTCGGGTTTACCTAATTGTTAGGTTCATGTTTACAGCTTTAGAACAGCTTCCTCCCCAAGGAATTCAGGTAATTTAAAAGGTGCTCCCATCTTTGTTCTTGTGACTTGTGATGGGGTAAAAGCCACAGAGGGAGGTCAGTGTTTATTTGGGATTGACAGGGGACACCTGAGGGTCCTCTTACCAGCTGGAATGGAGAGAAGTCAGTTGTGAATGTTTGGAGCTCTTCCTGCTGTTTTTTTCTCTAACTCTCCTCTTTATGCAGTGAAATTGTGCCCATTAGTAAGAGCGTGGTCAGGATATAAGTAGTATCAAAAGCAAGTACCAACATTTGGTGTATTGATTCTTCTCATTCCTCTTAGACTTCTTTCCTTAGTCTCCGTGCCTCCGTTTCTTCTGTGTAAAATGGGAATAATGTCCAGCTGTCCCCAGCCAAATATGCGGGGTCAGACTTGGGTCTCCTTATCACGTTAGAGACTAATATGAAAACTCGTGTTGTAATTATTCACCGCTTTGACTGCTGCAAAGGGGGGGCTGCATATTGTTAGCCCTACTTGCTGCAGAAAAATGGGAACAGAGGAGGAGGTGACAGCCTTCAGGCTCCAGAAGCTTTTGGCATATAAGTTGGATTTGTTTTCAGTTTAGGCTGATAATAATTATTCTTCAGTTTCTCTGCAGCTGTTCCTGGAGAGCTGGGATAGGTGTCAGTTTGGTGCATTCAAGAGGCATCTAAACCAGAACACTGTATTAAATCTGAGTGCAACCTGCCCACAGCTGGGTTAAAAGTCAGGATGTAACATCCTGTGTGTAGGCAGGAGGGTCTCATGTCCCGCAGGCTAAAACTTAGGAGCGATCAGTAATTAGCATCCTGGCCTCTGCAAGCACTGGATCCAGCTTGGGGGGGATTCCCTCTGGCAAGTGGTAGGGGAAGATGCAAACTGCTGGAAGATGGAGCAGGCCGTGCTCGGTGCTGGCTCTGTGACCCACCCTGCAGGTAACCAGGGAGCTCTGTCTTGTACGGGTTTTCACTTCCCTGTGGTCACAAATTGTTCTTGCTTTTCAGAAACCAGTTGGTCCAGAAGACATGGGGGCCACAGCAGTGTATGAGCTGGACACGGAGAAGGAGAAAGATGCCCAGGCCATCTTTGAGCGCAGCCAGAAGATCCAGGAGGTCAGTCAGCCTTGCTCTGTAACAGCAGGTGCTGTGCTGCAGGAGTATGTGTGTTTTACTCATCCCCTTCTGCATGCCAGGAAGAGTTGGAGTCTTTTCCTCCCTTACGGAGGACAAAAATGTTGCCCTTGTAAATAGGGGAACTTTCTGGGTTTTACTGACTTGGTATTAAGGAAGGCAGAGCTGGGCTGGGAGACTGTTGTCACAGGTGTAAAAGCTAGTCCAGGACGTGAAGCTCTTCTGACCCTTAATAACATTTTTTTTCCCTTTCCTAGGAACTGAGAGGAAAGGAAGATGATAAAATCTACCGTGGTATTAACAACTATCAGAAGTATGTGAAGCCCAAGGACACGTCCATGGGAAATGCCTCTTCAGGAATGGTCAGGTAGGTTGGGATGAGCCGTGGAGGAGTGGGATCACAGAGGAGTTCAGGCGCTGTCCCCAAAGGCACTTGTTTGGGGCTTGAACTTTGCTGATCCTGCCGACTTGTTACTGTCTAATGAGTCCGGTGTCTGGTTCTGACCAGGCCCCCAGGGGCCTCCTCCAACCGCAGCAGCGCAGCTGGCCTGAGCCTTCTCCCACCCTTTCAGAAAAGGACCCATCCGTGCTCCAGAGCACTTGAGGGCCACGGTGCGATGGGACTACCAGCCTGACATCTGCAAGGATTACAAAGAAACGGGGTTCTGTGGCTTCGGAGGTGAGTGGGCCTTGCCTGCAGCTGAATGTGTGGTGTCTTGCCTACTGGCTGAGCTAGCGTGTGGTGCTGTTGCAGAATTGTTTATATATATATATAATAATATAATAATGCTCATCTCACTTGAGGCTATGGGAGGGATGGGATTTCCTGATCCATATCCCACTTCCCACGTGGGTCAGTGCTGGATCTGTGGCTGTAGCAAACAGCACAGCGCTCGTAGCCTGTCAGTCCTGAGGAGGAACTACGGCCTGTTTGGCACTGCCCTGGGAGGAAGAGCAGGGGTGGGTGGGGAAACAATCTCGTTTCACTGTTAATTGTCACTGAACGAAGTGTCCTGCAGGCAGCTAGGCAGCAGAGGATGAAGAGTGTTAATCCATCTTGCTTTGTGCTCCTCAGACAGCTGCAAATTCCTCCACGACCGCTCAGACTACAAACACGGCTGGCAGATTGAACGGGAGCTGGATGAAGGCCGCTACGGAGTCAATGGTACGGCAGCAGCCCTCTGCTCTCCCTCTCCCGAAGCTGATTGTGGCAGCAGCCGCGTGGTCCTGCCTTCTCTCACGCTCTGTTTTGAGGATGACTCGGGGACTGTGTCGTCTCAAATTGCATAGGCCATGGGTTGAACTAATACTAGACAGACAGGACTCTCTCCCACAAAGCTGTGGAACTCCCTGCTATGGGATAAGCGTAGTGCCAGGAACCGCTGACAGCGCTGAGCAAATCTGCTGCTTTCAGATAACTCTCCCTGGTGTCAGTGGTTTTTTTTTTTTGCTCTGTCTGTACAGAGTATAGCACACTATTGTATGAGTTCCAGCAGTGAGCCCTTTGGAACTGGGAGGTGTAACCATTTCCTGCCCCACAGATGCCCCGAAGCTGGAATGTTTCCATGCTACATCATCGTTGCTCACTCGGCGTCCATAACTGTGGTCCAAGAGTGCAGCTGAGTGTTGTTGCTCAGGAACCCCTGTGCAGTTGTGGGGATGGGGGTGGGCTCTGCTCAGTTGGAGCTGAAGAGTTTGGAGGCAGCTGCTTTGGGGGGAAAAAAAAAATCTAAAAAGTAGGGGGCTGGAGGATATGTCCCTTCTGCATCGCCCACTTGCTGCTATAAAAATTTGCTCTTGTGAGATGAGCAACAGGCACACTGCCTCATTAGACTAATTATATCTCAATCCCACACGTGTTACTGACATCAGTGACACCCAGATGCCAGAGCCCTATTGTTTGCAGGAGAGATTCAATCCCACCTGCTGTGCTCTCTCCGTGTTTAATATTTCGCGTCCCACGCATCAGCTGGTCTGGCTGCCTCTGCTCTTGCTCCAGTCTGGTTAACTTTCTCTTGTGCAGACGAAGAAAACTACGAGGTGAGCAGCGACGAGGAGGACATGCCTTTCAAGTGCTTCATCTGCAGAAGTTCCTTCAAGAACCCTGTGGTCACCAAGTAAGTGGTTATTTTGGCAGGGGGAGCCAAACATCTGTTGTGGATCGAGTCCACTAGTCATTCACTGGAGGCAAATCCAGTCACTGCCTACAGGCTGGTGGCTGCAACCTGTCTGTTGGCTGCTGTGGCTCTTTTGGCGGCTGTGGAAAGCCTCAGGTACCTAGGGAGCCTCTTAATGACATTGGAAGCATCTCCTTGGTAGGGATCCCAAGCCTCTGTTGATTCTCTGCTGGAAACCTAGATTTCCAGTAGATGCTGCCTAATTGCATCATCTTTCCCTTGAGGTTTTGTTGTTTCTTTCTTCCTGAGCGCTGAATGACACTCTGCGCTGTGTGAGCAGAGAAGCAGAAGCATGGGGAAGGCGAGAGGCCAAGGATAAGGCACAGAGGGGACATTGCACACTGCCAGCCCTCGCCCACAGTGCTGGCTGCGTGATACCTCCATGCTTCCCCCCCCCCCAGGCACCACAGCCTGCTAAATTCAGCACTTGAACCTGTGGTGACCCTGGAAGAGCTCGCTGCTGGCTCTCTGCAATCACTTTTGTGTCAGTAAAGCAGTGCTGAAACACGTTTCCTGAGTACAGGGGAGGAATGGGGCCAGTGTTCTAGTGCAAGCTCTGCACGTAGCTTGCTTCTGCATCCCTCAGGGCTCAGTAGTCAGTTGTGTTTAACTCCTGGACACAGCGGTTGTGCCTGGTGACTGGCAGTGGCGTGTCTGCCCTTACAGGTGTAGGCATTACTTCTGTGAGAGCTGTGCCCTCCAACACTATCGGAAATCCCAGCGCTGTTACGTGTGTGACAAGCAAACCAACGGCGTCTTCAACCCAGCAAAAGGTGAGGGAAAGAGGGCTTCAGCCTGCAGGCGAGGGATTGGTGCTGTGCTGATGCTCCAGCTGAAGTTCCTGATGCATGTCCGTGGTGTTTGCCCTAGCCCTAGGCTGGGGCTCGCAGCTTTTGGCTGCAGGCAGAACTTCCTTTAGTGCTTGGAGCCACCAAGTGAGGGCCTGGTTGGTTCTGGGTGTGAAAAGAGCATCTTGTGCTTGCCCAGATGAGGAACTCAGGGAGATTACTCTGGTGAGGGCAGGGGGAGGGTGCTGGGGAACAGCGGCTTTGCTGGGGCTCTCGGTGGCAGGTCAGGAATGCCCTGACTGCAACATCAGCTGCCCTGGGCTCAGCGAAGGGTGGGAGCTCCTAGCTCAGCCTCTTTAGGTGAGTGACTGTTGGTAGCCCCCCTGGTTCCTGGGGAGAGGGATGGTTACGGGTCCTGGGCGCACCCAGCTTTGCTGCTGGCCGTCTCCCATACCCAGAGTCTCATCCAGCCCCTTCCTGTTTTTCAGAGCTCATGGCAAAACTGGAAAAACACAAGGCGGAGGAGGAGGAGGAATCAGAGCATTCAGACCACGGAGAGGATCCACAGTAGCAAAGAGCTGTTTTGTATCTAGCTGAATAAAGTTTTTGTGGGGGAAAAATTACTGATCACAGCAGTTGCCTTGGGACCAGCAGCTGTAGCCAGTGCGTTTATCTAGCCAGCTGTTGCTAAAATGCTGTCGTGACTGGTGCCAGCGGCTTTGTTCACTGCTCTGTGAAGGCACAAGGTAAGCTCAGAGCTGTGGCCGAGTACCACTGCCTGCTGCCACCATGCTGCTAGCAGGACTGCATGATGGCCTGGCTGAGTGCAGCGGTGGGCCTGGGGAAGGGTTAAAGATTGTTCAATTATTTCCTCACTTTTTTGACAAGGTGCTGCTGTTTCACACCTAACTTTGCACTGATCCTGCTCGTGGCTGACTGCTAGCTGTGGAAGCATAAAACCATCCCTAAGTTACAGGGAGCAATCGCTACCCTAAACGTTAAGTCTGTAACCTTTAGTTGTGTAGTAAGCTGAAGGCAGGGAGAGGAACGAGAGGTATTAGCTTGTGCTAGGTTCATCCAACACCCTAGAAATGCTAACGCATGAGACAGGAAGCTAGACTGCTGCAGGGGTGTGTGGTTTACTACAGCTCCCAGGAGTGTATTCCTCCTGTCTTTCCTGCTTGCCTCCTGGTTCCCAGGGGAAGTCAAGAGAGAAGTCCAGCAGGCTTTAGGACTTCAGTGGGCAATAGAAGGGTTCTGTGGAACCATCCCTCTGTGAGGAAGCATGTCACTGACACCACCCCAAAGGTTTTATGCTGCAAGTGGCAATTTGCTTTGACTTTTTTCTTGCTGCAAGTACCACTAACCCCATCCCTGTGCAAGCTTGGGCGAGAGGGATATAGATTGTGGCAAGATGCAGACTTCATGAGCTGAGGTACAAGATTCAGCCTCTTAAGGAGCTGGGAAGACCTTAGGTTTGCATAGCGAGCTTGTCATCACTGCTGTGATCTACTCCATCACCTTGCAAAAACAGCAGGCTTAAAAACTTCAGAAATATTTTATTTGTTTTGGCAAAAAACTAGAGTAACAAACTTTATCTGGGTTCAAGTAGTTTATAAACACAAGATGGACCTGTTGCCAGCACCACTACTCCCATCAACCCCACCTGCAGGACTGGATTCTCAGTGCTTCATTAAAGAGTAGAGAGACCCCGAGCACTCACGGTCCTTGGAAAGGTCAAACTAAAAGCCTTAAACACACCTCCAAAAACAAACACCATGGAATGGGGGAGAGCTGCCACAGCCATGAATCGAGGGAAGCCATGTGAAAAGCAAGCAGAGGACTTTTTTTAACCTGGCATTCGGTCAGGGAAGGTGGAACAGCAATGGTAAGAGAAGGTTTAAGATAATTCTGTACACGATGTTCAAAGAGGAGTTGTGAATAAGAAGATTCTGCATGAAAATCAAATTACTTTCCCTCTATGCCAAGTTAAGTCAGTGAGAACAAGCTGGTGTGAATGTTTCATGCTGTGAAACCAGCCCAGCTAACAGAAGGCTGAACTAAATATGCTGTGGGGAGTAAAAACGCTGGTACATTGCATGGAATTACACACTGCAGTTGTTGACCCAGGCAGCCACGGGAGAAGAGGCTGGAATGCCCTGCCCTGTCTGACCTGGAGTTCAGAGTACTCGACATCAAGTGGGGAGTCTCTTCAAGGCCTCTCCCAAACTGGAGAACTCAGTGCTGCAGAGGAACATTCAATGCAGTGAATGTGCCAAAAACAGAATCAGGTCATCCTCTACTTCCCATATTCCACCCCAAAGCAGTGACTAAGAGCACACTCCTTTTTTTCCTGCAATCTCAAGATTTACCTGGTGACAACGCTGTAACTATTCTGACCAGCTCTAAGAAAATGCCCAAAGCTAAGAGCTGCCTCCTTCCCCTTCTTAACTCTTAAGGCACCCTTAAAAATAAAGAACAAAAGAGGACGGGGACACGCAGCCTCTGACCGGGGTACAAGGAAGCCAGTGATTTTTAGAAACAGAAATAGAGACCATCACTAAGATTTGCTCAACCCACTCTAGTGATCTCAGCTGCAAGGACTGGGACTTGGGGCACTGTACCAACTGGGATATTCCACAGTTCCTTGGGCTTGAGCCTTTTCCAGCTCAGGTCTGTCCATTTGTTTCCAGGCTACTTTCCAAGTAAACTGAAGTTCCTTCCCAAGGACCTGTAAACTCTTCTACATGTAACATTCATCACCTTTTATGAACAGGACCAATAAATTACAATGTCCAGGAAGCTCCTCCAGAACCACGTCTAGTCCCTGTTTGTTCTAGAACTCCCAGTCATCCACGTCTAGCTGCTCCAGGTTTGACACCAGCCCAAAAATGCCGCTGGGATCCTGGGGCCGCGTTCCTTCAAAATTGGTGATTGGGGTGACGGGGCGCAGAAGTTCAGGGAGTGCTTCAGAAGCACGGCGCTTGATCTGCACAAAAAGGAGAGAACTCAGCTGCTGAAATACTTTCCCACACAGGCAGGCAGCAAGTAAGACAGTGCTCTCCTCCTGTCTGCATCGAGAGGTGCGAAGGATTTCTGCTCTGCATCTTATAACAGGAAAGTGTTTCATACAGCCCTTGCAGCAGAACGTGTGTGCCTCAGCAAGGAAGAGAAGTTGCAGCAGCACAGAACAGGCAGCTGCTTCAAGAGCTACCTCACTCCTGGAGAACAAACACCTCATTCACCTTCCTGGAGAAGCTGACGAACACCAAAGCTCCACCAAACTTATTTTTTCTGTGATGTGAAAGGATTAAGCAACTCAACGTTCCCACCCACAGCTTGTGACACGGTAAGCTAACGACTACAGAAAAGCCACTGTTCTCTGCATATTAAACGAGTTCCTTACCTGTTTGAAAAAGGGATGATTAAGGAGAGCGCCTGCACTGGGCCTGTAGAAGGGAGACAGAATAAAGCAAGCACACAAGAAAAATTAGTCAGTGACACTTTGTCCTTTCAAGATGTTCAAGTGCAGTTCTGTGGGCAGTTCACTGGCACAACCTTGTCCCATCCCCTCCCTCTCAGCAGCTCTGGCACTC
The DNA here is from genome assembly GCA_011075105.1 of Heteronetta atricapilla. Lineage (NCBI taxonomy): Eukaryota > Metazoa > Chordata > Aves > Anseriformes > Anatidae > Heteronetta > Heteronetta atricapilla. Next base: position 2,773,297 of record CM021757.1, read on the forward strand.
AAACTGCCTGTGAAGACTGAACCCACTAACACAGCAGAAAGCTATTCCTGCTCTTCACACCTCATGGAGTGGTCTGATGAGCACCAGAAAGACAGGGCAGGACCTCTCCGCTCCCCAGAGAAGGTTGCAAGGCAGAGCTATGAACTCTGAAATACTTCAGGCTCTCTCAAAAATGATCTTAACCTGCTTTTAACACCGCCTTTTTTTTTTTAATGTTCTTTGCATACTCTTCTCAACATAGAGCACATCCTCGCACAGCTATAGTTTTGGAAAAAAACTTCAAACAACCTTTGCTGGCTCTCCTGGTTCAGTCAGCCCCTAGAACGGTGCCTGTGGCATGGCTGTGAAGAGCAGCTTTGGCCTGGCTTTACCTGAAGTCCGGGTTCCGCTGCAGGCACTGCCCTACAAAGTTGTGGAAGCAGGCGGAGAAGGTCCGCAGGTAAGGGTGCAGGGCTGACTCGCCGTTGGCTGCTCTCACGTTGCTAATGGCCATGCTCTCGCCCAGCCCATAGTTAGCGCTTGAACGCGAGGTTTTCATAGTCAGCTCGTCAGCAGGAATAGTGGTGGTGTCTAGCAGGCAGGGAACAGTTCCGTTCAGCTTTTCCAAGAGCATCTGGAAGTGAAGGGACATCAACACCCCATGCATGCAAACACGACAGGTAAAATTTCACAGTAGATTTCTAATGTCCTCAGCGTTTGGACACCAAAGGTTTAGAACAGCAGTTCTATAGCAAAAGCAGCACTGAGAAGGGAATTCAGGGAGGCACAGCACCCTCCTGTCTTTGCAACCCAGTGCTGCAAGGCACTTCCACGTGCTCAGATGAAAGAGAGGAAGGAAGAACCTTTAAACCTTACCTGAGTGGAAGGCATGTCTTTAAATGGTACGTGTCCATTTGCCAGCTCGCAGGCTGTTATCCCTATGCTGTAAATGTCAGACTTTGCATCATAACCCTGGAGATTCTAAAAGAAAAGGAAAATAAATATTGTGGACTTGCAACGTGGACAGGCAATGCTCGTGACCCGCCATGCGGAAGAACTCACTCAAAAGATTAGAGCAGAAATGGCACAACCCACATACAGGATGGTTTGGTGGTGGTGGTAGTAGTTTTTAAGATAAAAGGAATTAAGATGCTCATCATGAGAAAAAGCAACACTGTGGCTGTTTTTCTTTTCCTAGAACAGGCCCTAAAACCTCAGAAAATTATGCAGAAATGCTATGTATCACCGAGCACAAGCAGTGTTTTTTTTTGTTTTTAAAACACACCTGCTGCAAGACTTCAGGACTGAGCCAAGGTAGGACTTTGATGCTGTATTTGGGGAAGTCATGAACAACTTTGAGTCGCTGCCCGTGGTTAATCATACTCAGATTACTTCGCAAGCCGGAGAGGTACACCTTCCCATCTACGGAAATCAGGATATGGCTGGCTTTCACACTCCTTAAACAACAAAAAAAGAAGTCAGGTTTTCTGCCCTCAGAGGATTTTTGTTCCTTACAGCATCCCCAGGAACACTGCTAGTGCGGAGATGCACTGCAGGGGATTTAAGGCAGGAACACTTGAGCTGAACAACTTTTACAGTACATACAATAAATGCAGTGACCACTGATATCCTAGGACGTTCTGTGTTTAGCATTTACTTTCACAACAGGATATATCAGAGGAAAGGAAAAACATGCTAAAGGATGGACGCGGTGATTTAGGAAGAGATTAAAAGACATTGCAGCACTGAAGAGAAAATCAACCTCAGCAAGCACCTGTAAAAAGGATAACAGCATGCCAGGAGGCCCAGAGTCCTGATGGCCATCCCGAATGCTGTGCAAAACTGCATACACAAGCACTGACAGAACTCCATTCACTCACTTTGCATTTTCCCAAAGAAAGTTTCTGTGGCAAGGAGAAATTCAGGACTGGAGGTTATAGACTCAGGACCTTCTGCAGCAACAGGACAAATTTCCCCTGGCTGTCAGTCTCAATTCAGAGACTCTACATAGCACCTGAACAGAGCCTTAAGTCTGCCTGCCAACGTGGTTTTTCATGACTTCAGACGCTGGTCTTCAAGGTACAGAGGTAAGTTTATTGCATAGTGACATTTAAAAAAAAATATTATTATTTTACCTATGTACATAGCCCATATGGTGGATGTAGTCAAGTGCTTTCAGTACTCCTTGAAGGATATACGCAATAGCCAATTCACTCATCCCATCCATAAAATGGGTACAGATTAAATCTTTCGCAGAACCTAAAAAGAAACAAAACACCTCTTCAGTGGTCAGAGAAACAAGGATGCTCCAACAAGAATGCAGCACCTCTTAACCTGATGTAACAGAATATGATGGCCAGTCAGGGTATTCCCCCGCCACCTACCATAGGCCATGAAAGACGTTACCACCCACAGCTCATTGTCAGCTATGAAAGTTGCTTTGTATGGCACAATGTTAGGGTGGTTGAAGAGCTTGGAAACATGAAGTTCCCCCTAAAAAAAAAAAAAGATATTTTGATTCAATTGAGTAAATACAGAAATATGAATACAGGATTGATAAGCACTGTTCTTGCCATCTATTCTCTTCTAAACTTGCACTATTATATTAGTGGATTCGTGTTACCTGCAAGAACGTGACCATTTCATTGGTGCAGGCTTCCAAGTTCACTCTTCTGACAGTGACATACTCCCCTGAGGGTTTATACCTGGCCAGGTTCACAACCATCAAGTCTTCAAAGCCTCTGCCTGAAAGAAAAGGCAGTAAAGCTTCAGCAGCATTTCTAGAAGCACACACTTCTACAGAACTCCTCCAGTCCTTGACCCTTAAATAATCTTTATACTCATTTACTCAAACTATTCATGGCCTTGTGAAAGAAAGTAATTGTTCCATCAGATACCATTTTCCCTGGCATGTACCCCATTGAGAGAAATTATCCTAGCCAGCAAGTTAGTATTATCCAGTCTTTCAAGTTCAAAACTGAGCCAGAAGTAAAATGATTCGGCCACAGCCCCTCCAACGACAGGGTTTCAGGGCCCTTCTGCTGACTTTGTACATTATACTCAGTATTGTTAATGCACTGCATGCCTCTTCGAGTTGCAAGCCTTTAGGATAAGCATCTCCATTTCTATTAAAGTGATTTTTAAATCAGAGAAGAAGGGCATCTAATGTCAAAAATAAGTAATTAATCAAGAAAAGGCCAACAAAACTGCAGAAATTATTCTTTTTGAGGAGCAGGATCCTTCCGATCCTCCACCCCACGAGTAATCTTACCTATGATAGTGAGCAACTCGTAGCAGCTGCTGTCTGGTAGGAAGTTGCTCATGGTGTCCCTTTTAGGGGAAGAAGCTATCGACTCGGAGCTCGCCTCATTTGTCTAGGGAAAAAATAAAGTCAGGTCAAAAAAAAAATAAAGATCACATGGTAGAAAAGTCATCTGTCCGTTATCATACACACTGAATATGAAAAAACTATAGAAGAGACAATTTAACTGCTGTTAAAACAATTAATAGTTAAATATCAATCAAAATCCAGGAGATGCCTCATTTCAGAAGATCCAGACATCTGTGTTTTAAGCATATAACCGTAAAAGGCAGTATTCTCCCTTAGATTAAGCTAAAATTTATTTGGAAATATTTGGATAAAGCCAATTACTACTCCCCAGGACAGCCTGAGCACTGCTTTATAGTAACTATCTTTCTCCTATTGTTTACAGACTTCTGTGTCACCCTCTTGCCTGAGCAAAGGCCAAAGGAAAGCTCGTTCATTGCACCTCCCTGCACCGTGGCAGGCAGCGTTCCTGCCTGAGGAAGCTGGGGCCCTCGGTTTTCTCATCTTTCTCATCAGAAGAGCTGCTCAGCTAAATGTCGAAGTGATGAACCCACCTTAGCAAAGGTACGAAGGTCAGATACACGTGAAAAGAAAAGCTCCAAGTGAAAGCAAAAATTTAGCTGCAATGCATTTGTGCTTACAGGGGAAAAAAAGAAAAAGAATAGGAAAAAAAAACTCACACCACGCAGGGAAGCAGCGCTCCTAAGCCTACCAACTACACGGCCCTGACACAGCTGACACAAAGCTATCTGCTTTATTTACTATCACATAAATCCTTCCAAGCAGGAACTTCTTGCAAGTTCCTTTATATCTTGCAACTCGCTTAAGTTTCCAAAGTCACAAGGAGCGCGTCCTAATGGGGACCCAAATTTATTTGGTGTCTAAGTCCAGACTTAGTTATGGCAAATTGCTAGCACATTAACTCCTCCTGACATTCGGAACCTCAGCTGATTTTTGCCAACTCATTCCTCATCAACTGCAAGTGCCCTTTATCAGACCTTTCCTCATGATTCATGAAGCTTGTCCCTCTTCCTGCAGTGACAGTGAATACCCTTTTTCTCTTGCTGAAAGATGGAGATGACACAGCGACAGCTGAAAAACAAGGCACTGTTCTACGCTCAGTCAAGGGTAAATGTAGTACAAGAGCAGGCATGAATTTACCATAAATTAATTACCTTTGGTTCTGTTTGAGGGTTCAGCTCCTGAGAAACTTTCAGCTCTGAGTATACCTTGGGAATAAGTTGCTATTCAGGCTTCCTAAGCTGAGCTTTTTGTCTGCCTCTGACCAGCATACATTTTACCTTTCTCTGCCTACCTTAAAAATGGGTTTATTTTTCAGTTATGGGAAAAGGTGAAACTTTGCTTTGTGAAAAGTGCTAGGACACAATTCTAGCTCGCACAACTCTAGCTGGCGTCTGTTTCAGAGTAACTAACCCCTCAGATCTCAACGGTTCCAAAACCTTTATTTCCACTAGACCGTGCTGTGGCTTGTCTGAAACAGGCAGCAAATTTCCACTGTTTCAAACTTCTGTTAAAGATCCTCGTCAATTCTGACTCGGATTGCATCGCTCATTACTTCTGCCATCAATTTCACACAGAGACACACAGGCAGATGGAAACCTCTGAAGCAGAAAGGCACCACCAAGGAAAGGAAAGCGGAAGGCTCTGATAAGCAGCGGTGTGCAGCAGTGACAGCTGGTGAAACACGGAGCAGTACGTAAGTGGTTTGCTTTTAATAAACTCCACTCCAAATACAGCGTAAGCCAACAAAACAGATGCGAAAAATTAAATAAATTTAATCTTATGAATGGTGCAGGCTGTTTCAACAGGAATGGAAAAAGGCTGTAAAACCCCTATTTCGAAGTCTTCCAGAACATCAGAGGTCTTCACTCACCTGTCTTTGTGTTAGCGGTGACCAGTAACTAAGTTAATGCACAAGGAGCTCTACCAGAGATTTATCAACATCATACAAGAGTTTAAAAAAAAAAAAAGTTAAACTGAAATGTCACTCATGAAATACTGCAATAAAGCTCCTCTTGGTTTCACACGGGACAACTTTTGGTGTATGGTCAAAAGCAAAAGCAGCTGCAACATGAAGTCACGTACGACCGGCTTTATGGCCTGGCATTCATTAGGAGGTAGCCTTCAGGCTTGTTGATCAGATTTTAATTGGAAATAGGTTTAAGGAAATTAATCTTTGAAAGATAACTGCTGTTACAAATGCCATAAGAAAATCAGTTATACGATGCTACCAAGAATCTGCCTCTGCCCAATCACATCCGTCTGAATTAGGAAGAGGGAATGTTTTTGTTCTGCTGCCTTCCTCACCACCTCCTCACTCCTTCACTCCCTTTCAGCATGAACAAGAGAAATTTTCCTCCTGCTCCCTTCCCCAATTATTTGCCTTTTTGTAAAGCTGTGATAGAAAAAGTTAGATTTATTTAGATGTAAAAATAAAAATAAAGTCACCAATATCGCTGTGACGTCCAAAAACCCAAGGGAATATTTTAACAAAAACCATACAGATGCCAATCTCCATTTGCTTCCAGCGCAGCATATGCTGGAAGCTCAGCAATTAAACAAGGTGTAAATTCACTTGACTTTATACAAGACATTCCGTACATATCTCATGTTTTCAGCTTTGTTTGTGCCAGCAAATTACAGACACTGATGCAAAATCAATTATAACGGCTTAAACTGACACAGTTATAAACAAATCACACTTAATTCCTGTTTGTAATTAGCTTAGACTACAGCAACACCTGCACACAGAAAGGTTTCAGTATGGCGTGGGCAGGTAGGAAGTCATTTAGACCAATATTTTCTGCTATGAATTGTGTTATTCTGTGGCCGTTGGTCATAACGCACCACGCAGCGCGTAGTCGGGGCCTGCAGAACAAAAAGCAGAGGTGAAGTTCTCAACTGCCCCATTTTGGCTGTATGGTTTTGAACAGACACTCCTCATTCGTAAGCGACTTGAGATTTTAAGAGGCAAAGCTCTCGGAATTGTCTCCGAAGAAAAGCAGCCAACAGGACATAAAGCCACTGCCAGTTACGTGATGTTTGCTTCTGATGCTGGAGCCTCTGATGTGACTGCTCTGAAGGGAAAAGTAAGGAAGCCAGAATCAGCACGTTCAGAGGGGAACGCTGGCTTAGAACGACCAAAATAACAATTTGGGGGGCTGTTTTCAGAAGTCTGACAGGCTAACCTCTTCCCTCGATTCTAAAGGAGTTCAAAGAGATGAACATCTCTGAAGAATTGGATCTAAATCACCTCAAAAGGGAGACCCTTGAATCTGAGAGATTCGGCTTAAAGTTTTGACTAGTCACGTAGAGTTTTAAAACCACACACCAAAACCTCCACTCCAGGGTGAAACCTGTCTCCACACCCATAGAGCTAAATATAGAGATGAAATATATAACTAAGGTAAAAAAGAAAAATCAAACTTTCACAAGGATAATCTCCATGCAATGAACCACAGCACCACAGCCTGCAAAAGCCACTTACTTTTCTCCGAGAGTCACCCGGAGGCTGCTCTGGAGTAAAGAAATTAATTGTTCACCAAATTGTGTTCAACAGACACCCGTTAAAAATATAGTTGGAACTTACTGATGAAAAGTAAATAACCCTGCGTGATACTCATTGATAGCACACGTATACAATTATATAGTAGACAAAGGTTTAATTTACAGATAATTACATTAAAAATAATCAAACGTAGTACAAGAATGGGAATTAAAGATTCAAACAGTGCTACTGTTCTGATATTCAACATAAATGTAAACTGACATTGACAAATGACATACATACTAATCCTAAATACACAAGAAACTGTCGAAAAGTTATTTATTTAAAGTAGTGAAAGTTTTTCCGCTCCCTCTGGAAGCTCAAAAACTAGACGAGATCCTGATCTCCTATTTTCTGATTGCTTTCTAAGTCACTGATCAAGATTTCTGCACTGGGTGGATGATTTTGCTTGTTCCACACAAAGCAGACCAGAAACCAACCAGCTCCCCTACAGGCACGCTGGGGAGCTATCGTCAGAGTTTCAAAACTCATTTTCACTCGTGAATTAAAATTAACCTTCCCAACGTCATCTAAGGAGAGGAAAACTTACCTCCAAACAGTTCAAACTCTCTTAAGCCCTCAACAATGAACTTCTCCGACACCCACCGCTAAAAGAAAAAATAAAGAAAAACAAATTAGTTATTTCCTCTAGAAACAATCTCTACTCCCTCTTCCCTTCTCACCCCCAAAACCAAAAACTACAACACAATCCTAACGCTGCTACAGTTTTACTGTGATCTAACAGCTGCAACATAGGAGCTACATCCTTACTCTGGACACGAACGTTACCTTCCTGTGCCACTACGCTGGCATGCACCCAGCAAGCACACAGGTGCTGCCGCCTCTCCTGGACAGCATGCACTTGCAATAAAGTTCATTTTAGATTATTCAGACAAGAGTCTTCATACACACATGAAAATAGTTAGTATGTTATGCACCCTTATATAGGCAAATAAAAGTTTCTTTGGGTGTAACAGGTGTTAAAAAAAACCAGCTTTTTGTAACAAGATGATGTCTTAGAACTCTGAGAACTATTTGGGCAATATGTCCATTAACTAGAAGTGAAATTAAAACCCAAGCGTTGTAAAGCTGTAGTTCTCTTCCAGAATTCATGCTTAAAATTCAGAGCAAGCATTAGCTTGTGCAAATAAATGTTTCTACCACTCTAATTGGCTTTGTGATTTGAAAAAAATAGGCCTGCATATGTAATAGGCAATAGAATATGCAGTTTCAGGCTTGCAGAACGTTGATTAAGTCGGCACTAAATTAAACAGTCAGGAACAGCAGCACATTACAGCCCGTCAGCTCAGTAAAAGCAGGGAGAAAAGAGGTTACGTCGCTTGGTGTGAGCAAGGCCAGTCCTGGAGAGCGCCAGCCTCGGGTGACAGCAACTCAAAACACACAGTGCGGCATAACCCTGTCAGTTTAAGCCACTAGAAGCGCTTCTCTTGTGTCAAACCAATCACTTTGACACTCAAAAACGCAGAATTAAGGAACCCTGATGCTTAACTTCCCAAACAGCTACGTTCAGAAAAAGCAGAGCTGTACGCGGTGCGATGAGGGCGGTCGCTTCGTGAGGAAAGGTCGGAGAGCACCAGCTTTCCCTTAAACACAACGTTTGTTGTAGAGGCCGGGTGCTGCACACAGAGGGGATGCACGCATGTGGGGAGCGAGTGTGCAAGGAGCAAGCGTGCAAGGAGCAAAGGTACAAGCAGCAAGTGTGCAAGGAGCAAGCGCTCGAGCAGCAGGTGTGCAAGCAGGCAGCGTCCAAGCGCGCTTCCCGAAGGAGCCGGGCGGGCCATGGCGCTCCCGACGGGGGGTAACACTCACCCTCAGGCGCTCGGGTTTACTTACAAGGAAAGACATGGAGGCCGCGGGTGAGTCGCCACACGCTGCTGAAGGCAACCTGGGGGGACGAGAGCGGCTCAGCCCCGGCCCCGGCCCCTTCCCGGCCCCCCCCCAGGTCCCCTCAGCCCCGGCCCGGCCTCACCTCAGCGCCGCGGCCACCGCGCACCGGCAGGAGACACTGCGTGTGACGCTAGCACGTCGCTGCGCGTGACGTCAGCGCGCCGCTACCGCCGCGCCTAATGGCGGCTCGCAGCACCGCGCACCTGAAGGGGGGAGCGGCGGGCGCCATGTTGGCTCCCCTCAGGGTGCCGGTCCTCCAGCCCCGGCACATCCCCCCAAAAAAGGCCCTCCTCTGGCTACCGCATCCGCCTCCCTCACACAAAAAACACGCTTTTATACCCTAAATAGGGACAAATAAAGTGTTGAGATGCTGAGAGGAACATTAAAGTAGGCAGGGGGAGTAGCTGAAAGGAACACAGTGCAGTACACTAGGCAGGCAGAGTGTTTCAATTATATTTTACTCTTCATTAGGTAGTTCGTTTGAATGTTCATATTACAAAATTAGCTGCCATAGGACTTCAGGAACATTGTCGACTTATTCAAAAAGAGCACAAACTACTACTTCCTTTCCAAGAACTTCGTGAAACAAGACCACGTTAATCTTTAAAGCTAAGTAGTGCTAAAATTTCACATAATCTACATTAGTTTTGGTTTTAAATTAATTTTATCAACCATTATAAAATTAATGTATTTGCATGTATCAGGTTACAGACTTCTGCATTTAAATCAGCTTGAAGTATCCCATGCTGGAACAAGAATTTTAAGCAATTGCTGTTTCAACAGCAGCTCACTCTTATTGCCTCAGAACAAAATTTGCACATATTATTGAACAAGAAAATGCAAGACATTGTTTCCCCACAAAACTGTAAAAAGTCTGTTACAGCAACAATAGAATGCCTTCTAGACAGGAAGCATTTATAAAATGCAGAGCTCTCAGTTAGCCAAGTGCTTGCACAAGGACGCTCACTTCTTCCCCACATTTGTACTCAAAAACCTGAAGTGACCACTTGTCAGGTGAAGAGGATGATACACAGCCTCTGAAAGTTTTACTTGCTTGGGGAAATTGGCAATAGCAGATACTTCACTGAATCTAGCTTCTTGCTGGAGTGAATTAGGCAGCAGCTGCTAAGACTAGAAGAAATGTTTTTGAGGCAAACTCGTACAGTTAAAATATTCAAGGAAAAACTAGCTGAAGCTGCTAACTCACCATGCACTCAACTCCTGAAGAAACACCACGCTGACATTACAGACTTGACATCGTATTAAGCTTGCACCACTCAAAACCACAGGTAAGAAGTAATGCTCATGTATTCCATTCCCTGCTATCTAACCCATCTACATGTTTTACACGTACGCCAATCATGCCTACAGGTGACCTAATACTGTTTCAGACCCTTGTCTGTTAAAAAAAACTTCTGTTCTACTGGACTTAAATCCCTGAAGTATCCATACTGCGTATGGAAGGCTGTTTTGTGCCTTTAAAAGCTTGATGCAAATAAATGCACAGTAAATGCTTATTTTGCAGTTTTCCTCCCCTTCAATTAAGAATTTCCCCCTTCCCTCCCAAAAACTAAAACCAAAGTTTAAAATCAAAGCATTAATATGTTACCAGCACACGTGGACAGGTTTACAATCATATGTTTTTGAAGAACAAATGACAATGAGCATTCAAGAATATTGCAAATTTTTTTGAACAGACAAGTAGCAAAAATTTATACCACCTGGAATAAAACTGCTGAGACAAAGCTCTCTACATACACCTGCAATGTTGCTGTAATACTTAAATAAGTAACACCGATGCAAGGAGCATTTCCCTTAATGGCTAGTAGTGTTCAAAAAAGTGTAGGATTATGGAGTTAAGTACGTCTTTGTACCCTGTGAATTAAAATTCTGCAGGTGGCACTGAGACAGGCGTCTCACAATGGAGTCACATAGCTTTCACTTTGATTTGCTTCATCTTCATCTGCTTCTTCTCAAGTTTCTTCTGCTCACGCCTCAAAGCAGCTTCCTGTAGGAAAGGATACAGAGAGCTAAATGAACATCAGCGCTCCCTTCAAAGAACAAGCTGATCATTTCAGAAGAGAACAAAGAAGGCAACCCCCAGTACAGTACTTGGGTTTGCATCCCTAACCACATGAGCTGGCTCCCCACTGAGAGCCCTCACGTGTTTGGAAAAGCAAAAACGTACACACAGGAAGCGTGTGCTGCCTCCTGGCAAAGTAAGAAACCAAAGCGGGCTGCTGCTGGTTGTATGCCTACAAGCAGCCCTCGAGATACTGTAGCAGAAATTCGCCTGCAGCTTGTAACAAGCTGAAAATCCATCTCACCTCCAGCCGTCGCTGTTTTTCTGGATCCTCCTCGTTCATGATTCGCTCCTTCTCTGCCCGTTTTTTCTCCTCTCGTCGGGACTGGGCAGCCTCCTGTCTTTGCACATGAGTCAGCTTAAGGAAGTTCTCTTCCACGCGAGCCCTGTTCTTATCAGCTTTTTGCTTGCCCTTTTTTAGATAAAAAGCAAAGACAGTTAATACAGATTCCCTATGAGCTGGATGGAGTATCTGTAGTAGTTATACTGGAAATGAAACGATCCCAGCCTTCAGATTAAGGATCAAAGGTTAACATTTGCAATTTCATATAATAGTCAGAAGGCACAAAACATTTACTACTTACTTCTCTGTTCAGACGGAACTTCTTTGCTTTGTCTATAGAGTAGATAACCATGCTCATCAGAGGCAGCAAAGACTCCATATCCTTTGGGGAAGTATTGCCTGAACCAGGCACTGAAACAGAGAGTTCCTTGTTAATTTGGGGAGGTTGGCAAGGTTTTCCCATTAGCTGTAATGCTCCTTCCTTATTGCTCACACCATTCATGAAAGATATTCTTATCATACTCTTTGGAAACGACTTTACTAACTGAGGCATTTTGCTTTGGAAATTGCACATAGATTCTTCATAGTCACATTTCCTCCACATGATCCTTCTTTTTGTTAGTTCAGAATGAAAAAAAATAACAGTTCTGGCTCTGACATGAACTTTACTTGGAGCTATGGCTGTGAATTCCTAGGAGAACTGTGGTCTTTTTCCGGAATAGACTGCTTTTCTTCCAAAACAGGAATAACCAAGGAACTGTGCAAGCTCACACCGCAAGCGCTGTGGCTTAAAACAAGTCACCTTCCAATGGAGACCTGATACAACCACCAGCAGAGATGTGACTGTGAGCTAAGACCCACAATAGCAAGGTTCAGTTTCCTTTTATCATCACAATGTGCTTCTGAGTCCTCCTTGTTATTACTGCCTTCTGTTTACAGGTTTATCAGTCAGCAGTCCTGTCTACATGCACTAAAGTCATCCGTAATAATATTGTCTTCCACAGGTGATGTAACTTGAGCATACCTTGCACAGGTAACCCCCCCTCCCCAATACATTTACACACATCCACTAGTTCTCTTACCATTAAATGTAAACAAAAGTGTCTTTTTAGTTTCGGGCAGTTTTGTAAGCTGACCCTCCCTGGTAAAAAAGAAAAAAGGGGCTGGAATCAGTGAAGAAAAACATGGGCATACAAAATACTAAGCATTGTTAGGGGGAATCTCATCAAGAACCAAGAGACAGTCGCAAACTACTCACAAGAATAAAACATACAAGATTTAAATTCCAAACTATTCAGATTCCTGAACTGTTTCATGCAAAAAATATGCAGTAAGACAATAATGTAAAACCATACAAATAACATCACCCGAGCTGATTGTCAGAAGCCATCTGACCCCTAGAAAAGCTTGTGTATTTTTCAAGGCATTCAGTTTTACAGATACCCTGAAGTTTACGCTACTACTTGAGACATAAAGCTTATATAAGAAAGAAAGAAAAAAAAATCTTAAGAATTCAAGACTTGCCTGCCCAGAAAACCACAGGCTCATGCAACAAAGTCAGACCTACATTCCACAGAGCCTCCAAAGCCTAGCAATTTCAGTACAAGACACGCATGCTGCTGTCTTATAATTAAACAAAAGCACGATCCTTTTGGAGGGCAGTTTCAAGTTTTGATATGGATCATTTTTTTATATGCCTGCAAGCATAATACACCCTTGCAAAAGCCTACATAGTAACTCAGATTGATAAGATAAAGCACCCACTGCTTGGCAATTCTGAGGCAGAAGCTAAAAGCTCTTATTTTTTTAAACACTTCAGACTTTGCTCAAACCTAATTCTTAACTCAGATGCTGTTGGAACACATTAATGTGCTTTTTCAACCACTCCTGCAGCGTTATTTCTTGGCTCTTGAACTCCAACATGCTGTATCCTCTTAGTGGGATTACTCAGTTGTTTTCCATGAGCTGCGTATACTCTAACAGCCAGGTGTTACCTGAGATTTAGAGCTGCCCGACCTAGAGAGTGACCAGCACTCAAAAATAAACATTAAGGCAATACAGCACCTTGATCATCTACACTGAGGCAGCGTTTGTAAGAATTGGGAGAGTATTTATTCAGCTGTTTCACCTTTGCTCCCAATTTCTCTTTATGTGCATTCCAGCCAGCTCCGCACTGCAAACAGGTTTGTCAGCCTCTACTTTGCTTACTGTTACAGCAGCTACTGCAAGGAGAGATCTAGCGTTATACGTACGTACTCTTGCATAAGTTTTGGACCGGAGAATTGGTCCGAGAATTGGACGGATTCAATCTTGTCAGCATAGTGCGTGAGGAAATGTATCATCTAGAAGAGAAACAGGGGTTAGTTTCTCCTATCACCAACAGCGAAATCAGCCTACACGCTCCACATTGGTTTGCCAGCGTGGCCATCCATCACTCAGAAAATGTTTGTGCTCAGTTTGACACACTAACACCGCAATTTGAACTGCTGGATTTTTTTAGCTTGTGCTAGAAGGGGACTCAATGCATGGAATTAAGGCTTCTAATAACTCTTCAATTGCTCTCATTTGGGATTTTCCATTTCATCTGATAACAAACATCAGAGAGACCTGCAGAGAGACCAACACCCTCCTTCAAGCCAGGTGCTGGAGCTAACTTTGAGGCTTTGAAAGGCATTTTTAAGTCCTCAGATCATATGTTGGGCTACCAGTTGCTACATAAAAGGAATAAAGAAGTGGCAATTACTCCCTTCTTCTAGCCCTTACATTTCTCTTGACTCTCCCAGATCTCATTAGGGCCATTTAGCTCTCATGATTTTTACGGGAGACAAAGATTAGAACTTCTACACAGGCTGCAAGTACCAGGGACACCAAGGAGTATTTGTACTAAGTCACTCAAAATCACCTTTGCGTCCATCATTCCCTCTGTGACCTCCCCCATCTCCGACAAGATAGCCAGCGAATCTGGAAGCCCATATTTTGCACCAGACTTGGGTTTATCACTGCAGAACTCACTCTGTTGCAGAGAGAGGAAGAGGGAAAGAAATTAAAAATAGCACAAGCATGCAAATAGCTTATCAACTAAACTTTTTCAGTACAATGGCACCCCTAAAAGTACCAGATAAGAAACAAAAATGCATTAACTCAGTCACTCAGTCTGACTGGGGACAGTTGAAGCATAAAGCACGTAATATCAATGCCTGTAGCTTTTAAGTTTTTCTTTTTTTTTAAGAAAAAAATATGATACATTCATGCCGGCACACCTGATAAAGGTTAATGTATTTTGCTTATTTTGTTTGCTAAAACAACAAGACCAACTGGCATCCTGCCAACCGCATTTGAGTGCTGTTTGAGACATTATGAGAGAAAAGATCTGCAAACCACTGCTCTTTACCAATGGATTCTTTGCAAAATTCAGGGCTTGAACGTATGGGAAGTTTCCTTTCTTTCACACTAGGTAAAAAACACGACCCCAAATTTTCCACATCACTTAAGTTCATTTTTCAATCCTTTACAAAGTCATTTGTGCAAATTAGATTAGGAGAAAATGAGACTCGTGTGTATCCCAAATGTAACCTCCTCCTAAGCTAACTATACATCAAAAAAAAGGAGGTGAGCTGCTTTCAGTTGCATCTTCTCCTGCAGTTCTGACAGCAGCTGGGTAGTGCTTTGGATGGTTGATGGCATTAAACGCCCATCTATTAGATGAAAATATCTTTTCCCCACCCATAGTAATTCCAACAGGTAGGTCACAAGTGTTCAGCTGTTCCCAAGAAAATAAGTGACCTATTGGTTAGAGGTTCTTACACCCCACTGGTTTTATCTTGTTATTCCCTTGTGAGCACACATACCAGGTCCTGCATCTCTTTCTGAAGTCGCACCAATGCTTTTCTTGTGCCAACAGCAAACACATAGGTGTCCATATCTTCATCATTCATCGTTACTTTTATTTGCTGTGGGACAGAAAATTATTAGCATTGATCAGATTTCTGCGATGCACTCCATCTTCAGACTACCAGCCAAATTGAGACCTGTGTCTTCTGTGAAGAAGAGTTTCTGCTGCTTCAGTGCTTATCTGACATTTTGATTCTTCCTTCATAACCTCAAAGAACAAAGCCTAAGAAAGGCTGTACACCGCTGAGATAAAGGCTGTTAAATTAAAGCTTCTGAGTGTGTCTTAAAATTAAAGAACACCTTTCCTGGAACACTCAGTTCAGCATTCTAGTATAATGCTACCGTGTAATGACAACAACTCCTCAATAGAAGAGCTATAAGCCTTTGCTGTGCAGATATCCATTGATAAGATTATGATTATCTGCCCACATCTAAATTATTTTAATGAATATTACAAATACAGTTACAGACACATTGTGTATTGTGAATACTTTTTCTAAGTCACCGTTCTTCCAAAATATAACCTCTCCTGACATTTATGTGATTAGAGATAGCCCTCATCTCTAAGAGCAAGGGGCTAGGCAAAAAGTGACATTACAAGAACAAACATGCAAGCCAGCATATGCATTAAGCAGCTCTGTTCAGTCTGACTGTATAGATAAAAGAACAATAATTAAAGTATTTTAGATCGTAAAAACACATTTTAATGAAGATGAGGTCTTGAAGCACAATGAACTGTTCACAAAACCACTCAAATAATAAAACCCATACAGATGAAACATTTCCTAGTCATCAGCTTACATTTCACACAAAGAAATATGAGTGATTCTTTCAGATTATTTCAACAGATACTGAACACCATAAAAAGATAGCCAGCACTTCACACGGGGGTTATAAATACAACCAAAAGCAGCAGAGCAGCGCAAAAGGAATGCAACTTATCAGAGCTGATCTAAAGGGTTGAATACATACCACTTGGTCACAAGCTGGCCTCATCATGCGTGCAAGAACATTCAGTAGGTCTTGTCTCTTGAGAAACTAAAAACACAAGATCGTAAACACAGAACATTCATAAATATACCTAGAATGAGGGGTTTCATTGGCAGATAGTGGTGGAACTTAAGGAAAAGCAGGGTAGATGTAAGTACACATTTTTCATCGAACAATTTAACTTTGAAGGGCCCTTTAGAAGTCACCTATGCTGCTCAAAAGCAGGCCTTCTTTCTGCCTATGATCAAGTTGTTCAGGGCCTCACTCCCTCAAGTTATGAGCTGAACTGAAATGTGAGACTGTCCATCCCAGGTGCAGGACTTCCTGAACATGGGCAGCAGGTGAGCAGCGCTACAAACTCGCTCATCCTTACCTTTAGCTGGATAAGCATTCCTTCGCAGCACACCCTTCCAGAGCACCACAAGTTATAAATGTGTTCATTTTCTTGATTTAGTTTCCCAGTGCTTGTGGCTTCTTTATTGGTGCCATCGTCCCCTGGAGAAAACGACAGTGAAAAAGATCTGCAGTCTAAAAAACACAAACTTATACATCAGAGTAGCATCAGTAGGTTTATAAATCTGTAGTCCCTGGATTACTTCAGACTCACCTTCATGTTTCTGAGTAATTTATACCATGCCATAATCTGATTTCAACACTTAAAGACTAGCATATGATTTATCTACCTCCAGAGCTGCCCTCAGTGCTATCACGCATACGCATAGAAAAGGTTTTCCTTCTCTAGAGCCTACAAGCAGGTCTAAAACAATCTCTGTTCAAATAAACCAGAAACGCATCCTAATCATTACAGGACTTACCAACAAGAGCAAAGTTGCTTTCTAGCAGCTCCCTGTGGGTATTGAACCACGCGTGAGCCAGACGGTTGTTTTTGTTCTTCCCAATGATGTAATTCATGATGTAAGCAAGAAGACCTGTTACCATCAGGATCTCCATGTAATAACTTTCCCAGCTGTTTTGAAGGTGAGCAGGGACCTAAAGAAAGTAAATGGAAATCGTTTTTGTTTTTTTCCTTACCGAGTGGATTAGGTATACACAGACAATTTGAAAACATGCAGAGTACTGCAGAGGTTTCCTCCCAAACCCAGCAGCAAGCCTCACAATGGCAACAGCACACAACTAAACCTACATAATGCATTTAGCTCTCCTGGGACCAGAAGTCCTACAGGAAACAACTGATAACAGCATGCCCAAAATACCTGGCTAGCACAAAAGAAAATAATAAATCTCTTTTCCAAGTGAGCCTGCGCTAACATTTATCCCTCAGAGTAGTCAACAGCCCTGCATTTCAACCCAATGGTTATCTGGGCTCGATGCCCTGCCCATCACAGCATTATTTGATCATCATTTAACTTCTGTTGAAATCTAAATGTTCAGGAACATTTTCAGGATGGCACCGAGAGCCCTGGACTGGGCGGGGGGGGGAAGCATGGAAGCCTGCCTGATCTTTCCATTTCAGAGAACAAGCAGCAGTTCTGCTTATCACCACGTCACCCTTCGGTCATAAAACAATCCAAGCCTTCATTTTCACTGCCAAGGTCAGCCACCACATTTGAAGAGATCTTACAGATAATAAAAGCGTAGGCCTTAAGCACATGATCATTCTGTAAAAGACCTTTCTGGGAGGCAACAAGAAGGTGAAGCAGTGTGGACAGAGACATTGGTTTCAAAAACCATCTGAGAAGTCAACTTCTGGAATCACAGAATGGTTTGGATTAGAAGGGATTTTTGAAGACCATCTAGGTTCCAACCCCACTGCCACAGACAGGGATATCTTCCACTAGATTAGGTTGCTCCAAACCCAATCCAACCGGAACCTTTAGCCAGAGACAAGCTAGAAGTACCCTACGTTTACTGCAAGCCTATCATTATCGTAACTTCCTCGTTGCGTTAAGAGAGCACCCAGACGTTTCTGGGACGTATGGTTTATCTCTGGATTAAATGGAGTTTATCCCTATAGCTCCTCCACATCTCCGCCTTTTTTGTATAGGGAATAGAACCTAAGTCAAAAAATGCTTTGGCCAAACCTACGCATCAAACCGTGGGTTTTAATGGAGAATTTACTGGTCTATATATTCCAATTGCAGTTCTCAGCTTGAATCCAGCACAGATCCAAGGACAGCGGTTATGGCATCTTAAAAGAGACATCAACAGACCAAACGTACCTGCCCTGGAAGTTTTACTTCAGGAGTTGCTATCTGAAGTAACATAAACCAATGCATGAAGAATTCCAAGAGCATGGAATTGAGAGCGGACGGATCCTATTCTGCTGCTACCCTGTTGTATTATTTTAGGTATTTCTCGTCTCCAAACTTCTTCCCATTTCTTGTCTGTATCTTATTAATTAATTCAAATAGCAAATTCTTTAGGACAGATTCTATCTGTACAACACGGACATTACTGGCATAGTGCCATAAACAAGTGATGAAGTGCTAAATAGAAAAAGGATCAAAATGTATACCTACGTTAACTATTGTTATGGGGTCTTTATTTTTGCTAGGAGACGCGTCTGGTTTCTCTTCGTAGCCTTCAAATTCCTCATCATCATACGGTTCACTCTCAGTATCACCTTCCTAAAGGACAAAATCACAAGCACCATGAAAATCCAAAGCTGGGTAATCAAAACCCAAAAGATAAGGTGAGAAGGTAAGGTTCAGAGATGTTATTAGGAAACACACAGGGGAAGGAGATGAGGCATTACCTGCGTGTCTGTGTCATCAAAGTCTTCCTGATTCTCATCCTGACCTTCAAGCTCTACAGTGGCTTCTTCTTCATCATCTTCTGTCGTGATGATCCTCTGAGGAGACTCTGTGACTGCATCTTCATTAACGTCTTCAAATTCAGCAAAGTCATTATCATCATATTCCATAATGTCATCTCCGTCCTCAAATTCATCGTACTTTGCCAAAGACAAACTCCATGGGATGAACAGGACAGCAACAAAAATATACAAATTCTTCATTTTCACTGCAAGAAAATCCAAAACATGGCAACAAATCCTTAGGTTAGGAGATACAAAGCCTGTTCCATCATACCTTCAGTTATGCCCAACTTCCACGAACAATGTCAAAACATTATTGGGGTCAGGTCAGCACGAGAGAAATAAAGCCCTGCCTCATCTTGCCATCTTCTGTACAAAGTGAACGCTCAAACAAGAAAAACAGTAACTTGAATGGCAAGGTACTACATTTCCTGCCCGTAGTAGGTACAGCTGAGGCAGCAGCAAGTTCACATCTGGCCAAGCTGTTCAGGTGACCAATTTCTAGAAACAGCGACGTCCTGCTATTAAAACGACTCTTCAGTAGCAACACTCAGTCAGAGTTGCCAACTCATTTCAACGCAGATGGTGCCTACAGTTCTCATTAGTTAGCAATTAGACACAGTCAGATCCAGGAATGCGTTACAAAAGCAGTAAACCTTAAAATGTGCTTAATTCGTTTACTTTAAACAGCAGTGCTGACAGCCTCCGCTTATTTAAAATTGATCATCTTTGATTTTTCTAGATCAATTCTCAGAATCAGGTCATACAGCGTCCCTCCACTACTTCTGTTTAGAGATGGAGACCTTTTGTTAGTAGGTCTACAAAAAAAATATCATAAAGAGGATGGACATTGCACCAGTCCCCAAAATAACAGAGTAAACTGGCTCATGAGACTCGAGTTCTCTCCCCAGATCTGCCAGGAACCTGCAGAGATGAACTCATAGTTGTTTTTTTTTTCCTCCCTGCTTCTTATGACTTTTTTGCTTAATCTTGACGCAGTCACGGTCTGTCATTGAGACCGTACATCACCGCCAACTGCAGATTTCTGAGGTCCAAACCAAGGTCCCAGACAGCAGTAATAATGTAAAATGCATTTGTGCATTTCACAAATGTCTGGGGATGATCAGCTGCAGAAGACTTGGCAGTACTCCCTTCAATCCCTCTCACACCCAGATCTGAGTGGGAACTTCAATGTTAATGAGACCATTCTCTTAAGAACTTGAAATAGAAGCAATTTGTTTCTAAATTCGACCAGCACTCCTCTGAGTAATGCATGCAGGGAACTCACTGCTATGAGTGACAAGGACAGCTAAAATAAACGCTTATGTTCAAGACTTTTCGTTTTAGCAAAAACCCGAACAGATCACATTCACATGAGCATGAATCCAGACGGGAAGTACAGCAAGGCAGACCCCAGGATTTTAGCATGCTGCCTGCTTGCTTATATAACAGCTTTAGGTGAATTCAAACATGAAAACAGTATTTACATGCCACATAATTTGCATAAAACACCTGGACAACGGAGCCACCTGCTCTACAAACCCACAAGGGTTTCACAGGATGAATTTTAAGACCCTGAGCACATCCAGTTCAAAAAAAACCTTACATGCTCCATACAGCCTTATGCAAAACGAAACGTGTAGAAACCAACGGACCCCTGACAGAGCCTGGGGGCTGCTGGCAGGGACACGAGTCAAGGTGAGCCAGGCTAAAACTGGCTGCGGACGCCCTCTGCCACCCCATGCCCCCCTCTCACCCTTATCCACGGCCCCTCAGCCCCCCAGCCCCTCACCTCAGCCCCCCAGCCCCTCACCTCA
>CM021757.1:2793929-2877973 GCA_011075105.1 Heteronetta atricapilla
CCCCCCAGCCCCTCACCTCAGCCCCCCAGCCCCTCACCTCAGCCCCCAAGGGAGGCCGCAGCTCCCGGCCCCGCAGCCCTCAGAGCCGAGCCGCCCCGTCCCGGGGGGCACCGCAGGACCGAGGGCTGCCGGTAACGGGGACGGGGGCAAGGAGAGGGCCGAGGCCCGGCCCCGACGGCCCGGGAGGGGGCAGCGCGGTGCCCGCAGGACCCGGCCCGGCCGCATTACCTGAGGCACGCGGCGCCGCCACCGCTTCGGCCCTGCCCGCACCCAGCACCCGCAAGCGGCGCACCCTGCGTACTTTGCGTAGCCCGAGCGCTCTGCGGAGCCCGCGCGCTTTGCGGAGCCTACGTGTTTTGCGCGGCCCGTGCGCTCGGCGCAACCTACGTACTTTGCGTAGCGCGAGGGGAGCATGCTCACTGCGGGCTGCCCACACACGTACGTGAGGGGGCGGCGGGCCCGACAGCCCCCGCCTCGAGTTCGGGGCAGCAGCCAGAACCTAAGCAAGCAGCCGGAGCCCGTCTCCTCCTTACGCAGCCCTACTGCTGCCAGCTCAGACCCCGCAGACCCCTCTCTGCCCAAACCCTTCCTTCCTCCCCTCGGCGGCTTCACCTCCGCTATCGCGCATGCTCGGCGGGGCGCGCTGACGTCAGCGCGCCACGCACACACGTCGGCACGTCGCGTCCCGTCTCCACGCCCCCGGCCCGGTAACCGGGGGAGCGGCGGCCGCGGGGCCGGGCGGTGAGCGGGGGGCGGGGGGGGGTGCGGGGACGGTGGGGGCGGCTCCTGCCCGGCCTCCCCTCACGGGAAGGGGCTGAGGGAGCCGAGGGAGCCGCGGGGCCGCCGCCCAGCGCCGCTAAGGGAGGCCTCGGCCCGGCCCGGCCCGCACAAAGGGCCCGCGGCAGGCGGGAAGCGCCGTGAGGGGAGCCCCGAAGCGCCGTGAGGGGAGCCCCGAGCCCGGGGAGCCGTGAGGGGGCTCCGAGCCCCGCCGCTGCTTCCCCCCTCAGCGGCCTCAGAGCCTCGCAGGGGCCGTAGGGGCTCGCTCCGCGGCCCGTCACAGCTCCGTGGGCGAATTGACGCTGTTTGGGGGGGTTTAGGCACAAAACGGAACAAGAGAACGTTTGGTTTTTGGTTCTAGGGGCGGGAAGGAAGCCTCTAAGTGTGTGAGGATGGATCCGTAGACGCAGGCGTTGTCACTTAGAGGGGTGCTTGCTGTGCTGTCGGCACCAGGGCTGCGAAGTTCCCCCTTTTATCCATTCCTTGGACGTTTTGGTCTCATATCCGTGACAGGTGTGAAAGCTGCACCGTGTGCCTGTGCAGGAACAGCGTGTCGCAGCCAGCCTCTGCCACCGAGAACAACAAAGTGCTTTTCCCCAAAGCCTCCTTGTGAGCTCTGGGCTTGAACCTTACCAAGCAAGCCCCAGGCTGGTAAATGTCCTGCGCAGGGAGCAGCAGCAGCGCTTGCTCTGAGGTTATTTTGAAGTTGTTCCTCTTGCCAGTGAATTCTGATCTCGTTGGAGGGCTCTCGCTGAATGCAAGGAGTCCTTCGATAAGCCTTTAGCTGCTGGGCTGTCAAATTACAAAACACTTGGAAGCAGTGGGGGTCGTGTGTTTTTTGGCAGCCTTAAAGGTATGTCTTGACCACGAAGATGAAATAATTAAATTACTTGGAATGAAAAGCGTAAATCTTAGTATAGCAGTTTGGCCTTTTGGTCTAAGACTAACTTACAAGACTGGAATGGAGAACAAGTATCAATGGCTAGAGACACTTGCTTAAGAAGAAGAAGGAGCTAACTTTTTTGGCAGAAGTGTGTCTTGTCTCACGACGAAGTGGTGAGCTGTGTGCTCTCTGGGCCTGTTTTTCTAGAAATGGCTGGATTGTAGCGTGGTGTTCACAGAGCCATGAAACACTCGGGGATGGGAAACACTGCATGGACATGCAGAAATATTTACTGAGCTGACTTTTCATCTCTCGTTCCTCCTGCTGTGCCGGGTTCTGGCTCTGGGTTTGTTTGTCTTACATTGTAAAAATGTAAAATGTAAAGCAAACAAGCCCGTCAACATATGCTTAAGTAGGGTTTGAGGGACGTGATCTATTTTAGAAGACAACTTCTCTGATTTATTCTTGTTCCAAGTTCCACTTGTACTCGCAAATCCTTTTTGGGAAACAAATCAAAATTTTGTGGTTACATTTCCCAAGTCTCTTTATCAGGGGTAGAGGAACCTGCTTACAAGAAAGACCACGTTTGTTTATACCTGCCTAAAGCAGGAAGGGCATTAATTTCTCCGTTCTGGTTTTAACAGGTATACTGAGGGCATCATGAATTGGAATAAAGGTGGACCTGGTACAAAGAGAGGCTTTGGTTTTGGTGGATTTGCCATTACGCCTGGAAAGAAAGAGGAGCCTAAGCTTTCTCAACAGTCTCATAGTGCTTTTGGGACAGCCGGTTCTTCTGCTGCATTTGCGAAATCGGGACCTCCACAGCTGCCTTCTTTCTACAAAATTGGGTCAAAGCGAGCAAATTTTGATGAAGAAAACGCGTAAGTAGGGTTATTTCTTATGTCTCTCTAGTTCTAGATCGTAGTGTTTTATACTTTCCAAGGTCAGGGAAGGTACCTGTGGTGTTTGTGAGGTTCAGTTATTTAGAACAGCCTGCTCAGGGGTAAATACCTTAACACTGCATGATGGTGTAATGGAACCCCAGTGGCTTTGCTGCAATAGTATCAAAGGAATGCCCATCCCTGCTCAGGGGTAGATGTTCTGTGTGTCCCTGGACTTAATTACACTTTCTCTGTCTCAGCCCATCACCTATAAAACAAGAATAGCAATACTTCCTCGCCTTTAAATACATGTAAAAGACAGTGAGATGCTACAGGAGCTCTTGGAGAGCTCCCTTCCTGCTCTAGCTTTCCTCTTCCTAAGAACATCCTGAGCCTCAGACCACTCACATCTCATGCTCTGGTACGACCAAGACTTTGCGTGAGGTGTTGTGTTTGGAATTGGAGCCAATTAGGACAAATGTGTGTGCCTTTCACAAGGGAAGCATTTTGGTGGCAGGTCCTGTATACATACTGACTTTCGTTATCCCTCTCTGCATGGAAAACTTGACTCAAAAACCATGAAGGGTGCTGTGCTGCTGTAGGCTCCGTTCTGACTGGGCCAATGTTTGTTTCTTTTCAGGTACTTTGAGGATGAAGAGGAAGATAACAGCAACGTCGACTTGCCATACATTCCAGCAGAGAATTCCCCCACTCGGCAGCAGTTTCATTCCAAATCGGCAGATTCTGACAGCGACGATGATCCTCTGGAGGCATTCATGGCTGAAGTGGAGGCAAGGCTCAGCTTGTGAAATGTTTATTAACTTGTGTGGCAGTGCTCCTCTCCGCTCAGGAGCAGCAAATGCCCCTCATGGCTTTGGCAGTTGCATTCAGAATATCCCTTAGATTTTTTAATTTTTTTTTTTAAGACAATATGTTAATTAGAACTTAAATGTGAATTTAATGGGGATGTAGCAGATATACTTTACAATATCTTAACTATTTAAGTGTTTTGGGTTTGCCAAGGCAATGCCACAAAGAGCTTTGTGTGTCTCTGAATACAAAGCTAACATTTTGTGTGTTTTTCACAACCTGAATGGAAATGTTTTAGATGTGTCAGGAGCGGTTCCTTAGCTGCAGTTCTATTGCTAGCTGGATTCAATCACAGCATTTGACAGAAGAATGCAGAGAATGTATTTTTTCAACAACACTGCCATAAAGTTACCATATATAAATTTCAAAGGAATTAGAATTTGTTTGATGTTACTAGAGTATGGAACAAGAAAAAGTTGAGTGCAGAAAGTATCGTCACTGTAGCATGATGGTCTAGTTACTTAGGAACAATTTTTCCTTTCCACACTCTGTCATCTTGTTATGTTTTTTAATGTGCCACAATTTTATGACCTGTTAGGATCAAGCTGCTCGAGATATGAAGAGACTTGAAGATAAAGACAAGGAAAAAAAGAATGCTAAGTAAGTTCTCTCTTGTAATTCCCATTCCTACCTGTGTCTTGTATGGTGCTAAGAAAATTCCGATGTGTTTTGTTGATGTTCATTGCTCTGTAGATAATATGAAACAGTGCTGCTGCCCCTGTAGTGCTGGAGACGCTGGAGGCTTTTCCAAACTTGAACTAGGTTTTAAGACGTTCCCTGTAAAGCTGACACATTAGGTAGTGGGTGACAATTGGGATTACTAAATTCAGAGTTCAAGCAATTTACATTTTTGCAGCTTGTCTGTCTGTTTTGACCAAGGGAAATAATTATGCTTCTTGATATAAGTGTCAAAAACATTGATAGAAGTTGCATTGCATTGCATGGGGTTGATCAGATTATACATGGTCCTGAAACAGAACACCGGATCCAAATGACCACCTGGGGAAGTCCTGAACTGGATTTGCACTTCCTGGCTCATATTGCTCTTCACTTATGGGACATCTGGTAGCATCGAGAGCTTAGACCAGGATGATCTTTGATGTGGCTTCTACTGGGAAGACGGAATCCTAATCTTTCAGTCTCATTAATAGAAGTAAAATGAAGTCTTTGCAGGGTCGCTGTTATGGTTGGCACCAAACGTGAAAAATCCATGGGTTGGGATTATGAATGTTACTGAGTTGTGAGCGTTGTATCTTCTACAAAGTATCAGCACTGATCAAATCAAAGTGTGGAGCTGAGTATGTGGAACACTTGCAGGGAAGTTTTTTTTTTCTCCGCTTGTTTTTCCAGGGGTATTCGAGATGACATTGAAGAGGAAGATGACCAAGTGAGTTCTTATGCAGTCTTTCTATCTTCTTTTTTTGTTTTTTTTTTGATCTTCCCTCCCCAAATATGTAACTACTAGGTACAAACAAAACTCCAGTGTCATGCACAGTGCCCGGACAATTCAGCAGGAAGCTCTAGTGGTTACCCTGCTGTATCCACCCTTCTAGGTGTTTCACCAAAAAAAAAAATGAAAATAATATTAGGAGACAATTTCTTTCCCTTTTTTACCCTGTTTGAGAAGATTTTTTTTTGTCAATTTGAATTTCAACTTCCTGTACTACAGGTTTTTTCAGTATCTGAGGGTCTCATCAAATTTGAGATGAACTCAATCAACTAATATGGAACACCACTGAGAGGCAGTTGAAATTTCACTGCAAACAGCCTCCACTGTGTGTCTGCTGAGGGCAAGAATCTGGCTTTTTGCTCTTAGTTTTCAGAGGAACTCCAGTTTTGACTGAGGATTGTAGGCATCACCATAATGGAATATTAAGCAAAGAGGAAAGGCTTAGTTTCAGAACATTTAATAGATTATAATTAATTCTCTAATTATAATTATAATTCTCTAATAGATTATAATTAATAATTATCAGGGTACCTGTAGTAAAGCAGAGCATGGAAGGGTTCTCTGGCCTGTAGGTCTTTTGCTTCCAGTTTGGTGAGCGTAGCCATGCTCAAGTCTGAGCACAGTTAATTTACGCTCGCAGACAGCTGTTCAGAAAGTATATTGCATGCATATCGAAATGACTGAGCAATAATTGGCCATGTGAATGAAAAAGCAGATGGGTATACACATTTCTTTGTCATTGAACCTCGCTTTAAAAATCTCGTGTTAAATCTTTGCTTAAAAATCAGTCGAGACTGGTGTTTCTGCATGAGAATGTCTTGATGTGCCAGTGAGACCTAAATGGGATTCTGTGAGATGCATCCTTCCTTGTGAGCTGTAAGGATAGCATGTGACAGTGATTTCTAACTTGGGCTTGTGTTGAAGGACTCTTGAAATAGTTTCTTTCCCATTTTGCTGTTGACTTTTCATTTCTTGAGTGTAGTTAGAAGTGGAGAAACTATCTTTGGCATAGTTTGTTTAACAAAAAAAGAACAGCATGTGCTTAGTAACATTGTGTTCTGTGTTTAAAATCCTGCAGTGTTTGTATTGTGTTTGTGTGGAAATAAGAATAGAATTTTATATTGTTAAAGCATTACAGGTCTTGATGGAAGGATTTCTTAAGCAGACCTGTAAGAGGAAAAGTCTGTGTTCGTTTTGTGTTTTTTTTTTTCTTTTTTTTTTCTTTTTTTTTTAAAAAAAGCATTTGTAGTGTACCTGAACATTGTAGTTGTTTTCTTCATGTCTTCTTACTGTCCTTTGCTCTGGGCATAGCTGTTGGTATTTGTTAGAAGAACCAGTTCTAGTGAACATTCTGTTTCTCAATGATGTGTGTGAAAGCAAACAGCCATCTAGCTTTGTACACCATTTAAACAAACGTGGCACTATTCTTGCATCCTATTGTATGCAATTTTACTGATATGTTTTGCTGCAGGAAGCTTATTTTCGCTACATGGCTGAAAACCCTACTGCTGGTGTGGTACAAGAAGAGGAAGAGGATAACCTCGAGTATGACAGTGATGGGAACCCAATTGCACCGTCCAAAAAAATCATTGATCCCCTTCCACCTATTGACCATTCAGAGGTAGGAAGCTTATTCTATTCTGTTCTTTCTGAGGGACTGTAGAAAGCAGGAGCTAGGAAGTAGATTGAAATATGCTTTCTTCCCTATGAATCAGTGTTGCAATATTTCACTGCTGTGCCACTTGAGTCATACTGAAGGTCCTTAAAATTGCTCCCTATTAAGTTAACGTTATCACAGACAGCAAAGAACTTTTCTTCTGAAAACTTTCCCTCCAAAATTAGATGTACAGAGAGCATCTTGAGCCTTGGACTAACTGAGTATTCACCCTTGCAGATTGAATATCCTCCTTTTGAGAAAAATTTCTATGATGAGCATGAGGAGATCACCAGTCTGACCCCGCAGCAAGTGGTGGAGTTACGTCATAAGCTGAACCTCCGGGTAAGCGGATCACAGAACTATCTTCGTGGTATTTTTATTTTTCACACTCCCGTTCTTTCTAACTGCCTTAGTAGTTTTAATGAAGATTTTGACAGGGAATTCCAGGTTTTGAATACCAAGCCTCTTGGACACCTTCAATGACTTTGGTTGTAAGGAGGTTGATTTTCCTCAGCAGTTTTTGAAAGTCATCTCTGGTCTTCTCAAACTGGGCACCCAAAATTGCCAGTTTTATAGTTGCAATAGTACTAAAGAACCACAGAGCAAAGAATTGAAACTGGAAATAGTATATGCATTTTTTTTTTTGCCATTTGAGGCATGTTAGTGTGGTGACTTCCTGTGAAGGGAACTATTTGGGGAAGGAAGGAGATAAATTTTACAAGGAAGTAGGTATGGTTTTTAGTAGCTTGTGTTGATTGACAACTTATGTAATTTTCTATATCTGAAAGACCTAGTTACACAGCACATATGGAGTTTGCACTAAGTTATACTTAGGTCTGTCAAAAAAAATAAAAAGCAGTTTTCTGAGGTAGAGGTAGCTTTGTCGATTTTTATTTTTTTAATAGATTTCTTTGGTTTTCTCTTACTGCTTTCCATGAACAAAGATATGTTTTTATTTCTAAGGTCTCTGGTGCTGCTCCTCCAAGACCTGGCAGTAGCTTTGCTCATTTTGGATTCGATGAGCAACTTATGCATCAAATTAGGAAATCCGAGTATACCCAGCCCACTCCTATACAGTGCCAGGTGAGTGTTGTTACTCTCTTACATCTAAATGCAGCTAACAGGATGCATGCAAACGTCCCTGGAGTGTAGGAGGGTGTATACAATTCTAGTTTCCTATATAGAGCTGTCACAGAGAAGAATAATTTGGATGTTTCTAGGTAAATAGCTTTGTTATTTTTCTTGGTTTTAGCATTCTTACAGCTGGACAGGATGCATTTATGACCATGTAAATATATCCTGGGGATGTTGTACTGTGCCCAAACGCTGACTTCATATAGAACACTAACATAATACAGCAATTACTTCCAGTCCTTAAACCAAATTGATTCAGATCTGACTTGGCAATAAAACTGCGTATGTGTCTACGTATGCTGCTCTGAGTCCCCTGCAACATGCCTTCCTTTTTTATCTGGGTTTTCATTTAATATCTAGGACAGTAACATGCTAAGTTGGGCATAATATGGGTTTAGAATCTCCTTATTCTTAGGGTGTTCCAGTTGCACTAAGTGGCAGAGATATGATTGGGATAGCCAAGACTGGAAGTGGAAAAACAGCAGCCTTCATCTGGCCAATGTTGATTCACATCATGGATCAAAAGGAGCTCGAACCAGGGGACGGTCCCATTGCAGTGATTGTATGCCCGACCAGAGAGCTTTGCCAACAGGTGGGTGTCTAGAAAATGTGTACCATACAGTGTTCCTACAGAAGAAGGCAAAATTCTGTGCAGAAGTTACCAGAGAACCTCAGTCACTTATGTGAAAAAATTACTCTGCACCTGCCTCCAGTGTAAGCTCACAATCCTCACACTAATTTTAGTCTAAGGATCATGACAAACTTTAAATTGTCACTCTTACACAGTTCTCCCGTGTTATTCTTAAGTATTGAGAATACTGTGGATCCAGTGCCACAAATTATATGTATAAAATAATAGCTTAAATTGGAGTTGAATGCCTAACTAGCTTTCCCAGATAAGTGAATGGAAGTTATCCACAAGTACTGAAGCATTCAGTCCTGAGGATTGCTGAATAATTTAATTAAGCTGATAGCTGAAAAGTGGATTCCAGGAGCTGGGCTCCATTTCCAAGGTAGGTGTATTTTCTCGGATCCTTCTAACCCGAACTGAGATGTGTTCTGTTTAAAATTCTCAGATCCATTCTGAATGTAAGCGCTTTGGTAAGGCGTATAATCTGCGCTCGGTAGCTGTGTATGGAGGAGGAAGCATGTGGGAACAAGCCAAAGCCCTCCAGGAGGGGGCAGAGATAGTTGTTTGCACACCAGTAAGTACCTGTCTGCGCACAGTACATGTTTTGTTGTTGTGTAAATGAAGCAGAGACAGATCTCTCAATATCATTGGTGATGTAGAATTTGTTCTCTGATCACTGAAATCCAGGTTCTTCACAGGTTATCAGATGTTGAAGACAAATAAACTGGGATTATTCCTGTCCCAAGAGAAATTGAAAGAGATTAGGAATTATCTTCCAAAAGACATAGTAGCAAGCAAGACCTGCTTGAATCAGTGTCAGTTGTTTGCAACACCAGCTTCTGATTGCTGAGTCTTAAATCTGTGAGGAAAATTCCCAGAATGTCTTGAACTTGAGTGACATCTTCTTGAATCAGTGTAGAGCCTGTAGCAGTTATATTTAAAGGCTGAGACATTGACTGGGTGTTGATGCTGAGCCAGTGATTTAAATGAGTGCTATTCTCAACTGATTTTTTGCTTACTGTAAAAACTAGTTACAAATTTGGGCAAAACTGAGCAAGTAGTGGTTAAAGGAAGTTCTATTGTGGCTATATATTGGGGTACTGGGCAAAAAAAGCAAAGCGTGAAGAACTCCTGCACCAACAATTTAGGAATTAAATAGTTCACAGATAAAGTTACGTTGAAATGAAGAATGGGCAATTTTAGGGTCTCAGCACTGTTATCCTTCAAAAACTAGTCATAAAATTCATCTTGTCAAGTATAGTTCATGAGAGATTTAGGAATCTGCTTCTATGATTTGAATGTTGATGCTTGCTTCTATACTAAAGCCCTGACATGTTTTTTGTTCTCTGGTAAGTGAGGATAAAAAGCAATGAGATGCTTGAAGGTTATATATATATTAACGTTTTTTTTAAAAAGTATGCTTTAAAAAAACGGCTTTTACTTTTTTTTTCTCCACAGGGTCGTTTGATTGATCATGTGAAAAAGAAAGCTACAAACCTTCAAAGAGTCACTTACCTTGTGTTTGATGAAGCAGACAGAATGTTTGATATGGGTTTTGGTATGTACTGACCAAAGGTCAAAGCTTTGGAAAGCAGCAGTTTGTGATTCCCAGCTTAATATGACCGTTTATAGCTCCAGTAGCTTCTTATACTTACACATAGAAATGTTTTCTGTACAAAGCTCATATTTAAAGGTCTATTTTCTGTTGGTAGAAAGAGATTAGCAAAGCCCTGTTGATGATCAAATTCCCAAAAGCCTGATTTCATCTTAGAATTGGTGAATAACTTTTGGGCAAGTCACTTCTGTGCTTTGATTCTCTGTGAACAAACTAGTGGTGTTAGAAGAACTTTCTGCTTTTTTGGATCAGGTTTAGTCATTCAGATCTATGTGACTTTGAAAACGTGCCCAGGAATCATGGGATACAGTAAAAATTTGGCAGCGCTATGATACCCCTAAGTGAGAGACACTTGTGAGATGTACAGAG
Source organism: Heteronetta atricapilla (assembly GCA_011075105.1). Lineage (NCBI taxonomy): Eukaryota > Metazoa > Chordata > Aves > Anseriformes > Anatidae > Heteronetta > Heteronetta atricapilla. Next base: position 2,804,197 of record CM021757.1, read on the forward strand.
TGTGCACAGAGTCAGCTAGGATCTTTGCTTAAAGGAACTTGTGCTGAAGTTCAAGGAACCTTAAGAAAGTTCCTTAAGGAAATTGCAATGAACTTTTCATTGTGCAGAAAAGAGCACCAGGAAGCCCCAGTAAAATTAAATACCAAGTGAGAGGCACTCATTCATTCTGTAGTTGTTAAATGAAGCAGTGCATTGCATTTCTGAGTTAGTCCAGTAGCTAACGAGCATACAGTGTTGATTAGAGCATTTTCTTTCTTTTCCAGAATATCAGGTCAGATCAATTGCAAGCCACGTACGTCCTGACAGACAGAGTAAGTATAAGCATGTTTCAGAATACACTGCTGGGAGTTGAAGGAGACTATATGGTGGGCTGCCAGTGAAGAATCTGGAGCAGAGCTTGGATTTCTTGTTCTTGACACAGCCGTGCAGTGAGGCTTACGCAGGACTCCAGTGGTGTTATTCTCTGTGGGCTGGTGGGAGGGATTGCTTGTGAAGTGTGAGCATTTAACCAGGCTGTTCGTTACTCTGTAATCCCTCCACAGACTTTACTCAGAGAAAAGATGATTAGCTGAATTAATATTCATATGCTTTGAGGTCCTGTGTTCTAAACTGGCAGAAAGGAAGGCTCACAGCAGTGCCACCTATTATTCATATCCTATTTCAAATACCATGAAACGTATTTCTACTTTGAGATATTCTAATAGTCACTGTGATTAATAATTTTAATTAGAATTGCTAAAACAGACCGTAGCTTTAGATCCCTAAATTAGACATAAATTAGTACAGTCATACAGGTTCGCAATATCTGTGCAGTGTTCTCAGAATTCTGAAAAAAAGATTTATTTTTCATGGAGCTCAAAGACTGTTTTTTTAATTTCAGCCCTCTTGTTCAGTGCCACTTTCCGTAAGAAGATTGAGAAATTGGCCCGAGATATTCTGATTGACCCAATTCGAGTTGTGCAGGGAGACATTGGAGAGGTAATTCCACCTTAATTCTGATACAGTCACAGGAATGAACCATTCTGTTGTCTGAAACTCATGTTAAGCTGCAGTATTCATCACGTATATTTAAGAGTAAATATTTTGTGTTTAAAAAAACAGTTTAGGAGGTTTTGTTCTGATTTGATTTTATTGAGCTTTTTGCCAGGAAATAATCTTGTAGTGATGGGAGGGTTTCATCTAGGAGTGAAACAACATCGAGGCAGTGATTGATCTGTTTATTAGGCTGAATCAATAGGTGTCTCCTTTTGCTTTGTCTCAAAAATATAAATAGGGCAATTACAGCTTTTGCAATGGAGGATTTGCAACTTAGACTGTAATGTCTCACAGCTGGTATGTGGGAATGTTGATCTGTACTTCCTTGACAATAGCAGGTGAACTATCAGCACGCTTTGGTAATAAGTCAATGAAGTGGGCAGATGTATGCTTGCTGCGAAGAAACTTTGCACAGAACGTTTGCAAACTGTTGAGAAGTTTCACAAACTGCCTTTAGAACATTCTTCTTTTAACCAGTTCTCTGCATTTTATTTTATTTTATCAGGTTTGTGAGGTGTCCCTTAACAAAAAAAAATGAATGGCTACCTGAGGCCTTGCCTTTCTAGGAGACTCTTTGTTCCTAAACTTTGCTTAAGGAAAAAAGCAGCTGTCCTTGCTCAGTCAGTTTCTGTTTGTGTCAGAGGCTGCAGTTTGCCTCAGATTTATCAGAGAGTAGCTCGCTTAACCCGTCTTTTCTGTGTAGATAAAGCAGTCAGCAATTAGTCAAGCAGGGAATAACTGAAACTTCATTCAGAGGAGGATGTCGGTCCCTTGCTTCTGTACATTTTTGGTCCCCTGCTTCTGTACATTTTATTCTCACAGTTTAAATTCCTGATTTTACTCTGCTGTCTGTGTTTGCAGGCCTGTCTTTTGTGTACTGCATTGTGGCTTGTCTTATTTCTCTCCTCAGGCAAATGAGGATGTTACTCAAATTGTGGAGATTTTCCCTTCTGGCCCTAGCAAATGGAACTGGCTGACTCGACGCCTTGTGGAGTTCACGTCTTCTGGGAGCGTTCTCCTGTTTGTCACCAAGAAGGCAAATGCAGAAGAGCTGGCTAACAACCTCAAGCAGGAGGATCACAATCTAGGGCTGCTTCATGGCGACATGGACCAGAGTGAGAGGAATAAAGTAATTTCAGAATTTAAGAAAAAAGGGATCCCGATACTCGTAGCTACTGATGTCGCAGGTATGTACGAGCTGTTGTTTCTTAGAAAGCCACAAGTTGTAGATGTTAGCAGAAATTACACACTTCAGTGGAAGGCAACAAGGTTGGCTTCTGCACCTGCTGGACACAGTTTTCCAGATGTTTTTCAGAAGTAGAGTTAGCAAGGGGTTACATTTTAAAGTCTTCTAGTGATGTTGGAGTTACGGTGACAGGTGTATTATTTAATATACAAAAAGAAAATAAACTGTTTCTTAAGGATGTAGTTGCTATTCATCAGTCAGCTGACAAATTATGCTTGCTTATATGAGGAGGAGATGGATGCACTTGAAACCTGCTGTAGGAAACCTTTTGTACCCAGATGTTTAGCCGAACAAAGAATGGATTTCAATGTATCTTTCTCACCTGACATAAAAGTCATTTGAAGAGAGATCTTCTATCTCCAGTGCTGTGAGCTTGGAGATGAGCAATATTGCCGTAAGATAGCAAAGAGCTGTAGTGAATGAAGGGTGTCCTAACTGGGATCTGTCTGTGAAAACTCCTTTCCTATGCTGGAACAGAATGACGTGCTGGTATGAACGGGACTGGTTTGAGTTTCTTCAGGCCAATCACACTTATCACTGTATTGCTCTTTATTACAGCTCGTGGGTTAGATATTCCTTCCATTAAGACTGTGATCAATTACGATGTGGCTCGGGACATAGACACGCACACCCACAGAATTGGTCGCACTGGCAGAGCAGGCGAGAAGGGAGTTGCCTACACTCTGTTGACTCCCAAAGACAGTAACTTCGCTGGTGATCTCGTCCGAAATCTGGAAGGTGCTAATCAACATGTTTCCAAAGAGCTGTTGGATCTAGCAATGCAGGTACGAAGCAAAACGTTTTGAGTAGAGGAAAGTTACTTCCATGAGTAGCACAGTGAGCAAATTAGGAGTTCAGAGGCTTGTTTCTGGCTCCGTCATATATTCTCAGTGACCATTTGGGAACCTATATTGTTTTTAAGTGGATTTTCTAGTGTTTTTTATGGCCTTTGAAAGAATGCAGAAGACATGATGATTTTGGACTGCAATATGTAATCTATTTAGGGGTAAAACATTGCCCAGGAAATTAAGAACTATAACCTGTCTGATGTCAGCAGAGCACCCCAACTCTGGTATCTCCTTACAATCATATTTTTGATATGCATTAATAGCAGGTACCTAGAAGATGCAGCTTAGTTGTAAGCTGAACTAGAAGCTGATTACAGGAACTTTCACTTTGTGAACTGGTTGTAGCTTGTTCATTTTACCTGCTTGGCAGTGCTGTCTGGCAGGCTTACTATATATAGGTCTGATGGATTGCTCAAACAATTGTGTTTGTGCCACTGTACTTGTCAGCTCATTAAGTTCTTGTCTTTTGCTGCCCATGTAGCTGCAAAGGAGCAAAGGCTTTTTGGTAATTTCCAATTTCAGGTATGGATTAGCGTGCTTGTGACTTCACCCAGCAGCTTAGACACCAGCTGCTAGAAGTAAATATTTTTTTCTGATGTACAGAGGCAGCATTTTCACAAGCGACAGAGTTTGTGAGGCACAGCTCAAGGGTGTGTATGAGAGGAGAGAACAGAAGCTGAATGGCTTGGCTTACTGGCTTCTTCAGGTTTGAAAAAACTACAAGATACAAAGAGAGGTGCAGCTAACTATTATTTAAAATCCTGGTAACAGGAGGTCTGGTTGGACTGCTCTTTCCTAGCCGCTGCTTGTTGCAGTAAGTTTTGCTGACAGAACTTCATTTCTTCTTAGCCAGGCGATGGACTAAATCAACAAGACCCAAACATGAGCAAATTCAGAGCTCTCAAGTGAATGGCATTAGAGATTGCATTTATTCCTGGGTTTATCAGAAGGCAAACCCCCCAAACTTTAATATGTATGAGAACTCAGGACATAAAATTAGTTGTTGTAAGGAGCATTTGTAGGAAAAGCTTCAGACCCACATGACAGGACTGTCTACAACTTAATTATAAAGCAGTGTAGTCTGCCATGCCCCATCCCCTTGCAACAGCTGTGTTGTGGATTGGGAAACTGTATTTATATTTTTCTTCTGAAATGCTCAAAATCCTTCTTTTCTGAGCCTCGTTACTGCTGTTTATCAATCTTCTTATTCCCTGTGTTGAAAAGCATTTGGTTTTCTTTTGCACAGAATCCATGGTTCCGGAAATCCCGTTTCAAAGGAGGAAAAGGCAAGAAGCTGAATATTGGTGGTGGTGGCTTAGGATATCGTGAACGTCCTGGTCTGGGATCAGAAAGCTCTGTAAGTAGAGATGCTGAAGAAGTTCTTTACAGGTTCTTGGATCTTTTAAACTTAGGATTGACCAGCTTGTGGCTTGCTTTTCTTTTTTTTTTGTGAGCTATCTCATTTCACCTTGGTTTTATCATCTGACTGCACTTTGGTTTTGCTTGTACTGTAGGGAGCTGGGAAATGCGGTTATAGTGCTGAACAGTGAGTTGCTTATACCTGCACCTTTACCTTTCTGTCATCCTCAAGATCACGAGCCAAACTGTGCTGCTGCTCAGCGCTCCCGGAGGTTTGCGATCCTTAGTGGGCCTATTCCCTGAGGGCAGAGTGAAGATAGGTTTGGAGAAGTGTTGAATCAAAAGTGTCTGAGTTGGATAAATCTCTCCAGTTGTCCTTTGTCTTTCTGCTTAGGACCGTGGAAACAACAACAGTGTGATGAGCAACTATGAAGCATATAAGCCATCCTCTGGGGCAATGGGCGACAGACTTACAGCAATGAAAGCAGCTTTTCAGGTTGGTTCAGTCACTTGTAACCCAAGCTCTAACTCCATCACTCGTATCCCAAATCCTACCTCAAGAGAAAAGGAAATAACATGAAAAATTTTTACTCCTGATGGTTTTTATTTCTTCCCTCAAGAGTGCAGAAACCCTTCTGACTTCAGGGAAGTTAAGTTTGGCAGTTGCAGTCATGTCTCATCCAAGTGGAGCACTCAACGTGGCAGTCCAAAGTGGAAGAATAGCGTGCAGGCTAAACTGAACCTAGCTGCACAACGGGAATGTGCCAAACTTATTTTGTTTTCTGCTGCCTGTTTGCTCTTTTTCCCTTTTGGATTCTGCTCCTAGGCTTGATCCTACTTAAGTTGCTTAGCAGCAATAGTGTAATTGCAGACAAAAGAAGCAGGGAACAGAGAAACCCTTTATTTTGAGTGTGAAAATTAACCCCACAGAATAGGAATTCCATTGTTTCTGTGGTCTGGTGGCAGATGTCCGTTACTAATTCTGTGTTCATGAGCACGGCAGGAATGTAATCGCTCCAAGACTGACTTTTTATAGGAACTCTTTACTAGGGGTTCCTTAGAGTTCAAGACAGGCTTGTGTACTCATGATGACTGTGTGTTTTGTGGTGCAGTGTAGAGGCAAACATGCTCTTTTTTATTTCTTTCCATCTCTTCTGGCAGTCTCAGTATAAGAGCCACTTTGTTGCTGCAAGCTTAAATAATCAAAAGACTGGAAGCTCCGCTGCTGGTGCTAGCGGCTGGACTAGTGCTGGGAGCTTGAACTCAGTACCAACAAGTTCAGCACAGCAAAATTCTGCAAATCCTGACAGCCCGATTGCAGCTGCCGCGGCAGCAAAGGGTGTTCCAGGATTCACCAGCACCGGGAATCTGAGTAGCGTTCCCACTTTCCCAAGCGTCGGAGTACAGGGCTACAACAACACCACGAATGCCAGCGCTAATAATCGAGAAGGCATCGGCAGCACCGGCACCGCTCCTGGTGGCAGCGGCGGTGGCGGCGGTGGCGGCGGTGGCATTGTCAGAGAACGATACAACGACAACAGGAACAGTCGGCACAATGAGGTCCCACGCCGGGGAGAGGGCGGTGGCGGTCGCTACAACGACGTGCAGCGCCACGGGGAAGGAGGTGGCCGCCACAGTGACGCTTACCGGCACGGGGAGGGCCGGCACAGCGACAACCATCGCCACGGTGAAAGCCGGCATTTCGCTGACGTGAGCAGTGGCAATCGCAATAATGGTGAGAGCAGGAATATCAGCGAGGGTAGGAACAACGAGAACAGGAATGGTGAGAACAGGAAGGATGCCAACAGCCGGGACAACAAGACAGATGGTTTTGCTGTCCCAGAGCCCCCAAAACGTAAGAAGAGTCGATGGGACAGTTAGAGGCTGGTGCTTCACAGCCTGGTGGAATCTGTGCAGGTAGTGTTGTCTTTTTCCAGAGGATTTCTTGGGTTTTTTGGTAACTGGTTGTTGAGCAGCTGGGGGAGGAGTAGGAAACCGTGAGAACTCCCCGTGGACGTCTGCGCCGGTACATCTGCGGACAGATTCAATCTAATGATGTGTACATGCAATGCTTAGTCAAAGAGAAATCATTTTGATAAAGCTCCCTGGGTTCTGCTTTTAAACATTCAGTGCTCAAGTGACTCTGCTGGATTTAAACAGATCTTCTTGACAAGAAAGAAGCTGTTTCATGTCCTTGGAACATTAAGAAACTGTTGAAGGTAGTCTTTTCTTAACCAGCATTCACACTTAAAAAAAAAAAAAAAACACACACAACAAAAACAAAGAAAAAAGTTCATCTGGAGATGCTCAGGACCCACCTGTTTAACTTTAACCTTTCGGCAATTTGTTCAGTATGGTGAGTTCTTCTCCAGTCTCTTTTCCCATATTCTTCTATCCCCAAATAATTTGGCCTCCAGATTGGCCTGTCTGTCTCTCCCCATCAATTAAGAATGTATTCACTTACATTGCTGAAGGGGGGATGGAGCAAGTTGATTTTTCTTTAATTTCTTACGAAGCTGTTCAAGGGATCCTTCTCCAGCCCAGTTAACCATGACGTCACACCTAGTGAAGGATGAACTCCCTGGGTTTTTTTTGTGGTCAGTACACCAATCCCATTGCCCCAGGTATTTTTCTTTTCTTGTAAAAAAGCAAAAAAAAAAACTCTTCTTTCCTAAAAACCTTCATTTTGGTGGAAGCCTGCATAGCAAACACGTCTCCCTGCTGTGCCTATGCACCCTCTGTTATGAGAGGGCTGATTGCTTTCTTCAAAGTAAAAACAAAAAAAGGGAAAAAAAATGCAGATATGCCACAGCAATCAAAGGCTGGCACCATCCCCCCCCCCGTGAAGTGAAGCTCAACGAAGAGGCTTCATTCAGAAATTCAGGGACCTGCTGCTCAGAAGCCTTTAGGGAGAACCTGAAAAGCAAATTGATGGAGTGGAACAGCTCAAATATCGCCCCATATTGGACACATGTAGTTAAAACTGTAAAATCTTGCTTGTCTGTTTTTAACTCATTGTGTGTATTACCTGTTTTTTAACTTTTATTTTTATTTTTTGGCACCATAAAGGTAAGGAAGAACTCTTTTGTTGAAACATGTCAGCACCCACCTCTGTCTTGTTTCTACCGAGAGAAGTACCAGAAACTGTCAGGTTTTTGTGACATTGTGATGTTTTCTTTATCAGCTGTGCATTTACTTTCTGCTTGCTCTAGTAAATGTTTTATTACTGGGACAAAATACCTAGCACGTGCGTTTTGTTCTCCACTTCTTCCTTTGGCTGTTCCGGCATCTGGATAGCAGTCTGGCTGGCTGGAGATCTGACTGCGTCCCTTTCTTTGCACAGAAGTTTTGGATTTTGCAGTTTAGAAAATAATTCCTGTGGTTTTTCTCAGCGTCGTTCACGGTTTTGAAAACCGTATTTTAGCTTCAAAGCCTACTGGGGAATGGTTTTCTCTCCGTTTTACAAACGTGGAAGTGTGCAGTCCAGGACACGTTGCTTCTCCCAGCCTTTCCTGGAGTCATCGTAGAGCTGGAAAGAGAACTCAGCCCCAGTCCTGTCATCACTTGCACATGTCCTGGGTTCAGTGAAGACAGCAATTTGATTATTTGGGCCCCCTCGCTATTTAGCTCTAATACAGGTTTTAGGATGGCTTCCACTTGAATTATCTAATCACAGGCTGGGCAGAATCCTCGTTGCTTTGCTTTGCTTTGCTATGCAAGACCAAAGACTTCAGCATATTTAGTATTAAGATGAGGATGATGTCTTGTTCCAGGGCAGATGTGGCAGGGGGGTAGGAGCCACTGCTGGGTTCTTTTTTCCTTATCACACGTGGTATTTACCACTCAGCACAATTAAATATGTGAGTTTTAAAACCAAAAAATGCCTTGGTAGTATAAAGCTGCCCTCCGCTCCCTCCCTTTCTTGGTCTCAGGTCGCTGCCACTGGGAACTGGCCTGGATGTGGCATGTGCTTGGCTTTCTCCCCTTCTTTTTAAGACATCCCTCTGCCGTCCTGATAGGATTACTGAAATTCCTCACCCCTCTCTCAGCTACCAGGAGCCCCTGGAGAATTGAGTGAGTAAATATTGATCGGTGACCGAGAGCCATAGATGTCAGTTCACAGGTCCCCGTTAGATACATAAGGGGGTTGATTCCTTTCCTCAGAACAAGGTAGCAGTGTGAGCCGCATGCCAGCTACCCTGAAAGAGAACCTCTCTCCTTGCAGGGGCTGGCTGTGCTTTCTTCTGAACAGGCAGGAGCACCACTCAGCTGAGCAAATCAACTACAGGAAGCTCAGGTTTGGGAAGTACAAGCCTGCTCCTGCCTCTGCTCGAGCATCAGTTGCCCCCTCTGCCTCTCGTCCCCCCGAGGGGGGCACTTGCTTTCTTGGCTGGGGGGGATGCAGATTTGCCATCTTCTAGACCAGGAAGCCTCGTCCCTGCCCTGACAGGTCTCCTGGTCCTCTGGCTGCTGGTTCCTCTAGTGCTTTGTAATCCTCGTGGCTCGGTTTGCATCTTAGACTTTCACCAGAAAGCTCTGCAAATGCACAGAATTATTTACGTGTTCTCTGTCACTAGCTTTATTATGAAATTACTGCCTTGGAATGTGGCTCGTTAGAGCAAGTAGGAAAAAAAAAACCACCGCCGTGCCATGTAACTTCAACTGGTGTACGTAGCCCTGCTCCCAACAGCATTGTCATCGTCATCCCCCACCCGCCTCCCTCACCATCTGACTGAAGTGTCTGCGCAGGGCATCGCAGTATCCTCGGGCACGCCTTTTCCCAGGTGGGTGCTGAGGTTTTCCAGGCAGTGTCTGTGTCACAGGGGGCAGGAGGGAGCTGGGAGGGTAGATCACTGAGGGTAGATCCCACGAGCACTGAGGGTAGATCTGGCTGCCTGTGAACCTGGCTGGATTTCCAGCCCTTCACCCCCCTCTGCTTCCTCCTGGAACCGTTTGCTGAGACCGTAAAGAAGTCTGAGGACGGAAGCAAGCCTTGCAGACTGTCTCTTTATTAACTAGCTTGCAAAAAGACCCCAGGGCCGAGGCTCTTGCGTGCTGCGGTCTCTGCATTTCCACACGATCACGGGGCACCGAGGCGTTTTGCTGCGCCCTTCCCAGGCTGTAACGCAGTCTGCCTCGCTGAGCCCATCGTGTCCCAGTGACTCCGTGCCCTTTTTATGGCTGAGCAGTGCCCGTTGGCATTCACAGCACCGGTGAGCTACGCGAGGACGCGGGCGAGGGCAGGGTGAGCCGCAGAGCGGCTCTGCGGGCACCGTTCGCTGCCAGCCCCGGGCTGCACAACGCAGGAATTAGCGCCAAGGAGGGGAGGCAGGCTCAAGGACTGCGGTGCTGTTGGCTCAGCTTTGTACACGCTGGAGCTGAAGTGGCCTTCCAGGCTGTCGGTCTGTCCGATTGGGCCTGGAGGACCGTGTCCTGGTGATGATTCAAGGCTTTGCATGCACAGACATCACTTACACCACTCATCTGCGTGTGGAAGGAAAGGAGGTTTTGAACCAGCTTGTTTTTAGGCCAGGTAGGTACCAGAAGGAACAGGAGCACGCGGTCCCTTTGCGTGCTGGCTGCGAGGCAGAGGGAATTGTGTTGATTCAGCTGCTGACCCCTGCCCCAGCTCCCCACATGAGCATAAAAGGAGCCCAGAGCACGAGGATCAGTCCAGCTGTTAGTCCGTTAACTTCACAGCATCGTCTCCAGCTCTTTGTTCAGGTTGGAGTGACTCCGATCCACATCTAAGTCCCCGGTGGTTTCCCCGCAGGCTTTCTGGCTCATCTCCTGGGTCGGACAGGGCAAAACATCCGAGGCAAAGGAGCCGGGGACGTAGCCAGGCAGGCTGGCACGGGCAGGGAGCAGCAGCCCGCGCTGCTGCATGCTCCCCACCGCTCGCCCCGCGAGGCTCATGCTGAAGCTGGTGGTGGCGTGGGAGGCCAGCCCGCCGTAGTAGCAGCTCCCCGCCGCGCTGGTGGCACGTGCCTTCTGCTTGAAGTCCAGCGCCAGGCTTCTCCGAAAATGGGCTTTCTTAATCTCTGCCTGTACCTAAAGGAGGGGATCAGAGGCGGCTGCTGGTGCTCAGAGCCAGCAAAACAGGCGGCCCTTTCCTTCCCTTCCCAATGTTTTCGCTCCTAGAGATTTTCCCTTCCCAAGCCTACAGACCGTGATGAATCAGTTTTCCCTCCAGTTATCCCAAGCTGGGGGCTGCGGGTTAAAGTCCCTGACCCTAAAGGGCCTTGACCCAGAGCTCAGCTGCTCACGCTTCTCACTTACCTCCCCGTTGCAAAAGCAGTAGATGAACGCCACAAAGAAACCCTGCCAAAAGAGACGGGCGTGGGGTTTGAGTCCTGAGCCGGGATGCCGTGTGCGTGCCCGGGTGGACATGGCTCGGTGCCGGGAGCAGGGTGGGCAGCCCCACGGCAACATACCTGGGAGGAGTTAAAGAGCATCTCATAATGCATCTGGATCTGCCACAGCACCCCGGAGACTTCGGTGTAGGGCATGGCCATGAACACCACGTAGTGCACTCCAAAAAGCGGCATCAGCACCAGCGTGGACTTGAGCAGCTTCCTGAGAGGAGAAATGCGGGGCGGTGAGCTGGGACCTGCCAGCCCGCCCGGACCCGCCGGTGTTGGGGAGGGTCCCAGCGAAGGGCAGGTGCCGGAGCTGCTGCTGCTGCCGTGGTTTGTACAGGCTATCGCACATCACCCGGCTTGGGGAAGGGACCAGGCAAGGTTTGAACCCCAAGCCTGCTGTTTCAAGCAAAACGAGCTGCCAAAAGTGCTGGCTTCCGCCCTCCCTCGCTCCTGCAGCTATTCCAACGTCTCTGCTCTTCACTGACAGCCCCCTGGGGAACCGTCCCACCTAAATGAGCCAGCCCAGGGCTGGGGCATGGCCTTGCTGCTGCCAGCACTTGCCTGTACTGCTGCCGGGGGTCCAGCTTCCCCGTGTTCGTCTCCCAGAGCTTGGAGGCCAGCACCCGGACGATGTTGAGGAAGAGGAAGAAGTTCACCTGCCGACAGACACCCGCCGTGGGTTTGTTGCCTGCAGGGACCCGGCCCAGCAACCACAAGCAGTTGGCCCTGGGTTGCTCCCAGTCCCCTTTCCCTGAACAGGGTTGGGAAATGGAGCCGTGGGGTTCTTACCACGATGGCAGCCAAGATGGGGACCTGATAAATCCACTTCATGTTCCCCGCGCTGAGGTCCCAGCACCTGAAGGGACCGGTGAAGAACCTTTGGAGACGCCTGCAGTCACTGGTGAGGAGAACTGCTGGCTGATGGTCCCCGTCCGCCCCAGCCACCGTCCCCACCTCCCGTCCTCCCACCCTTCACCTCTTTGCCATCTCTGAGTGAGCCTCGCTGGGAGAAATCTGGAGTTTGGGTCAATCCTGACCCAGCAGCAGCCCTGTTACAAGCACCCCCAACCATCATGGTGTGGCAAATCAGTTTTAAATTAACTTGAACCCCCCTGAGAGCTCCTTGTCTAATCCTCCTGCTCTAAGTCCTGTGGTCTTTCTCCTTTTAAAATGCTTAACTTTAGAACGTGCCCTTAGTGTTCATCTTGGCACCATTTACCGATCGATTTATGATGTCAAGCTGCATCCAGCTTCCTTCCACGTGCAGAACAAAGATATTACTGGTCTAGATTACTGACACTTTTACGAACAAGCCTTGTGTATGTGTCGACTCCTCTTGTTCTTTCTGGAATTTTTTCTTTTCCAGAAGCTCTGGTGCCCACATGTTTCTTGCTAGCATTTGCAACCAACCTTTCCCTGCCCAAAGGACTGCTGGCGAAGGAGGAGCTACGTACTGCGTATCCGCCAGGGAGGCCCTGACGCTGGCCCAGACAGACACAAAGACGGCAGGGAGACCTGGAGGGACAGGAACCGGGGTGAGGAGCACAGCTGAGACACCACGTCTGCAGCCTGAATCGGTTCCCAGCTGTGTCCCGCTGCCCTTATCTCAGCAATCGGTGCTGCTCAGCGCCCCAGCTCCTCAGGGGTTGAGTTGGGGTCCAAGCTTACCCCAGCCGATGATGATGAGGACCCACAGGTAGCTCTTGTTGGAGAGGAAGGCCATGAAGATCAGGCTGTGCAGGTAGAGACCTTCCACCAGGATCCAGTAGTGGTTGGTGGCCAGAAAATAGAGGAAGAGCGTCACCACCACCTTGCAGCCGACCTGCGGGCAGAGAGGTGCCCACGTCAGACCTTCCCCTGAAAGCTGTGGGCCACCAGAGCTGCATCTCCTCGGGGTTTTTCCCTCCCCTCCCTGGTGGCATCACACAGAGTGCCGCAGCCCTACATCTCCTTGCACCAGGGCTCCTAAATCCCCCTTTCCTGCCTCCGGTCTCTGTGCATCACTTGCCAGGTGGCTCCGTTGGCCCGGCGAGGAGCCCATTTCTGCCTTGAAGTCATCCTCCCGCAGCTTCTCCGTCTCGCTGGCCGAGTAGAGCACCATGTCCTTCACGAAGATGCTCACCGCCCGGCAGATGAAGGAGGTGAAGAGGTGGACGTGGATGTAGTTGCGTGTGCAGTGCAGGCGCCTATGGAGAAGGAGGCGACACGAGCCCAGCCCTGGCTGCCCAAAAAGCTCAGTGCGTGTGGGCTACCGGGCAAGGGGGGGCCTGGAGAAGGTCAGCCCCGAGGTGCCAGCCCCCCGTGGGCACAGGGGGCAGCTCTGGGGGCGAGTGGGGTTTCGTCCCCCTTCAGGAGCAGGGTGGTGGGGAGCTGGTTGTGCTGGTCACCAGTTTGTGTCTGGGGGCTCTGGGAAATGCTCTGAGGTCAGTGCTGGGGTTGGGGTGGTGCCTGTGCCCCCCGGGGCTGCTGCCCCCAGGTGCTGCATGCAGGGGATGGGGATGTGGTTGTCTCCCCCGCGGGGACAGGGCTCAGCTCCTCCTTACTTGAAGTAGGAGAGGATGCAGACAGCGACGATGAGGGAGGCCAGCGAGATGGAGTAGCCGATGGTGTACATCAGGTGCAGGCGGTCAAACACCTCCTGGAAGAGAAGGGCTCTGCTCCACGCCTCCTCCACGGCTCAGGGCCATTTCTGCCTCCAGGCTGAGAGCATGGGAGGAGCAGAGCTTGTTCTGGGGAGCCCCCAGTCCCAGCCCTTCGCCTGCCCCCCAGCCCCTTTCCCAGCGCCTCCGACGAGCCAGGTCACCTTCTCGCGGCTCCGGCTCTCGGAGGAGAAGAGCACAGCACATTCGGTGTAATTGGCCCAGGTCTTGTTGAGGCTGAGAGCCATCTCCCACGTCCCGTAGGCACTGCAGTACCTGTAGGCATGACCTGGGAACGCGGTGGGTGCTGTGACAGCAGCAGAACCCACAGGAAACCCATCGGCACCCCCGCTTGGTGCAGGCGGCTCCCCAAGGTGAGCTCACGCCCTGTCCGGCTGCGAGCGCTCACCTTTGTGGTTGAAGTCGTAGATGTAGTCAGGGCAGGGCACGGCCACCTCCTGGCTGGGGGAGCCCTCTGGCCAGCAGATAATCCCATCCCACTCGGGAAGGCAGCTGGTATCTGGCCAGGGAGCAAAGGCACATCACACCCCGTGTCCAAACAGCGCCTCGTCCTGCCCCTGGCCTCCATGGGCCCCGGACCAAGGCGAGGAATTGCACTGCCATGCCATCACCCCTTGTCTGTAGAGCAGGGGGACACATCCCATCCTCATCCTATCCTCATTCCCATCCCCATCCCCATCCCCACCCCATCCCCATCCTATCCCCTCCCATCCCATCCCTGAGCTCTTGTTTGTGCTCCACAGGGGGTGGTCCAGTGCAGCCAGCACTGGCTCATCAGTGAGGGTTTGATTAGCCCCTAATTGCACCCAGGAGCTGCACAAACCCATTTTAGTACCCCAATGGTCCCCAGGAGTCCCCTTGGCCCCATCCTGCGGCCATCAGAGGGGACGGCGTTCTCTGTGACACAGCCACATCCCTGGGCTTGCCCCCCCACATGCATGAGGCTGCTACCTTTGATCTTCTCCAGCTGGGCTTTGATGTCTCTCTGACATTTCTCCTTGGCTTCCACCAGGAGGTAAATCTGCTCTTCTTTCGTGAGCACGTCGTCGGGGTCCACCTGCCCAGACAAAAGCGGGGTGAGGTCCCCCCATCACAGGGGGGCTCTGGCCAGTGGTCTCTGGTGGCAGCTCGGCTCAGTTCTGCTCTGAGCACTCTTTGCGCCCTCCTGCACGAAGCAGGAGCGTCCTCGGGTGGGAAATGAGCCAAAGCCGGAGCAAGAGACAAGCAGGGAGGCCACGAATGTGTCTGGAGGAGGTGGGCAGAGCCAACGGGGCAGCCTCGCACAGTGGGGCTGGGGAGGCACAGAGGGGGTGCATCGGCAAGGGGGTGGCGCTTTGGGGACAGGCGCTGCCGTGGGTGCCCCCAGCTCTGCCCTCACTGCCGGCCCTGCAGCCTCACTGGCGCTAACGGGAACTCGTCCGGGTCCCTCTGGTCCCTTGCGAGCCCTGCCCTGGGCATGTCCAAGAAATGGAAAAAATAAAAATAAATTAAAAAAAAAAAAATCCCATCCCGGTGTCCCCATGGCTGCTGAAAAGCTTTTAGCAGGAGTGCAGATGCAGGAGGTGCGGGGCTGTCAGCGATACCTGAAGGCAGCGGAGCAGAGGGCCCCGAGGAGCCCGGGGCCGCACCGACTTACCAGAGCCCAGGCAGAGCTCAGGAGGCAGCAGCAGAGCAGGGCCACCGCGACGCCTCCCCCGCAGCCCGATGCCGCCATGGTCCCAGCGGGGTCCTCAGGGACGGAGGGATGGAGAGAGCAAAGCCTTCGCCTGGGCGCAGCCGTCCGGGCACCGCCAATCTCCGCCGGCCCACGGGCTACAAAGAGAGCCGGCGCGTTCGGCCAGGCAGAGCATCTTCTGCGAGCGCCTTCCCTGCCGTGGTCCCCATGGAGGCGAGGTGGCAGCAGGGGCACAGCGTGTCCCTGGGGGCTCGGGGCGAGCCCCCGTCCCGGCAGCGCTATGGGATGCCCGCAGGCTTGTCACACCTGGGGGGTCTCCCCCCACCTCGCGTGCTCCTGTCCGCTCTCCGCGTCTCGCCTGCTTTAAGCAGCTCCCGGAGCGTGAGCAAACAATTCCCGCTGGGATGGGGACGGCAGAGCTTTGTTGGCTTAGCCCTAGGTGCTAAAATCCTGCTCAGTCAAGGCAGATTCCTCCTTTCAGAACTCCTCTCGCTGCCCGGCGGCTCATTTTTCAGCTGTCACGGCATCCCCCTGCCGCCCCCAGCAGCAGACTGGTCCCGAGGAGCCGGCGGACTGGGAAAATCCCAGTAAGAGCGCCTGGAGGTGGGGAGGCAGAGGGTGCCACCCGTGAGCATCCTCACTGCTTCGCTGCTGGAGCTGGGATGTCTTTGAGGCAGACGCCAGTTTAACCCTTTTCCTTCTCCTGGTGTTGGGGCGTTCGCTGGGGAGGTGCAGGGGGGCCGGCCCCGCGCCCCACAGGACACGCACCCGGTGCTTGTGCAGGACCTCACTGCGGGGCCGTGCCCAGAGGGGCTGTGGGGCAGAGGAGCTGCAGCTCCCTCGTCACCTGCATCCCCGTGGGGAGCCCCTGGGGCTGTCCCCTGCGTTTTGGGATCGTGCGTACACCCGACTTGTTCCCACCACCCTGCTGGTTTGGACACCTCGTGTCCCCCCCCAGCATCCCTGGCATCCCCTTGGGGAAACGGGGGCACAAAGCGGGGAGCCCTCCCTCCCCGAGCAGGTTGTCCTCGGTGGGATGAGGCTGAGATTCAAAATCCCGGTGCGAAACCCTGGGAATTTCAAGATCCCAGCCCGGTGCTTCACCCATGCAATCCGTGGCTGGGTGCCGCTATCTCTGCCTCCGTAAATGGCAAAATCCTGCACGGGGCAGAGCCCCCTGGGGCCTCCCTCTGGGTTTTCCAGGCGGGGGGGGGGGGACTCGCTCTGGTCCTAACCGGGAGCCCCCCCGTTGCTCAGGCCTCGCCTGGCTCCTGCAGCGGGCAAAAACAGAGCAGAGGGTTGCGAGAGCAAAGCAAATCCCGGTGACAGCGCTCGGGAGGTGCTGCTGCCGGCTCGGAGTAAATCAGAGAGGAAAGCGAGCCTCCGGGACGCTTCCCCTGCCGTGGTGCCAGCTGTAAAGGAGGGATCGGGGCAGGTTTGGCAGCTGCCCATCACCCCGGCCCTATTTAGCCCCCAGCCCGAGCGCTGCGCGGGTGCCGACCCCAGCTTGGGGTCTCCCTCACCGAGGGGCTCATGGGGGTGTCGCCTGGGGCTTTAGGGCAAGAAAAGGGCTAAGTAGTGAAACTGCAGGATCGGTATTTTCTGGAGGCTCTTCTGGGTGCTGATTTCTGGCAAAGAAGCTCCCGGGGAGCGCGGATGGGGTTCGGGTGAGGTTATTTTGGAACGGGCACTCTGTGTTTCGCGGCACGTACGGATCGATGCTGCCTGAGGGGGAGGCAGCAAAGCTCCGGGGCGATTTGATTCCCACCCCAGGAGAAACCTGACCCAGCCTCAGAGTTTGCAGCGAGCAAAACATGTTGTTTTCTGTTAAATTGCTTGCTCTATTATGCAGAGATCGGGAAAGCAATCGTCGCGAACGACACCCACCCAGCCCCACCACGCAGCCCCGCCAGACCCCAGATCCGTTCCAGCAGTCGTGAGACGAGGGCAGGCGGCAAATTTCCCAGCAGCTTTCACCTTCTCCCCCCTGCCAAAAGACCTTCATGACCCGGCTGGCGGCGGATCAGCATTGAGCAGCATTTGGGCAAAAAAAGAGGCCAAAGCGAGGGCTCTGGGTGCAGGGTGAGGACCCCCCCCCATCTTTCCAGAAGATGGAAAATTACCCTAGGAATTAAAGCAGATTGGAAAGCCGCCATGCTCCGAATTTCATTTCTAGGGTAATTTTCCGCCTTATGGGAAGAAGGGGATTCAGTATTTACAGCCGGAGACCTCCCTGCTCATGTGTGCATCTTCCCTGAGCCCTTCGTTTTCCGCAGGGACCAGAGGAATGGCAAGAAGCCGAGGAGCTGCCCGGCTCCTGCACAGCCTGGCGGTGAGACAGATCCTCGATCCCGGAAAACACCCGAGAGCCGCACGTATCTGCCCTCTGTGTACCTACACACACAACTCGGGGGTATATGTGTCGGTGCGATGGCTCGCGCCCTGCGTGCATCCCGCAGGATCCATCCCTCAGGGTCCATCCCTCAGGATCCATCCATCCCTCAGGATCCATCCCTCAGGATCCATCCCTCAAGATCCATCCTGCAGGATCCATCCTGCAGGATCCATCCCTCAGGATCTATCCATCCCTCAGGATCCATCCCACAGGATCCATCCCTCAGGATCCATCCCGCAGGATCCATCCATCCCGCAGGATCCATCCCACAGGATCCATCCCGCAGGATCCATCCCTCAGGATCCATCCCTCAGGATCCATCCATCCCTCAGGATCCATCCCTCAGGATCCATCCCTCAGGATCCATCCCGCAGGATCCTGTTCCACCCAGCGGCCCGCGGCCGTCCCTGCAGCCCAGCCCAGGCAGGCGTGGGAGCAACGAGGCCGTGCAGCATCTCCGGAGCAGAGCTGCTGCTCCCGTCTCTTGCAAACGGCTTCTCCCCGTTTCTCTTAGCACAACACCAGGTCTCGGCTTGCTCCCGGTGCCACCCCACGCTCTGCTGCAGCCGGGCTGTGTTTAAGGTGGTGGTTTAGGACCTCTTGGTTTGCCCCTCCAGCACCGTTCTCCAGGACGCTGAGCCTCGATGGTTTCTTCTGGCTTTTTTCTTCGCAGGAATTTCCCAGCTGCCAGAATTATCCCTCACTGTGTGTGGGGGGGACACATTTTATTTTTATCCCCCCCCCCCAAAAAAAAAGCCACTTTTGGAAACTTTCCCTGTCCAGGTAGCACCCAAAGCAGCGCATCCAGCGGGCTGCGATGGGGGTGTGCAGGGGGAAAGCTCCTGAGCTGATGAATTAAGGGTCACACTGTCTGCATCACCCTCGTTAGCCACCCTGGTGCAGGCGAGCATGTCCCCTACCCACAGCGTGGCCACGCAGCCCCTCCAGCACCCTCTCCACATTGCTTTTTCCTTGCCAGGCACCCGGGGCCGTCAGCGTTTGGGTTTCCGGAGCTGTTTTAGTGAGCGGCCCCCGTGCAGCCCACCCGGCGCAGGTGCTGGGGGGGACATCCCCCCTCTCGCGGCTGGTGGCTTCGCCGCGCGGGAGCCGATGACAATGGGCAATTGTCGAGTTGGGGCCCCTCTCGTTTGAGATTTCTTCCTTTTATAGTAAGTAGCAGTTGCTCCAGCAGCTGGCCTGCCCCTGCGGGGTGAGGACAGGGCTGGGTTTATAAGGGAAGGAGCAGCCCCTGCCTCTCAGCCGTTCGCTCTGTTGCTTCGCCCACCCGGAGGACTCAGCCTTGAACCTCTGCAAAGCTCCCAGCGAGATGCCGCTCAAAAAACCCGACCCCAAGAAGGATGCAGCCAAAGCGGCTGCAGCCCTGGACGTGCCCAGGGAGCTCGCCTTCGATCCCAGGAGCGTGAAGGTGAGCGAGGGCTGGAGGCATCGCGTGCCTGCATCGTGCCGTTGCCTGCCAAGCGCGGGCGATGCGAGGCGCCACGCGAGCTGGCGTCAGCCCTTCCATCTAGGAGCAGGGGTTGGGAGGGGAAAACGATCCCGCTGCGTTGCTGCAGCGAGCTGGCGGCGATGCTCTCCTCGCCGGGGGGGTTTAATCCTCCCCCATCCAGCCCCAAGGAAATCGCGCGGGCTTGGGCTGCGGAGCCAAACGCCCCGCAGCAGTTCCGGGGCCCCGCAGCTCTAAAAGCATTTCTGCCACCCGCTGCCTGCATCCTAAAGCACTTTGCCCCCTCAACGCCTCCTCCACGGGATGGCACCTTTTATCCAAGTCCCCGCAACGGGAGCTCATTTTTGCTGCGATTCCCCAGGTTACGGTTACATTTTTAAGCCCGAGCTGCGGCAGGGGGTTGTTAAGAGCAGGCTCAGCACAGAGGCTGCTTAATCGCTTGAACTCGGGGCCAAGCCTCAAAATGACATCCGTCCTACCCTACCGTGGTCTGAGCATCCTCCCTGTGCCCCTGCACCGCTGCTGGCTGTGCTTTCCGTGGGGATTTTGGGTCTGTGATGAGGGCGGGAGCGTTCCTGGGCATGGCACGGGCATGGCATGGACACGGGCACAGCACGGGCATGGCACAGGCATGGCATGGACATGGGCACAGCACGGGCACAGCATGGGCATGGCCATTGCCCCGAGCATGCTGCAGAGCCCGGGGAGATGCCCAAAGGCAGGGCTGAGCCCCTTCACCACCCGCAGCACCGTCCTCATGCCCTGCTTGTTCTCTTCTCCCGGCAGATTGAATTCACGGCGGAGCAGATCGAAGGTAAGTGCGGGCACCACCTTCCCATGGCATTAGACACGGGGAGCCCCTCCTCCAGGTTTTTCTGCAGCAGGAGATGGGAAAGGAGGCAGGAGAGGAGGTGACCAGGAGCTGGTGCAGGGATGTGGCTGGGATTGAGACAGCAGGGAGCAGGGAGCAGCCCCTGGCTCCCTGCTGAGCACTGAGGGTGCCCCAGATGAACGGGAGGATCCCAGCTTCACAGCCCGGCAAGGCAGAAGGTGTTTTCTGTGCACGGGGAGAGACGCAGCCTGGTGCAAAGTCTGGGGCTTGGACCAGAGGAGCAGCCTTCGGGATGCAGAGACAGCCCCGTGCCCGATCTGCGCGGGGCTTGGGCTTTCTCATCTCTCCTGGGCAGTTCCAGTGCCTCGGTGCAGACCAGGGGAGGGACGAGACCTGAGGGCACATCCTGCTGGGATCTCTGCGAGGAGCAGATGGGTGCTGTGCAGGCTCAGCCCCCAGGCCTGGTTTAGAAAGGAAAAAGAGAGATTTTGAACATATTTGGAATTAAGCTGCAGCAATGTCCCCAAGCGTGCGACGTGCTCCAGGTTATCAGGCCTTGGTGCTGGGGCAAGAGGGGACATCACCGAGCGTCCTCTTGGCCCAGGGGCTTGCAGGTGGCGTTGGCCCTCCCTGGGTCCCCCCAGATGCCACCTGCAGAGGCAGAGCCATTGTGAGGTCAAATGGGCAAACACCAGCACCCCGAGGTGCGGGGCAGCCCCACAGGGACACAGATCCATGTCATGGACACCACGGGGACACATCCAGGCAAGGGTGAAGTTCAGCAGAAGATATAAAGATGCCAAGTAACAAACTCAAAGCCCCAGGCAAGGATTCCCACCATACCCAAAGCAATATATCCCAAACCATCGCGTCTCCAACCCCACATGGAGACCGCGACCGTCTCATCCCGCACACCGGCGGGAGGAGCAGCTGCTCCGCTTCCAGTGAGCTAGTGCTGGGCATCATGAAGAAGATGGACCAGAATCTGGAGCTCATTAGAGCCATGGACGTTAAACTCACAGTTCTGAGCATTCACGTGGACCGGCTGGAAAGGCTGATTGCCCACTTGGGCGAGTCAGCTGCTCAGGTGGACTCAAGGGTCTGGAGGCAGCAGGATGAAAGCCAGGAGTCGGTGGAGCATCTGGTGCAGGAAAACCAGCACTTCGCTGCCCACGAGGGGCAGATGGAGAGGCAGGAACCAGGCGCCAGGCTCGGGACCTTTGGCTTGCCCCAGGAGGGTAAGGAGCTGGGGGGTTCCTGGAGAATTGGGTTCTCCACGTTTTGCACCTGAGCACCAGCAAGGAGCCTGCTGGAGGGGAGAAGCCTTCTGGGGGAGGCAGCGATGAGGCTCTGAGCAGCAGAGGAGTGTGGTTGGCCATGCAGTCAACATCTGGTGGCCACGTAGGCAACAGGGGACCAAAGAGAGAATCCAGCAGTAGGTTAGGAAGCTAAAAAGCATCATGTAAAGGAGGAGAGAGACCCTAATTCTTCCTAATTCAGGCCTCCTTCCTGCAGGTAAAAGGTAACACTCAAAGGGGTGATGATTTGAGCTTGGAAATGGATCTCCTGTGTCTTCCCAAGCAGGGCTGCTGTAAGGTGTGGACAGCAAGGCTGGGTGGACGTGGTGACCCTACCTGAACATGAGCAGAGCCACCCGGTGACCGCCTGGCTGGGTCTGGAGCAGCTGGGGCACAGTGGGCATGGTGGGGGTGTGGAGGGAGGGTCGTGGGGTCCCCAGGAGGCCTGAGTCGAGAAGGGGAAGAGCAACGGGGACGATGTGCAGTGAGGACAGCAGCCTGCAGCTGGTGCTGCCAGCACAAGGTGGTGCAGGAACCCCGGCAGGATTCATCCATCCAGTTCCGTATGGGGACTCCCACGTGTCCCACCTTCTCCTGGCCACCCCGCTCCCGGTGGGGTGGGAAACAGGGCCAGCATGGGCAGGGGGCAGCCGAGCTCTTCCTCCTCGCAGAGTTCAAGGAAGCCTTCAGCCTGTTCGACCGCACGCCCACGGGAGCCATGCAGATCAGCTACGCGCAGTGCGGGGACGTCCTGCGGGCGCTCGGACACAACCCCACCAACGCGGAGGTGCTGAAGGTGCTGGGCAAGCCCAAACCAGAAGGTAACAGCACACCGGGGCCGTGGGACAGGGTCGGATGTGCAAATCCAGACAGACAGTGGTGGGACATAGCCACTGGAGCCCTGCAAGATGAAGAAAATAGAAAGAAAATGACACAGAGAGGTTTAATTCCTGGGTAATTCCTTCCCACCCACCCCCGTACCACGGCTGATCTAAGGGACAGGCTGTCCCCAGTGGGGACGGTGGCAGCTGATGCCAGCAGACTGGATCCTGAGCTGGAAAACTGCAAAGCAGTGCAACCCAGCCAGTCCCAGTGCAGCCACGCTGCTTTGGTGGCAGAGGACTTACCCGCTGGTTTGATTTTGGGGCTAATACCGGCAACCTGTGTGCAGTCCTCAGCTGATAATTAGTCCTTATACAGATCTTCCCACCTTGAGTACAGAGTCCTAGCAGCCCCATCACCTTCTGGGTCTTCTCAGATGGAAATGCCACCCAGGAAGGTTAAGCAGGAGGTCCTCAGAGGGTGAGTTCAGCCTGCTAGGGTTCATCTCTGACCCCTTCTCCTCCTCCCCTTTCAGAGATGAACACAAAGGTGCTGGACTTCGAGACCTTCCTCCCCATCCTGCAGCACTTCACCCGCAACAGGGAGCAGGGCACCTTCGAGGACTTTGTGGAAGGGCTGCGCGTCTTCGACAAGGAGGGCAACGGGATGGTGATGGGGGCAGAGCTGCGCCACGTGCTGGTCACGCTGGGTACGGGCTGCCCGGGGATGGGGGCAGGCCACGGGCCACCCGGGAACTCTTTTGGGGCAAATAGCTTGGGTTTGTTGACTGGAGGGACACTGCTGCTTGTAGGCTTCTGTAGGAGTTGATGCCTCCCAAAGATGTGGCTTTTCCATCTGAAGCTTCATGCGTGACCCAAGTGAGCTGGAGAGTCCACATCACCCTCAGCTGTCAGACCATGGCCACACCTTGGTCCTCTCTGCACAACCCAACCTCTTTAACCCCATTTCCCATTATTGGTGGCTTTGGCTCTGGAAGAAGGACAGGAGGGTCACAGCAGGGCCACAGCCGTCCCCTCACCTCTCCATCCTCCTCCTCCAGGGGAGAAGATGACAGAAAGCGAGGTGGAGCAGCTCATGGCAGGGCAAGAAGATGCCAATGGCTGTATCAACTACGAAGGTAGGAGCAAGTTCCTGCTGGGGTTGTCCCAGACACAGCGGTCTTGTCCTTGGGCACAGAATGTGTGAGGACATTGGGGATCACTGAGAGGAAGGTGTGGACCATCCTCGAAAGCCTCTCCAAGGAGAGATGTGAGATGTGTCAGCTGGGATGGGAAAGGTTGCTGAAGACAGCATGTTTCCAAGGGTTTCAGGACTGTTTTATCCCCGGGGCTGGCACTGTTTTGCTGAAAGCCATCAAAAATAAATAAAGCCAGCACCCTTTGCAGCAGAAGCTAATTGGGAACTTTTGGAGACGCAGGCTGCGCGTGGCTTCAAGAGGGTGAAAATCTGGCATGAAGTCTGGGAACCCCTAAAATGGGAGAGCATTGAGGAAAAGAGGGGTTTCCATTCCCCATGGCCTCAGAAAACTGGGAGTAGTGGGACTGGATGCCTCCAAGAGGGTTTGGTATCTCTCCCAATGGGTTTGGGGTGGGAAGTGGGAATAGAAGGAGATATCGTGGTCTTGGCAGAGCACCTCTGCCAAGGCAAGTCCCCTTTGTCCCTGGGTGCCCTGGGGACCTTTGCCCCCCAGCTCCCAGCACGGCTGTGCTCTCACTTCTCCTTTCCTCCTCAGCTTTTGTCAAGCACATCATGTCTGGCTGAGTCCGACTTCAGGTGAGTCCATCAGGGTCTCCCCTCTTTGCTCTGAGATTGGAAGCCCTGCCTAAAAAAAATGCATGTGTAACTCGTGCTGGTGGACATAAATATTTAAAAAACTGTGACTGACTAGATGCCAAGAAAATATTAAAATATTAACTACTTAGCACAGTGGTTCAACTTTCCTTGTTAATGCTTAAAAAAAATACCAACTTTCCCATTAACATTAGAAAGAATATGGAAAACGTGCCCTTGCTGCTTGTTGAGCTTTTTGCATTCCTCTAAGGCTGCCTGAGGAAAACAGATAAACAAGTGTCTTTGAGGATGAACTTTTCCTCTGAAATGTATTCAGTTTAAAAGAAAATCCAAATTACTACGAGCTGGCCCCACTCACCCCTGCCAGTTTCTTAGGCTTTTGTTATCTCGTTTTTTTTTTTCCTTAAGCATTTTTCCCCTCCTCAGCTGTGCAGAAGGCAGCAAGGAAAGAAAAAAAGACCTTCAGATACTGCTAAATACACAAATTAAACAGTTAAAAATCTCTTTTATTTCTTCCCTCTGCTAATCTCTTTAAGCATCAGAAGGTTAAAGCCGAGGCAGACAGAAGTCTGAACTTTGAATGCGCGGTGCCCATTTTGTCTTGTTTTCAATCCTTTTCTCTCCAGCTCCTGTTCATCAGCTCAGCAATACGGGCGGTTGGGTGGCAAGCGCTGCCAGGGAGATGCAATTCTACCCCAAACTATTTGCATGAACCACTTTTTTTTAATGGCACGGAATTACACTTACTGACAGTTGGGGTTTATCTGGGAAGCGGTGCTCTTGCTGCACGGATGCGTTGCATTAAGCCCTCTCGTGGTTGTCTCCCAGGTTCTCGGAAATGTTGGAACCCACCTGAGCACCGCGAACTGTGAGATTCCTGCGTCCGTGTCCCCTCTTCCCCAGATGTCCCCTGTTGACAGAAGCATTCCACACGAGCCCCAGCGCAGATTTAGCCTCCGTGCATCTGCCCGAGCCTCGGTATACAATGGGATAAGTCCACAACTTGGTTTTAAACTCTAAATTATTCTTTTCATTTTTTTTTCTGTGACATTTATCTCATTAAATCTCATTCCATCCTTCCCTACCTGTGGCTTTGACGTGGTTGGTTGGGCGGTGGGAGACCGGGGCTGCCTGTGCTCAGAGCTGGTGGGATGTTCTCGCAGCACGGGAAGGCTTCGTGACCTCCAGATGTGAGGGAGGAATTCAGACCGAGCGTGAGGGTCTTTGCTCATCACCCACCCTCAACGTGGGGCCAGCAGCTGGCCGTGTCTTGCTGCCAGGGGTTTGTAGGCTCGGTGCGAAGTGAGAGTAAGGGACAGGTTGCGTGCAGTGACCCCCTGTTCTTAGGACACATCTCTCTGTGTTAAAACCAGGCCTGTTTTTGGACCTGTAGCCCATCTGTGCTCCATGAGCACTCTGTCCAGGTCCAGGCTGAACCAAACCATGGCTGGTCCTGCTTTTGTCCCCAGCACAGGAGAGATCAGCAGGCACCTTCTCCCTGATCCACCTGTCCCAGCCAGAAAAGGGACAGAGAAGCCCAGAGGCTCTTTTTATTTTTTTTCTTTATTATTTTTTTTTTTTAACAGAGAAAGCATTAACAACATTATTTCTTTTCTGTATGGTCCTGTACAGGCGGACAGCATGTCCACAGCCAGAAGCTCCCTGGGGGCTGTGTGACGCGAGCTGCCAGCTCTTTTCCTACCTGCAGAAAATCATTCTAGCATCCTTAGAAGTGGTGAATAATTCATGGCAGATAACTCAGCCCCCCATCAGCAGAGCACCTGGGAGCAGATAGTGCTTTCCTTTGATTTGCTCCGTATTCCCCTGTCCTCACGCCATGGCTTGGACTAGAAATTGAAGGCATTTTGCTTCGCCGCGGCTGTCTTCAGCTGCCCCTTGCTCATTTCTGTGCAGTGACTGAGTAACAGCTGCTTTCAATTCCCACTGCTTGATAGAAATGCTCGTAAAAAGCAACATAAGCTGTTTATAGATGTGAGATTAGATTTTTAGCTTCTGCCTGTGGTATTTCTACAGCTCCCACTAGGGAGAATCGGGGCATTTCATGCCTTTAGCGTACTGCCTGCGTTCTAACCTGGTAAAGGACCACGGTGACAGGGCGAGAAGGGAGCTGTTTGCTGCACTTACTCCGGGGTCACGTTGGCCCTTGCCACCCCCGTGGTGTTGACTCCTGCAGAGGAACGTGCTGTTACAGACAGGAACGGAGCAGAGGCGAGGGACCTGTCCCAGCCTGCAGGGGAAATGCACAAGAGAGGCCGGTGGCCCCGCTAGCTGTGATGTGCCTGCCCTGGCAAGTCAGGAGGCCGTGCTCTTGTTCCTGTATGCGGAGTGCACGCCTTGCATTTGAGCCCCCAGCTTCTGTGCAGACAGGGATGACACAGTAAATGAAAAGCAGAGACTCCTGCAGACAGGCAGGCAGAACGAGAGCAGTGGAAAATGATGGGGAGAACTAGAGAAAAATGCAAGGGCTGAGAAATCCAGCCTTTGAAGCGCTCCCAGGGTAAGTCAACCCCATTCCCTCTGGGGACCTGTTCTGTCTCTCTAGGGTAAAACAAAGCCAATTTGTACTGAAGCAGGTTGGAGCGAGGCACTTGAACAGGTGCAGCATGTAGCTCTGTATCCGTACAGCTGTGTACCTCTCCATGTGCCTTTGTGCCCTGCCTCCTTTGGAAAAGCAACGGATGCCAAGAAATGGGCGGTTTGCATCCCATGGCCATTTACACAACGCATCTGTTGACACCAGTGAGTGACCCCAATGCAGAACTACACTTCAGGGCTAGAGGCAGCCAAACAAATTGAGATGTCCCAAGACAGTGGTCACGTGCTGAGCTCTTTCATATTTCAGATGCTTTACTTGGAGTCCAGGAGACTCCAAGAAGTAAAAATACTCCCCCACTCAAAGGAGAGACTGTGGCTCTATCTCCTCAGCCTGTGATAAGGCAGACTCATACCAAAGATGGTCTGCATGTCAGGAAAGTCAGCGCTGCCTCCGTGAGACGGGAGAGACAAATGGAGCCAGCTTTCATCCTGGGGAGTTATCAGCTGCACAGGGCAGGGCAGAGATTGTGATAAGGGTGATGAGGATGGACCGGGTGCCTCAAAACGCAGCCTCGCGCACGCACACCCACGTATGCACACATCACCATCACCATAGTCACGGCGGGTGATGCCAAAGGCCCTTCGGGGAGGCAAACACTTCACTGTGTTTGGGGCAAAATGGCTCGAATCAACCCGGTGGGGAGCCAGGTATCTGTCCTTGGGGAGAGCACCGCTTCGCTTTATTTGTTCCAGGTCGGGGGCTGAAACAAGCTTTGCCTTTCTGTGCCAGCCTGCCCACACCCTGAAAGCAAACACCTGCAGATTTTCTGGAGCGATAGCAAACCTGTACATACGCTTTTCAGAAACGCAGAGACCTGCAAAGGGACTGGGGAAGCAGGCAGGCCGAGCCTTGCTGCTCTCCACACAACTTTTCAACATAAGCAACGTGCACAGAGCTTTATTCTCATGTAAAGGTGCAACCTCCTGCTCCCACAGCTGCTCTGCCATGCTCGGCAGCACATCGGTGGGTGCCAGGATCCGTCCTTCAAGGAGCTGAGCGTGAGTGTAAGAGGAAGGAGGGAGCAGAGAGCCCGTGAACAGCGGGTGTGTATGTTGGTGGTGTGTGGCTGTTTTATTACAGTAAGCCTGCGAGGGGGCTTGGAGGACAGTTTGTGAGCTGCAGGTGGCTACAGATAGGTGAATGTTTTTAATAAACCGTAGCGTAGCTGCGCATCTTGATTCTGTTATTTTGGGAAAGGAAGAGAGCCCTCTCTGTACCTGGCAATGGGAGGCAGCCTGGCACCTTCACAGAGACTCAAATCGCAATTGTCAAATTACTCCCCCTTGGACATGGTGGGAGGGAGACCTCAAGCCCCTGGTGAGGGCTTCCTGACACACAAGACACCCCAAGAACCCCAACTTTTGGTACAAAACGCAAGTTTTAATCTCCCGTGGGGACGTTTCGAGGGACGAGGTCCTGAGGCAGCTTCCGCCCTCCTGGCTGAGAGACGCAAAAACCGGCCGGCTCTGAGGGGCTCCGTGCTCTCAGCGCTCGGCAATCTCCGGAAGCATTCGGGCGGCTGCCGGGGAAGGTTGTCCCAGCTGTGTTTTTTTCCTTCAGAGCTCGGCTCTTTCCGTGAACCACTTCGGATGTTTCCGCTGAGGCGCTTCGGCTCTTTCCGCGTGGCCCTTCGTGTGTTCCTCCAGCAGCTTCGGCTGTTTCCGCGGGGCGCTTCGGCTCTTTCCGCCAAGGCGTTTCGGCTCTTTCCGCGGGGCGCTTCGGGTGCTCCTCCGGCAGCTTCGGCTATTTCCGTCGTCAGCTTCGGCTGTTTCCGTCAGCAGCTTCGGGTGTTTCCGCCGCCAGCTTCGGGCGGCCTCGGCCCACCTCGTTCCCGGTAACGGTCGCTGGGAGTTTAAATGAGCAGGGGCCGGGCCGCGCCGCGCCGGGCCGCGCACTGAGGCGGGGCCGGGGCCGCCCCGCTCCGGGCTCGGCGGCGACGACGAGGAGGCCGAGGCGGCGGCGGAGGAGGAGGAGGAGGCCGGGGGAGCAGGATGACGGTGCTGCAGGAACCCGTCCAGGTACCGACCCCCCTACGGGCCGAGCTCCGGCTCGGGCTTCGCCGCCGCGCTCCAGGCCCCGAGGCCCGGCCGGGCCTAGCGGGGGGGGAGCCGGGGCCTGTCCCGAGGGCCGGGGGGAGCCGCTGGGGCCTGGGGCCCGCGGCGCTGCCCTGCCTCGGCCGGGCCTCGGGGCGCTCCGGCGGCTCCTCCGGCCGTCCCGGGGGGCTGCCGGGCTGCGGCTGGCCTCTGGGTGTCCCTTCGCCGTCCCCCGAGCGGCCGGGGCGAGCTTCCTCCGGCCTCTCTGCCTCTTTTTCGGCCGCCCCGGCCCCGGGCAGCCGGCCTCCCCTCGTAGGTGGCGGGCTGCCTGCAGAGCAGGCCGCTTGTGCTGCCCCTCGGGGGACCTGTTGATGCCTCTCCGTGCTCACCTTCCTGCCTCTGCTGCTGGCTCGCCTGGAAGGCTCGCGGTGCTCGGAGGACGTGCCGTATTCCCGAGGAGTTCCTATTTTCAGAGCCGTAGGAGACCTAGGGGAGAAAATAACGTAAATGGGGGGGGGGGGGCGGGGGGGTTGCCGTATTTCAGTCTTGCTGCAGTTGCCCTGATGGCCTTCCTGCTCTTTTTCTCAGTCTTCCCATCCAAAAGGCGTGATTCACAGGACAAGTTGGCTGTTTCTTTCCACGTTTTCTCTGTACTCTAACTATTCTGTAATTCTCTGCTGATGATACCGTAATCTCACTCACATTCCCGTTTTTTTATTGTTTTTACATCTGAACAGATACATTTTTTTCTAGTTATGTTGGAAACCTCTTACATCGGTCTTGGTCGTACAGGAATTGTGCTCTGCAATGAGCACTGTGAAAATCTTCGTGTTTGGCTCTCTGCTCTCCTTTTAAGGAAAAGAGGATGGGGAGAGGGAAGAAGGACTTCTTGCCTGGAAAACCACCCCGCTGCCCTGCCCCTGCCCCTGCAAGATGGTGGCAATGATGACATTCACGTAGACTCAGGGTTTGCGTTCTCGATGCCACTGTTCTGCTGGTCCCCTTGGAGAGCGAGGGTCAATGAGCTCCTGGAAATGCTTTCGGCTTCCATCTTCTGCAGTGGCTGCACTGATGCCGTTGTCGTTACCTGTGGAGCTGGGCTTGTGTTTGCAGCGCTTGGGTATTCTAGGAAAACATGGGGTTACAGTCGAAAAGGAAGCAAGAATGCATTTCAGAGTGAATGACAGGAAACAATATTTAATGTTTCCAGTGCTGTGCTAATTAGACTAACCAAGTGGAAAACATTTGCTATTCTGAGAGTTCCCCAAAAGAAACGCGCAGTCTTAGTTTAATTTTTCAGAGAGATAATGACCTATCCAGTGCAATTCTCAAGCTCTTATCAGCTTGAAGGTTTTGATGGGGCTCCGCTATGTCGAGTGGATCTATTTAGATGCTGTCTGCTTTGAATGCCACGTCGCTTTTAGTCAGGGATTCGCTGCTGTTCCTTGCTGACAGCAACCCTGGGGTGTTTAGGATTTGTTACTTGCTGCAGCCTTGGTCGTATCTTTGATTTTAAAGACAAAAAAAAGTTGCCAGTGCACCATCCAAAGCGAGGCTGACATTTGAGTTTTGCCTGGATCTGCTGTTGCAAGCTGGAGTCCTCTTGGTGCCATGGCTGTGAGTAGTGGTGTAGGGCTTGGATCTGTACTGCAGAGGCTTTCCAAACCAGCTCACGCTTGTTTTCTCACTGGTGTCGTGTCGAACAA
This sequence comes from Heteronetta atricapilla, assembly GCA_011075105.1. Lineage (NCBI taxonomy): Eukaryota > Metazoa > Chordata > Aves > Anseriformes > Anatidae > Heteronetta > Heteronetta atricapilla. The sequence goes on from CM021757.1 coordinate 2,834,362, forward strand.
TCACTCTCCATCTTGCAGCACACGTTTGGATGAAGTTGATGATAGCTGGAGTCCGCGTACTTGTCTCTGGCTTTCTATTTACTTGTTTATTGGCAGTACGTCTGAGAAAGTTGACGCTGCTTCTCAGTTTTTTGTCATTGCAGTAATTTCTTCTATGTGTCTGTTTTCTCCTTTCAGACATTTGCAGGGCTTGGTATTCTAGGGAAAAACCGACATCTTTATGGTCGTGATATACAAAGTATGACAGATAGATGTGTTCATTATCCTCTAAGTGTAACACCTTAATTATATCAAATTAATGTCGCTAAAGGCATCCACTTCCTTGCTTAGATGTTCTTTCAATTCCTCAAACCCTGGTACCTCTACTCATTTTATGTAGACAACAGCCCGTTGTTGTACTTCCTGACGTGGTCAGCTTCAAACTCTTCAGCTCAGACATGAAGCCTCGTATCCCGTGCACGTTTGGACGCCTTCCAAATATTTCTGAAAAACATCTTGGAAACAAACGACGCTTCCCTTGGAATTTGGCTTTTCAAGGTGATCAGCTGCGGTGACGCACTCGAGTGCTGCTTCAGCTCCAAGGTTGCTGTCATGGCTGAAAGCATGCGGTGCCAATAAGAGTCTGATTAATTAATGGAGAAAGCTTGTGTAACTAGTAAATGTCACAAAGTCTGTCTCAAACTTCCTGCTCACCCTCAACACATCTTAAAACGTGATAGAAACGGATCGATTACCACGTAAAGCTTTGATAATAACTTCCAGGGCCTCCTAACCGCCAGTGGTGTCCCCTTATCCTGGAAGAGATCTTGGGATTAGATGTAGGGTGATATTTGGACGACGCACAGGATTTTCTGGGTCTCAGATGAACGCGTGAGGCAGCTTTTATTTTCTTGCTTTCCTTTCTGAGGACGCCTTGCCGTGGAGCTGTAGCTGGTGTGGTAGGTTGGGAATTCTCTGGTCACTTTATTTGCGAGTTAAGGCATATCATCAGAACAGCTGACCTGGACCTGGAGGTTTTAATCATGGAAGCATGATAAAACTCTGAGATGTTTCCCTGCTGTCCGTACTTGCTTGGAGCCCTGAGAACAGCCGTGACAACCCAAGTGTCTTACCTGCCTTGCGCGCCCCCGAGGAGGTGGCTTTTTGGATCTCAGCTGGCAGGCTCCATCTAAACCTCGATCACTACCACGGGGAAGAAACTAAGGTTGCATTTGTGGCTCTACTGGGTTGTCCTCCTCCGAAGCCCTTTGGGATTACATAGCTTTTATTGGCTAAATGCCTCTGAAGCTTCCTGCTCCAAACCCCCTGGTGGGGGTTAGCAGTTGTGTGCCGCTAATGCTGGGGAGAGGCAGCAAACCTCCGCTAGCACAAACCGAGCTGCTGCTCTGCGAGATCGGAGTTCCTGTCCCAAACTCCCTTCCTAAAGGGCGCTTAGAAATGCTCACCGTTGCCAGCTTGAACCCAAGTTGTAGCTCAGACATCTGTCTTCACAGAAAATCCTGGGGTAGGTCTGGCTGCTGCCCTGCCACCTTCCTCCCCTCATCCCGCTCTTGCAGGACAGCACGTGCAAGGATCCGGCCTTCAGACTCCTTCAGTTGAAGGCAGGATTCCAACTTGCACCACTTCAGTTGCTAAACAGTAATTATTACGTATTACCAGCTGGCTTTTTGCTTGCTCCAGGACTCAGCTCAGCAAGGATCGTCACTTGAGCCAGTCTGCAGCGTGCCTTTTATCCTTGGGCTGCGAGGTAGCCAAAAACGACTTGGGTCCCCTCTTGGCCTTTGGCAAGGTTGTTCCTGGCAATTTGCTCTTGTTTGAGAAGTCAAATGGCATCGGTTTCACCACTGCTGCCCCCATGTCCCTCTGTTTGGTGAGCTTTGTCCCTGTGAAGACAATAGTTTGAACCTTAACACAACACAACTCGAATATATTCATCTGAATGTCGCTTGTGGCTTGGTAAAAGGAAGAGCTGTTTCTGAGAGCAGGAGAGAAAGGAGATGTTAGGCTGCTCTAACCCAGATTTAGCCCGAAATATTTTAACATCCTCCTGTCGTGTGCTTCTTGTACCACGCTGTCCGAGGGGTGCAGAACAATAAACAGCCTTGGAGCTTTTCAAGGTAAAAACAGAGTAATCGCCGCAGGCAGATGCTGTGGCAGAAGTTATCTGGAGTGGGGAATACAACCAGAGAGAAATAATGTGTTTATTATAATCAAACCGAGAGAATCTGTGGTTAAATACCTCTCATACACGCTTAAAAGTACCTGTTGATTTTTTTTCGAATCTACTGCTGGGGCCCACTGGTAGAGGAAAACGGCATCTCCGCCGCGATGGCGCATAAAATATTCAATGTAGTAACTGGAAGCTGTGGTGTGTACCCTTCACAAGGGCTGTGTAGGCTTCCCGTGAAGAGAACTCGCACATTTTTCACACCCTGACTTTGTCGAGTTTGTGTTGGAAGAAGGAGCATATGGTCCGTGTAACTGCCTGTGACGTTTGGGTTTTTTAATTGGAGTTGGCACTTGCTTTTCCTGCTGGAGATGGCATTGCAGGGTGCTCGCTGCTTTACTTCTGCAAGTCTCGTTTTAGTTCTGCAGCGTCTGATGGGGTAGCAGAAGCTAGATTCTGTTCGTGTTTTCCGTTGCTTGTAAATATTGGAGAAGCATTAGAGCACAGAGCCTTGAGTTCACGAGTTCAGCCCCTGGTTGGCTCGGTTATAGCACGACTCCCGCAAAATGGCTGCGTGCTGGCCTGTGGGAAGCGGCTCTGGAACTGCAGCGAGGCTGCCAGATGGGAAGGAGCTGCCGTCCTCGTCCCAGCCCACCGAACCTCGGAAAACCACCCCTGATAACACGCATACCACCACTTTCAATGGACGGGGAGGAAGGACCGAGCAGATGTTAAAAGGGATCCATTTTTCCCTCCCACCCCTTTTCTTAGAGATATTTTAATCGGATCCGAAGAAAATCGGCCGCGTCGTGTGACAAAACCCACACCCCCCAGCCCTGTTCTTCCTTTTGCTGGACAGCTCTTGCTTTTAACTTGGCTAATACGGACAGCGGGCAGGTAATTACGACAGCTACTCCAACGTGCGTGAGGTTTACGCTCCTAGATGCGCGTCGGATTTGCATTTCCCTGGAGTAATGCCATCCTGAGAGGTTCCTTGAATACTGACAGCCCCAAACGCTGAACTTTGAGAAAGGAAGACTGGTGCCCTTAAGCAGCTAGCTGATTTTGGCCAAATGTGGGTGTACGAGCAAAAAGTACAGCTTTTGTATGTGCGTAGGGACCTGTTTGTCCACCCCACTGCCTCACTATGTTCTTGTGAGACCTCCCAACCCTAATCTGCTGTGGTGAAGCGGTGGCTGGTGAGCAAAGACCCCAACAAAATTGTGACAAAAAGCAGAGGATCGCTTTAATCTTGGCTCTTAAAAGGACGCTGATGCCTCATCAAGGAAAATGCTGTGTATTTCATATGCCTGAGAAACAGCAGGCTTACACTGACAACCTCAGACCCAGGTGTGTTTCCTGGCCTTGTGGGCTGTCGGTTTGCCCTGTTTGGAGGTGAGATGGCTTAAGTGGGAAACGCATTAAAATGCGTTGGGTATGCTTGCTTTTCTTTCTTCCTTAGGTACCACGAAGAGGCGAGAGCAAAATGGTACTCTGCTAAACAGTTGGGGATAAGTCTTAATGCCTTATTATTTGATAGTTGGTGATAAAAAACCGCATAATTTGGTGCTAATCCGTGCTCAGGCACAAGGATAAAACACCAATGAGTGGGGGCACGCTGGCTGAGGTTTATGGACGGCTGGGTATGGCAAGCAGTGAGAAACAGTTGTAGTCTTCAATGGGTTTGTGGTATCAGTGCAAAGATAGCTTTGCTTTTAGTCTCCTTACTAATAGTAAAACTGAAACTTCCTATTTATCAGTTCTTCTTGTCACTCCAGGACAACAAAGCTGAGCTCTGCTTTTTGATAGCAAGAGCCTCAAGAGTTCTGTATTTTTCAAGCTTCTCTCTCAACCTAGACTCTTGTCTTGTCTTGCAGGCTGCTATATGGCAAGCACTTAACCACTACGCTTACCGTGATGCAGTGTTCCTCGCAGAAAGGTTGTATGCAGAAGGTACGTACTTTGCAAGCATAAAACTGATAATCTTTTTAATTCTGATGTAGGATTTTGAGCCTCTGCTCCTGTTTTGTCTTACTGCAGTCATTGTGATAATGAAGCTGAACTTTTTGCTTGGGGAAAGCAGCAGAATGATTTGCAGTTAAGTTGGGAAATCAAATCATGTAACAGCAATGTGTTCTTGTTGTACAGTAAAACTGCCTTAAAATTAAATTCAGAGTGGGATGTTTAAATGCAATGTTTCCAGTGGTATCTTGCATGGTGTCAAACGGGAGGGAGGTTTTTAGTCCCTTGGAAGAGATGCAGTTCTTCAGGTTGACTTGGAGAGATGCCTTCTGCAAGTTGTCTCGATATTGAAAGCTGTCATTGCTAATAATCCTGTTCAGATACATTGATTGGTGTCTTAGCTGAAAAAAGTGATGTAATAAAGAGAAGAGAACCTAGAGAGAAGTTGAGGCAGTGAGCATCAGAACATACGGAATATGTCTCTGCTGTGGAATTCTTGCTAGCTGTTACTTCATTGTAATGCCGTGAATTCTAGCCTGCACTGTGCCCTCAGCAGGCAGCAGTAACACAAATCTGTACTTTTCCTGGGTCCTTCACAGGCCGCTTCCTTATACTGTAGTCCCTTTTCTTCCTTATCTTTAACTACGTGACCCCAGACAAGCTTTTTGTTCTCCTCTGCTTCTTTCTCCTTGACGCTGGTGTTCAATTTTTATCAGTTTTGAAATATATTCTCCCTTACTCGCTAACATGAAAACAAAAATAAAGCCACCATTAAGCTAAAAAATTAACTTCAGGCTAAGCAAAACTCAAGTTTCTAACATGAATTAAACTGGGTGATCTATTTTGTGATCTGGGTTTTATAATGAAATGCCTTGCTTTAGATGTGCTGCTTGATGTGCCTACCACATACTTGATGCTGGAAGCACAGACCTAACTTTTGAGAACTGCAGGGTTTTCCCTTTTCTCAGGGTTAGCCATGAAACCTGGAGTCTTCTGTCTGGTGTTAAAAATAAAAGCGTTATCTAGAATATTGTGGGAGCCTTCAGATTATAATAAAGGTGTACATGAAGGAAAGAGTTCTTAGGGATGCCTCATCTCCCCCAAACACAGCGCCTTCTGAGGTGCAGGAACATGCTAGATGGAAAGTAATTGCCAAGGATATTGTAGAAATTGTAGAAATGAGGAGAATCCACTCTTTGCAGCAGCCAGGAGAAAATAACGATAATGTAATGATGTTACCTCTGCAGAATAACACTACGAGAGTATTTCAAACAGCTTTTTTTCAGTGACCAACAGTGCTGAGAGAGAACAGCTTGCTGTCCCTTGGTTCAGACAGTTAACTGTTGATAAAACATGTCACTTCTGGTTAAAATAAGTAGTTATATTGCAGGGTAGAAGCTGCTGAGCTCAAATACATGGATTCTGTAATGACAGTAAGAATCTTACTGCAAGAAGACTTCAAAGTCCGCCTGCAGTTACTGTCTCTGTGGGGCCAGCTGTGGTGTGGCAGTTTCCCGGGACACTTGAAGTGTGTTAAATGAGTGGATAAAATAATTGTTTTGACTTTAACTTTCAAAAAGATCTTCTGGAGTTTTTAGCAGAAGGATAATAAAATGTCCTTCTCTCTCTGGGCCTTCAGTTTCCATTGCCATCATCGGAGTGATGACACAAGCTTAAAATAGCGTTCAGTGTGGCAAAGGATTTGAGAAAGTTGCCCAAAGAGGTTTTTGTACGATGCTTGTATTGATTTTTCTGAAGAGTTCCACGCTGGCAGACAACGAAACAACTTTTCTTTTAGTGCTGAATTCCATCTGCTTGGTAGCGTGTTCTGAAAAATCTAAAGTAGGATTGTTTTCCTAATTGTTAGGAGGTTTGAGAGGCTTGTCATTAGGCAGCCCTCTTTGAGGTAAAATACCTCAATGAATGTCACCTGAATGGTGACTTGAGTGAAACTTCTGGGGAAGTACGAAGAGTAAGGCTAGATAATTCACAAGTATATCTGGAGATCTCTCCTCTGGCTTAGAAACTGGTGAAAGGAGTGAAAAATGAAGACACAATCATAGCTTAACACTCGAATTAACATCACGGCATGGTGATGCTCGCCCTTGCCTTTCAAATGTGTGTTCTCTGTTTCAAGTTTCAGCTGACAATTACACAGTAAGGTTCTAAAGTTACTTTTGGGATTAGGTGCCCTGTCCTTTACGCTGTAATCGCAAGTAAAATCAGCAAGTCTGACCTCAGTCTTAAATCTGGATGCCAACTCCAGTTGTTTGAATAGAGTGTTCTCAGTGCAGTCCATAATACAGCTTGGCGGTGAAAGAAGTGGTGAAGCAGACGTGATTCAGGCTGAAAAACTTCTAGTTTCTGTCAAAGAAAAAGTGTTGGATTTCTTTGTCTCAATTAATCTCGCTTTCTGTTCAGATAGGTTATTTTTCCTGAAGCTTGGCTAATTAATTCAGAATTTGAAAACCTGGGACAACCCTGCTTGGGAAGATTTGCAGGAGAGCTTGTACCTGTTATTACCTCCTACCATAAAATAAATAAAGCATCTGAATGGTAGCTTTAAGCCATATTCCTGATGAAGTAAATAACTGTAGGCAGCAAAAAGGACAAGAATTAATGTTGGGGTGGAGGTGACTGGTAACTGATCTTCTTTAATGGCCACTAAAATCAGAAAACCTGCTTCTAAGTCATGTGAAGATACAGAATCCAGTGCTTTAGAAAAATAACAGAAATAAAATTGCAAAGGGTGGAAAAAACATTTGGTGTTAGCATGAAAACCGTTAATTAGGCTATTTAGGCTGAAATTGGTCTTTCCTACTAGAAGTTCTTTTCAGTAAGCTGTTGTTGTGCTTATGCACAGCTGAAACCTGTGTGAAGTGTTACTCACAGGTGTTACCTGGTAACACCCTGAGCCAAGTCACAGTGTGGCCAGCAAGTTGTTAAAGTGGTTCAGTTGTGCTAGGAACAACTGCATTGCTTGACTTGCTGGTATTTTAACAACAAGCTGGCTAATTGCTTATTTACGTTGGGTAGCCAGAAGGATCAAAGATCCCTTCTAACAGGAGATGTTAAGAATTGCTCTGACTGTGCAGGAAAGCAGCACGTTAAAGCTAGTTATATGCTGATGAACAAAGAAAAACACCTTGGTGGGTAACGAGTGTCTCTAATATCAGTACTCCTTTTCTTGTATCTTGTTTCTGTCTTCTCCCACCAGTTTCTTGCATCAAAATGGTAAGCAACCAACTGATGGTTTTTGTTTGGTTTCTCGTAGTACATTCGGAAGAAGCACTGTTTTTGCTGGCAACGTGTTACTACCGCTCAGGAAAGGCATATAAAGCATACAGGCTCCTAAAGGGACACAGCTGTACTACCCCGCAATGTAAATACCTGCTTGCAAAATGTTGTGTTGACCTCAGCAAGTAAGTGAACCCTCTATGTTCTGTTTCAGGGTTACAAATGCATTTTTTTGTTGTTGGAATTTTGCCTTGAAAGCTGTCGTATTGCATAAACCAGTGATTCATTGGCCCTTCAACTCTAAAGATTGCTCTAAGTTCAATTCATTTTGCTTTCAGAGATGGACCTAACGAACGTTAGCCCATATTGCAGAAACCTCTAAAAGGTATTGAATAACTTGCAAAGGAGCTGTCGAACAGCATAGGGGGAAAAAGAGCATTGACTGCTGAGATGACTCAAGGAGACCAGGCTGGGAATTGTTTCGCTTTTGCATTTCTCTATTACTCTTGCTTATTTCATTAAGTGTTTCCAGTATGGATTTAATGGACAGGCCACTTCCCTCCAACAGTCAGCTTGCTCCACTTACACCGTTAGTGCTGTGGGTGGATGAGGGGAAAAGATGTCAGACAAGCATCTATTTAGCAAACAAACTAGCTTGAGTCCATACCAACAAATGCTGGCTTTGACATCAAAATTAACCTTATCAGAAACGGTAATATCAAGGTATTGTGGTAGTTTGATTGCAAGAGCGTGTGAGATTAGGGACTGTAGCCTGACCAATGCCCAGAGACTTTGATAACGAGGGCATTTTGCTTCTGTGTAGATCTTTCCAATTGTTAGAAATCAAATGTAGGAAATAATATCTGGTGGTGATGCTGAATGGAGAGCATAAAAGACACCAAGGGAGGGAAAAACCTTAGTTCAAGAAGCTTCAAGTGCTGCAGGATGCTTTGCAAAACTCCAAATGTCTTTCTACAAAACAGCTTTTGGTTGTATTGCGTAGAATTTTGGGTGTGTCTTGTTTGTGTTTTTTTCCCTTTTTGAGTGGCCCTCTTTCAATGACCAAAAAAAAGGTTCATTTCTTTAGACAATAGGAAGTGGAGTTTGTAGATTGACGTGGTGTGATGTGATTGTTTTGCAGTATTCATGATCCTACCCACGGCGTGTAATCAGAATGCAGGTCTCTTGGGGAAGCTTTCTTGTTTGATGCTCTTTTAGTAGGCAAATCTTCTGACATCCTTAGAGTACTAGGGAAGTCTTGACCCGTTGTGTTTCTTTTGACACTATTTTAGCACTTTGGAGCTATTAGGATACCAGTTTCTTTACTGAGTCTTCTGTTGAAAGGGAAATCATGTTAATGCTCTACTTGGAAAGGTCCCAGTAGAATAAATTTGAAGCTGATTGTTTTCTCCCTTGCTTTTACAAAGTCTGATGTGTGTGTATGATACATCAGCTTCTGAGCTGGTTTCAGTTAGGTAGGTGGGATTTCTTTAACATTCTTCAGAAGTTGTTAAATTTAACTGTCACTGGCACTGTTACATTTACATGAGCTCTTCCATAGAGATGTACCTTATTTGCTTGTGGGAATGGTCTGGACTGATGGGAGCATCCACACAGAAGTGTAACGTCACGTGGAAGCACGAGGAGACTGTGAAAGAAACAAAGGCATTAAAATGCAAAGTCTGCCACATCCCAGTACTGGATCTTAAGAACTGAGTGCATGGAGCCTTACAGGTTGTTTCTCATAGCTGGGAAATGAAGCCAAACTGAAGTGGTATTTTAGAAGATGTGTGCTCTGAAAACCTTAAAAAAATAAACTGCTTGGAAGACTGCTCTCCCCTTTGTATTCTACCCAAGATCAGGCCCTTTTTGGAAAAATCATGCTGTAGTATGCACTTGTGGTTTTGGAGTGGCATGGGTTTGATTTTGTTTTTTCGTTCATTTCTTCTTCCCCTGGTAGAGATGTTCAAAGTATTTTGTACTTCCATGTTGCTAGAGGAATCGGTCACTTAACATTAATTTTCAGGAGCTAGTATGTATGGGGTTTGAAACTTGTGAACACTGACAGTGGATTTCTGTTTTTGTTTGCAGCAGGGTGAGAACATTGGACTACCAATACTGTGAGCCTTGTAACCCCTTTAAACCTCTTGTTTTTTAAAAAGGCTTGCAGAAGGAGAGCAGATCTTATCTGGTGGAGTGTTGAATAAACAGAAAAGCCATGATGACATTGTTACAGAGTTTGGGGACTCTGCATGCTTTACGCTCTCCTTACTAGGACACGTCTACTGGTAATGTTGCTTTTTTGTTTTGCCTTTTAAAGCTTAGGGGGTTTTGTTATTGGATTTTGGTTTTTGGCAGGTGGGTTTTTCATGTGTGTGTTTCACTTTTTGACCAAACCCAACTTTAGTCAAAAAGAAAAAATGAATCTTTTGGTGATTTTTATTTATTTACCTATCTCTGGGTTCTATGGCCAGGCCATGTGGTCTGTGCAAAAGAATAGGCTAGATCTAGATAGATAGTTGTGGAAACAATCTAGCTTAGGCATGTGAGCGTGACTTCTTTCACACAGAGCTTTTGACTGCCTGGAAACACTTAATTCCTCTTCCAGGTTAAGCATGTACCCAGGAGTCATTTTCTTATAACTTAAGGTTTGATCTGTATTCTTCCTCAAGAGAAACTCTCAAAGCCTGTTCTCAGTGTTACCACTTTGATTTTTCTGGCTGGTTTGTAGAGGTATAGCTGTAATCCTCAAATGAAAGCAGTGAGGAATGCCTTTCAGAATAACTGCAAATTTAAGTGTTTAGCTTTTGCTCAGATACAAGAAGTGCTTTAGTAAATTTTAAAAAATGAATAAATGGGAATAGTGGAGTTCTTGGATTCTTCTATAGTATACCTGTTCTCAAAAAAAAATTACAGAAGCAGGTTGTTTGTGTCTAAGTATCCTGCTTACCTCTAATTTCTATGCAAAAACATTATCCATAGATATTTAAAATGGCTGAAAGGCCAGCAATCGGTTTGGAGAAAATAAGATAATCTGCTGAGAACAGCATCTTTCTAAACATGAAAACTTGAGTGCTTGGGGCTTTTTTCTTTGACAACTGTGTTTAAGTAACTTTCTCCTGTGTATAAATATGCCAAATAATTCAATATTGCTCTGTTTCTGTTCCTCATTGGGAAAAATGAGGAATGTTGCTGTGGTTCTCAGCATGTTTTTGTTTTTCACCTCCTCTCCTGGAAAGCTATCTTGAACAAAAGTACTGTTCTTAAGTTTCCTTATAAACTGTTGCATTCTTTTTGCAGCAAGACAGATCGGCTTGCCAAAGGATCAGAATGTTACCAAAAGAGCCTTAGTTTAAATCCTTTCCTCTGGTCCCCTTTTGAATCGCTCTGTGAAATAGGTAGGTCTGCAGAACTGTCTTCCCAGTGAAGATAATTTTCTACATTTTTTGGTTATTTCAAGTCTGCCCATTTGCCATCCCCCATGTGGCAACTTATTTTTACATTGGATCCAAAACATTGTAAGTAAAATGCCAGCAGGATTCTTCGTGAGTGTTTTTGTGAGTAATAAGGGATTTAAAATACTTTACCACTGTTCAGAGCTTTTCTCATTTTCTTATTTTTTCACTACTCCTACATCTTGGATTTAGCAATACCATGTGTTTCTCTACCATGTGTTTTCTGTGGAGACCCTTAGAAACCATGCTGCTGAGAATAACTTAAGCAAGTTGGATAAAACAGTAACTGTCCGGGGTTTTGCAGTGGAAGAACACTTCCAATGTAGTGTAAAGGGTTTTAAAATAATGAAATAAGAATGCACCCCCCTAAAATACTGTCCCCTGCCCTCCTTCTTTCAGCCTGAATCTTCAGCATATGGACTCAGGAATAACTCTGTTTAAATCTCCTTCCAACTTACAGGTGAAAAACCAGATCCTGACCAAACATTTAAATTAACATCTTTACAGAACTTCAGCAGCTGTCTGCCTAACACTTGCACAACATTGGTATCTAATCACAACATATCCCATAGACAGCCTGACTCTGTCCTGATGGAAACTCCGCAAGACACAATTGTGAGTTTTGCTAAACTCATTGCATTTGAAGCAGTCTTTCCAGCTTGACTGAAGAATGCTAATTAGAAATGACACTGCATGGGTAACTAAAAGCAGCTTTCTGTTTTTCAGGAGTTGAACAGGCTCAACCTAGAATCCTCCAATTCAAAATATTCTTCCTTGAACACAGATTCCTCTATGTCTTATATCGACTCGGCTGTAATTTCACCAGATGCCGTCCCTCTTGGGTCAGGATCTGCCATATTGTCTAAACAGGCTCAAAATAAACCAAAAACTGGGCGGAGTTTACTAGGGGGACCTGCAGCTTTGAGCCCACTAACTCCAAGGTAAGTCTCTGAGATGGACCACTTCTGTAATTAACTGCTCTGCTGATAATCTGTGTGTTGTGCAGCACAAGACTTGCTGTTAGTGGATTATGATGCATACAGAATCCATACAGAAACAAAAACTAAACAACTTCAGTAACTGCTCTTGGTCTTAGTATTCAGCTCTTCTGTTTTTTAAACAAGCAGCTGGTGTTTTTGTTCAGAAGAGAGGAGCTCTTGATTCACCATGTTGCTTATTGCTCTATTCACACAGGAAGAGTCTTTAAAGGAAATACGCTTCTACTCTGGAATAAACTGTTATGAAAAGCTATTCTTAAGCACTTGCATTGAAAAATCTCTTCTAAAGAGCACGTAAATAGTCTTTCCTATATGCCATCTTGGTTAAAGAAATGTTACAGCGCTATGTTACAAGCTGTTAATATTTAGGCAGTCTGTGTCTATTAGTTCTGCAGGAGGCAAAGGAATTTCAGTGTTCTTAAAGTTCAGGAATGAGAATGCGTTCTGAAGCATCTCTTACAGATAGTAAGTTATTGGGGGGTTAACATAAATCTGAAGTATTTCTGAAATAAAGCAGGTAACCTGGGTCTCTGCTTTACCCACAGAATTGGTCTGCTCATGGTCTAATATTTGGACTTAAACACTTTCTCTTCATTTTATTATTAGCTTTGGAATTTTGCCACTAGAAACCCCCAGCCCTGGAGATGGATCGTATTTACAAAACTACACTAACTCCTCTTCTGTAATTGATGTGCCATCCACAGGAGCACCTTCAAAGAAGGTACTTTGTGTTCTAGAATGGAATTGCTGTTCTGTATGTCTTACATTCCAGTGTACTTGAAATCTGCATATTGCCTTCTTTTTTCTAAAAAAAAAAAAAAAGGCATTGTGGAGGAGTTCATTTTCAATTTGACTACAACTGGTTGGTTATCTCCTTGCACAAAAACTTTTGGACTTCTAGAAAGTATGAATTGAAATGAAATCTGCTCTGGAATAGTCTGCTTCAAAGTAACAAAAATTTCTAAAGCCTCAACAGAAAGCATTTTGTTTTGAAAATCTTTTCAGCTAAGCAAACTCAAAACTTTCTTTACTGTCTTATCTCAAGCTATGATGTTTGTGTTGTAAATGTTCTCAGCTTATGTCACTTCCACTGGACAGTGAAACAGACTTTTGTTTTCCCAAGTTTTATAAAGATAGGCGATAGTTTCTTTCATGTAAAAATAAAACTTCTCTCCTGCCCCCAAATGCCAGGCACATGCAAGCTGCCTCACTGGCACTGCTTGGCAGGTGTAAGAGGCAACCTGGGGAAGATGCTGTGACTCCTGTCCACCTGCAATTAGAGACGAATGTACAAACAATGACTCTAAACTGTAAAGAATTCAAAACTTCTGTGTGCAAGCCAGAGTCTGAGAACAGTCAGAACTTGGAGTTTTCACATAGATGTTGTTTAACTCAGGAGTTTTCAGGAGTAACTTCAAATAATTCCAGAAGCTTGAAGTCAGCAGAACATACTGCTTTTTTTGCAAGCGGTTCTTGAATACTAGTTACAGGCAGGTCAAATCAAAATGCTGCTGGTGGTCTGTGGAGGGCTGACTGAACAGTGGTGTTTTACTTGGCTAGATTTAGTGTAGAAGAAGCTAAAAATTCTTTTCTTTACTCAGTAAGAAATTGCCACAGTTGCCATAGTGATAAATGAGAGGTGGAATGTTGATGACAGTTGAGGAACCGTTTGTTCCTTTCTAAAAACAAAAACCTGAGGATATTTCCGTGTATTTTTAGTAAATCTAGAAGTTGCACGAGGGATGCTAGTGTTTCATAGGCGGTCACATTTTAAAACAAAAGTTCAGTGCAAAAGTTTTGATCTCCTAAAAAAGGTAACACTTAGATTTCTGTATCTGATGGTCTGGACAAATCAGGTGATGCCTAGCTCGCTGTGCCTTTCTGTAAGAGAAGCTTGGGAACTCCTAAAAGCTGTGTTTCTCTTCTCTCGATAGCCTAATCCCTATGAGATTAAAAGGCAGAAAACAAGTGACTATGTAGGTTTTTTTCCTTCGTTGGATGTTCTTCTGAAACCCATTACTGGCAACTCCAGATTATTTTGCACAAGCCATTGTGATCTTTAGACACCTCCTTACCTTTTCCATCAGTTGCCTTAGTCCTGCCCTTTTTTCCCCTTTCTGTGGGGATGGGCTGTACTCTTAACAGTCTGCTAGAAGCATGCTTTGTACGGCAAGTCCAATTCCTGCCCGTAGTTGAGGAGCGAGCAGTTTTCCCCAGCACAGCTGAAAGCACTGCTTAGTGGTGGATTGTGTGCGCGTAGGAAGGTAAGCTGTCACAAGTCTGTGCAACTGAAATAGCAAAGAGCTGCACTTCACTAACTGTAATGCTCATCTGTGATTGATCTCGCACATGTGCTACATGATGGATGTAAAGCTTCAGGAAATCAAGTCCTGCTTGTCCTTCGTTGTTGCTATGCTAGGTGTGGCACAACAGCATCATGGTGTAAATTCCACTAATTTGTGGACGTGCTTTCTGCCCAGAAGCATCTGTGCTAGTGCCTAAACACAAACTTAATAAATTTTAATGAATATCTTAGAATTCTGATGCCTGCTTTGTCCAGTGTAAATGACTACTTGGCCAGTTTCACTTCTGCTCTTCAAATTACCGAGTTTGAGAACGCTTAGTGTAGCTGTGGCTAGAATGTGCATGACTTAACGGAGGCAGTTACCTTGGAGACGCTTACGTAAATGAATGAAACATTAGGATGGATCCAGAGGCTTCCTATCTGAGTGGGCAAGCATGCTTGCTGGCCGCCTAAACTGTCCTCTGATAACAAAGAAATGGAGAAGGAGGGGAAGGATGGAACGCTTACAAGTCTGATAATCCATAAGCTGGTGTTGCTTGTGCTGTCATTAGTCCTAATGCAGATTTTTGGTGTCCTAAAGAACGTCTTTTCCAAATGGCTATCACTGACTTGAATGTGAGTGCCCTTGGAGGGGGCAGAAAAATACGATTTTGGCTTTCTGTAGAAGGAAATCTATACGTGAGACAATGAATTTCAATCTGACCTTGTTCCTTAAAATTCTCAGTCAAGTTATTACAACTCTAAGTTCCTAAACGTTAGCTGTGCCAGGGTAGGCATCAAAGTGCACGTTTTGGCTTGCATTCAATGTAAGAAAATACAATACAATGTTCTGGTGCTGTGCAGTGCTCCTTGCTTATAATCTGCAGCAAATAAAAAGCACAAATATGTGCACACGGACACTAAGCATTGCTGAGCTGACGTGCAGTACCTTGTAGGTCTTCTACGTGGCATCATACAGATCCCTTTCTGATCAAAAAGGTTTCTCCTGTATCTGCCCCAAAGGCTCACGCAGTAATGGTGCAATTGAAGGTACTGATTCATGCTGGGAGCAGGTATGCTAAACAGGCACTTGAAATTATTGTAGGATCTTCAGGGAGTGGCAGGCTCAGGTGTTGTACAGTGAGCACCACAATGAGATGTTAATGGTGGGTGAGCTCTGGATGTGAGTGTAGTGTAAGAATTAATTTTTCTTTCATTCCCTGGTCATTGGGAGTTTTTGCACAACTTTCTCCCTGTGGAGAAGGAACTTAAAATGTGACATCTGCTAAATTCCCTTTTATTCTTGCACAAAGTTTTAACAGTTTCTTGCCACTAGATGGAGTTTTCAAATCTTTCAAATACTGTGCGTGACTTCTTGGTAATCTCAGTGCTCCTGGCATTTTTTCATGTAGCATGAGAAATATTTTGGGTGCTCCTCATATGTGGATGGGGGAAGCCTTTGTGGAATTAATTTATATTTCTCCTCCTTAGTGCAACGTTCAATAGGCAGAAGGGATTTGGTCTGATATAACAGATTGAGGCTTCTTAGTGACATAGTAACAAACCTGTAGAAACTTTGTGTTATGCAGGCTGTCACCAGGATAAGCCAAGCTGGAACAAAATCTGTCTTCTCTCAGAGTGGAAATAGCCGAGAAGTCACTCCAATTCTTGTTGCACAAACACAGAGCTCTGGCCCACAGACAAGGTAGGAAAAGAAAATAATTCAGCTTGGAACTACCTTTTGTTTCTCCTTTCTGAAAGTTTTGGGGATTTTTAAATTGATTTTCCACAGCCTGTTCGGGTATTCCTGCAGAGTTCTTGTTTAGATGAGGAAGAAGCCTATTTTTTGCTAGGGGAAAAGAACTTCATTGGATAGGAAGCTTGTGTGTGGTGGGTAGTGTTTTTGTTCTAAATCTCGTTGGGTAGTTACACAGTTTCTTCAATAAATGTTAAGGTAGTTGAAAAGAAAACCTGCTCACGTTCTTAACATGCGACAGGTAGATCTGTTTTTCCATCCCTTTGAGATAGGAATACCTGCACTGCTGTACCTGAGCAGTTTTCTTTAACGCAACGATAAAATCGTGTTAAAACTTGCTCAGAACGGAACTGAGAACTTTAATGTGTCGTTTGTTTTCAGTACAACACCTCAGGTATTGAGCCCAACAATTGCTGCTCCACCAAATGCACTGCCTCGAAGAAGCTCTCGCCTATTTACTAGTGATAGCTCTACAACCAAGGTAACAGACTTCATGCATTCTTTTCAAACTTGTGGGGTTTTTCCCTTACACATGCCACTGCACTGACTAATAACTTCCCCTTATGTGTAGCAATTGTAGCAGCTTAAGAACAGGTTCTGTAATGAGTAGAACTTACAAAATATCTGACTGTGAAACACCTCTGATGCTGTACGTGTAAACTTTCAGTCTTGAGAATGCTTAACTAAGGCTGAGAAGAAGAATATCATGAACAAAACCAAAGATGTGTGCTGGGATGACAAAGGCAGCGGTTCCATTAGCTGTCAGCCTATTTGATAAGGCGCTGTGTTGTTCGTATTTATTGAAAAACTCATTTTGGGTGGATGCTTTGCTTTTCTAAAAGCAAACTATATTTTTCATACCAGTTTTCTGCTCTATAAACAATGGAGCGGGACACCAAAATGCAAATACTCATGAACTGTAGTTACCACATGTGAATGTTTGGTCACAAAAAGGACAGCTAAACATTTAATGAAGTCACCAGCTGTCTGTATACTTAAGTTTAAAAGTAAAATGTCTGGGCATACATACATACATTCTTACACAGTTCACTTGCAGGCTTAGCAAGCTGAATTCAGAGGTTTTTTATACGTGTAACTCTTGTTCTTACTTGCAGGAAAATAGCAAAAAGTTGAAAATGAAGTTTCCACCTAAGATTCCAAACAGAAAAACAAAAAGTAAAACAAATAAGGGAGGAATAACTCAACCAAACATAAATGATAGTCTGGAAATAACCAAACTAGACTCTTCCATCATTTCAGAAGGGAAAATTTCTACTGTTGCACCACAGATCCAGGCTTTTACGCTACAGAAAGCAGCAGCAGGTCTGTTTGAATGCTGTCAAACTTAGAAAATCTACTTTTTATGGTTTAGTGGGGAAAAATACTCTAGTTTTGTTTCCTGTTCTTAGCCTTATTTGTATAATTATAAAGATTAATTGAATTCAGTATATTATAGTTTATGTAAAGAGAATGGGTGAAATAGTAGTAAAAAAGTGTCTGTCTGTAAACAAATCTATTCATCAGCTCTGGTCCTTATTAGGGATTAAAATATTTTCAGGCAAGACTCTTGGAAACTTATTCAAAGGAACTATAATCTAGTCATCTTCCCTCAAAACTGGGTTTATGTAGTCTATTCTCCCTCCATTTGTTTAAAAGCTTGTCTTTATCCAGATTGTCAGAAAATCCTAGACAAACTGTTGAATTACTCTTTTGGCTCGATAGAGTTTCCGGGCAGCAAGCAGAGGTATCCATGGATACCAGACGTGGAAACTCTGCTTCAGACCTGAAAAAATGTTTGAATTGCTGCTGTAAATGCAAAAAAAAAAAAAAAAATCCACTTGTCCTGAACTTCCTTTTCTCTGTTCCTGGGTGTTCTGTTGCTGACTTAAGAAGTTGCTGGTATCTGACTTCCATTACGTGGCTTGGTGTTTAGAATATTATGCCTGAATTAAGAGTGTATGGGCCTGTTTGGGAACTCTTGGGAGATTTTAATAAGTAAAATCAGGAGCAGTGCCTGCCACAATTGAAGAGCTTAAGGGATTAGTAGTTTCAGCAATCCTTTTTCCATTTTTATTTATTGTATTTTTCTCCTAGAAGGTTTGATGAGCCTTCTTCGGGACATGGGGAAAGGTTATTTAGCCTTGTGTTCATACAACTGCAAAGAAGCGATAAATATTTTAAGCCATTTGCCATCTCACCACTACAACACTGGTTGGGTGCTGTGCCAAATTGGGAGAGCTTACTTCGAACTGGCAGAATACATGCAGGTAGGAACTGTGTGTGGTCGGTTCTTACTCTTCTCACTTCTGTTTTGCAAGCTCTGCAGAAAACCTGCAGACTTCCTGTGAAAGCTATGGGAAGTTTACAGTTGATATAGCTGTATAAACAAGGTATGAATGGTAGAGTTCTATCTAGGGTGGCTTTAGATCTCGAAGCTGTATCACCTTTAGCCTTCCTGGAGAGGCTGAGTTATGCTTTAGACTTACTTTAATGCTTGAGTTATTTTCTCTTGCATCCAATCACTGGGGTCTCCCCTGCCTCTCCCTGTCTTCACTCACAGCTGTGCCGATGTAACCGTTTGTACTGCAGTCTTGTAAATAAGATCACTGAAACTATTTGGGTTCTAAAACCAGACATCTCGCCCCCTTTTTAGTTAATGCAGATCAGTGACCTAGTTTCCTTTGCAGTCTCAGAAATGACTACGTTTGCACAGCTGTGGCGGTGCCAAACTGCTTCAGAAACAGAAGTGAGCAGCTAAGGGTAATCCAGCAGTAAAACTCTGCTTATCGCTGTCCTGATAGTTGACGTGCTCATTTCCGTAGGAGAGGCTTTTCAAACACTTCTGACGTGTTGTGTGCAGGAGACAAACAGGTTTCAGAAGCAGTTTTCTAGATTGTGCCGTCTCTACTCAGGCTGTTACTGCACTACTTAAGAGTTCATTTTGAAAACTGAAGCTAGAGACCTTGGTGAATTTCCTAGAACTAGTGTTCTTGCCTAGTTGCTACTTTGAGTGTTATAACTTCAAAATTCTATTTCTGAAATAGAAATCTATATCAGAAAGACTTCATTAGTCACCTGTTCATAAGGAGTGTACCAGTTTCAAATGAAAATAAAGTGCACGTATGTGCTGTCACATTCTTACCCACACCCCATCCCTGCATCAGCCATGTTCAGTGCAGTAATTCTCATGTTGCCTTTTGCCTGATAATTAATACACAATGTTAGGAGGGGTATAGCACTCAGTATGAATGCAATACCTGCCATCTGTTAGAACAGCTAATAATCAGGACTGACACGTAAATCTTTTGCTGATACTTGCTTCATTTGCGCGCTATGATAGAACAGTCACGTAATCAGAGACAGCAGCAGGGAGGGCTGGCTGGATTTCTGCTTGGCCTAACTATATTGGGATATAGTTATCTCCTTCACTTGGAGGTGACGTTAAAAATACCAGAAGACTTGCAGCTCTGCATAACAACACCTGCAAAGCAAAGAAGATTCTCAGTCTGGACATATGAGGCTTCTGACCTTGACCTATGTGCTCTGCTTTGGTGGGTGGAATCTTGTTTTAAGTTTGATTTCTGATTTCTGCTCTTAGGCTGAGAGGATATTTTCAGAAGTAAGGAGGATTGAAAACTACAGAGTAGAAGGCATGGAGATCTATTCGACTACGCTGTGGCATCTGCAGAAAGATGTTGCGCTCTCTGTTCTTTCAAAGGATTTAACAGACATGGATAAAAACTCACCAGAGGTATAAAAATGCTGTGGTGTTAAATGAGAAGAGTAACTGGCAAAAATGTTTTAGAACAAAACTCTGAATTCTAAGCTAGCTCGAGTGTGTTCTCACGTGACAACTGCATGGGAAACTGGTGAGGGAGGCGGCAGGATTGCCTGTTGAACTGCTGATCCCTGAAATGGCTTCTTGGCATTAGAATATAAGCTTACATGGAACAGGTCAAAACCTTTCATCTGTTAATGGCTATTCAAATTTGCATTGGCACCATTCATCCAAGAAGATCACGGATTAGTCAGTCATGCCTATTAATGCCAGTATGTGAAGATGAAGAATATCTTTTCCTGTGCCACCTCTTAATTGCTCTAACTAATTCACTGGCACATAAAACATATTTGCTCTAGAGCTTATTTTCCAACAGAATATTACACACTCATATGCTAAGTTCCACTGAACCACAGAGTTACAGCAGTGCAGGCATGATATGCAAAGGGACCTCTTAATATTTGCCATAGTACAAGTAATAAGTGTGTGTGTTTATAAATGTGCTCTTAACGGAGTTGAGAAAGCTGTAGAGTTTGTTTTTGTTTTCTTATTGTTGGAGGAGAGAACCCTGTTCGTGTCTTCCCAGTAGCTTGTGTAACAGTAGAAGGGGAAAAAAACAATGAAGCAGCGGGTCAGTAAGTTGTAGTAAGATAGCCTGGAATGGAGAAAATGCAGATAATAATAACAGATAAAACTCTGCTGCAAGTAATGGAGAACAGTTAGAGAATTTGGCAGTGATGCTAACAGTTTGGGAAAGCAAGGGACCTTGTCTATGATACTTCACTGTCTTGATGATTGATGCTGAGCAGGATGGGGAGAGGAGGTTGCTGCTAAAAATTGTTACTCTGCAGCTTCCAGAGTCCTGGAATGTGAGAAGAGAGCATGGATGCACTCTCCATCATTATTCTTGGATATCCAATATGTTTTATTTCTAGCCTTTCAACAGCTTTGATAGCTTTAGTCATCAAAGTATCTAATTGGCACAGATCTGATGGCTGTCTAGATGCTTGATTTCAGTACTTCAGCTTGTCTAGCTCAAAGGGGTATTTAGCCCTATCTTCCTCAGAGGCTTAGCTATCTCTTGTATTACTATTATTAGTGCTATTTATAATCTAGTAGGAAGTGAAAACTAAGTCAGATTTGGAAAATCTGTTCATCTCAATCTCTTTGTAAAAAGAAACTGCTAACTTTGGAATGCTGTTTCCACTAGGCGTGGTGTGCTGCAGGAAACTGTTTCAGCTTGCAGCGAGAGCATGACATTGCAATCAAGTTCTTCCAGAGAGCCATTCAAGTTGATCCAAACTACGCTTATGCCTACACCCTTTTGGGACATGAATTTGTGTTAACAGAAGAGCTAGACAAAGCATTAGCTTGTTTTAGGAATGCAATCAGAGTCAACCCTAGACACTATAATGCATGGTAAGTCATGCTTCAACCCTTTAATGTTGCATGTGATGTGGAACACCTTTTGGAGAAAAGCTAAACATGCTGCCACTGGCAATGTTTTCTTAGCAGTGTTCTCACTAAGAAGAGAGCAAAGCTGTTCCTGCAGAAGATGGGGACTTCATCTTTCTGTTAAACACTTATTCTACACAGGGAGTGCAAGAAATTAGAGCTTTTCTGGTTTCCATTGATCTTTTGAGCTGTGTTATGGAAACTACTTTGTTCTCTGTGCAGCGCCCCTTGTGCATCTAGTTGCTTGTTCTTCACTTGCAGCTGGACAGATGAGATCTGTCCTCTTACACCTTAGGATATAATTTGTTTCTTGTAGCTTTTTTTGAGGGGGAAATAATACATAAAGTAATAAAACTCAGATTTGCTAATGTAACTCACCTAATCTTTTAGATGCTTCTGTATGCTTTCTACTTTTGTAACTCTTTGGCTAGTTTTTTTGTGTATCGGATATCAATTCTTCTACCTATGCAATCGAGAGAAAAGTAACTTCAGTCATAGCTTTCTCCCATAAAAGGTCACTTCTTACCCTTGATGGAGTGGCCACCACTCCATCTATACACCGCTTCTACTATATTCACTGACAAAAGTTAGTTTACTCAATGTACTCTTATTTAACAAAATTATTTTTCTGTTTGCAGGTATGGGTTGGGGATGATTTATTACAAGCAGGAAAAATTCAGTCTAGCAGAAATGCATTTCCAGAAAGCACTTGATATCAATCCTCAGAGCTCAGTCTTACTGTGCCACATTGGAGTAGTAAGTAGACTGTATTCAACTCTCTCCTTGTTAGGTTTTAATCTGCCTCTGTACTTTGCTTGCAGTAGTCCTACTGGACTTGTTTTAAGCACAGAAGTAAAAGCTCAGAGTACCTGTCAGAGGATCTTAAGGGCCATAGGAATCAATAGCCGTGGGATTCATGTGTCAGGAAAATACTCTTCTCTTTTCACCCCCAATTGTTTTTAGCCAGTAATGAAATACACAACCTGATAGTATATGTGAGTAAGCCAAGTTACTAGTGGTAGGAAAATCAAGCCCATGTGCAGTTATTCATGGGAACAGCATATTGAATTTTCAGGGCTATCTGGAAAGCTGGTCATTTGTCTATCTGCCACTGCGGTACATAAAGCAGTACCTCAGCCGTAAGCCTCACTCCAGCAAATGCTTGCTCACAGTGCGACGAAGCAGTTCTCAGATGTTAGCGATGGCAACTAAAGGCTGTGCAAACATGAACGGTGGTAACCTGCTGGCATTCAGTTAGCTGTTATGCAGCAGCAAAGTTGTCAGGGTCTGTAGGAACAGTAGGATTTTTGCCATTTAAGCACTGAGAATGCCATTGAGCTTACTCCTGGCCAAAGGCTAGATGATTTCTGTCAGCCAGTGGATGGGGAGGGTGTTTTGAAGTGGTGATGAGGAGAGGTGAAGCTTTCTTCCTGTGAGAAAGCTTGCTTTCTTAAGATGTGGTATGGAATTGGACTACTTTTTTTTGTTGTTGAAATATATTGCAAGCAAATATACGGCAGCTTATCTGCCAGACAAGTCTATTTGGCCATTTTCCCTCTTTAAGGTTTTCCTTCCTTTTTGGTAATAGGTCCAGCATGCACTGAAAAAATCTGAAAAGGCTTTGGATACTTTAAACAAAGCTATTAACATTGACCCCAAGAACCCGCTATGCAAATTCCATAGAGCTTCTGTATTATTTGCAAATGAAAAGTACAAGGTAAGATGGTGGTACACGTAGACAACCTTAAATTGTCTTTAAATTGCTGTAGCTATGAATGGGGATGCACTGGTGGCTGAATGTTAACTGGTAAGCACTGGTAGTGTCAAGGCTTGCAGCATGAGCAGGAAGATTGAGCTACCCTGTGGTGTCTAACATAAAGCACTTGCTTTGGCAAAGTGCCGCCTCTGCAATATGTTAAATTTCGTGATGGTCACAAAATCGGAAGCCGGTGGATACCTTCTTTAATTAATATTTTAGTCTGACCCTGGAAAAAGAAAGAAGGGGACATTACTGCAGCTGCCACCAAGATGGGGCTGTGTTATCATGAATCTCTATTAAACTACTAAAAATTGCCTCAGCAAACAGCCCCACAAGAGATTAGAGCAATAAGAGCTAGCCATTTCATAGGTTGTATTATCAAGTAAAGAACAGGAAGCCAAATAATTTCAGTCTGATCCCTTGCTGACTTGTACCCTATTTATGAGTGGAGATGATCTTCCCACAGTCTGTCTTTCCAGTGACTCTTGTCCTCTGGCCTGTTTTTCTTGGCCATGGAATACAAGCTGCAGTCTGGTTTCTGAAACCTTGCTTCAGAAATGTGTGTACATATGTAAAGGGAAAACTTTTACTTAGAACTTGTTTTGAAAATTCATAATGTAACCAGTTAAACGTAAGTGTTAAGGACTTACTGAAATGCAATTTGAAGGTTTACTTTTAAAAATTAAAAGCAGAGGATAAATACAAGAGCTGAAGAATGTTAAATGTTTTTCTAGGAGACCAAAGCCCAACAGACTTTCTCTGTTGCTATAATAACTGTGCTATAATATCCTACAATCTTTACACGAGGAACTAATGTAAAATAAACCTTAGATTCTTTTGAGTCTGTACTGTTGTTCTTGGTGGAGTATACTGTATGTAAATGCCAGGGTTCTCATCGGCACTAAATTGCAGTTTAGTGATGCTGTAACTGGTTGCAGACTGCTGGCTTGTACTTAGTCTCTTCTCTTCCTTTTCAGTCTGCTTTACAAGAACTTGAAGAACTGAAACAGATTGTTCCCAAAGAGTCTCTTGTTTACTTTTTAATAGGAAAGGTAGGCGGAACTTAACTGTGTTCGTAAGTACTTTGCTTTCCTTCATTGCAGAAATGTATGCCTAATGAGAAGATTTGATGCCTGTCACTAAGCTGCTTCCATTTGGGGCAGTATTCTAAAAATTCCCAAAGCTTTAAATAAGACTTAACTGCATATAAACTCACAGCTTTATCAGCTTTGAAATGCAGAAGACAGGAGCAGCCTCAAGGTATTTTTAAAACCAAGAAAAAATAACTCAGGCCACTGTTGTTCTGTGCCTTATTTCAGGTTGACAGTAGTGAAATCAAAGAATTCATTTTAGAAACTGAGAAATAGATCTTTGAGATAACTCACTGAAAAAGATGCAGTGGTTATGCATAGTTGTAGATTTTTCCTTGAAAATTGAACTTCATGAAGGCTTGATCCAGTATTATAGCAAGATAGAAATAGTATATCCCTCAAAATTAAGAATTTCTATCAGCCAGACATGTTAGTTATATGGGCATGGAGCTTTTAAAATATTGAATCATACTCTAATGTCATATCAGAAATGTTGAATGAGTATTTTTGGAGTACTTTTAAGACTCCATGAGTAGCCTCAATGTCTCATTCAGTTGATGGCCTTCCCAAAAAAATTGTAGAAAGCTGTCAGTTTGGCAAGCACAAAGTCCTTATTCAGGCTAATAGACTAGGCTAACACAGGAAAAGGTGCTACTAGTCCATCAACTGTTCACATTCCAACTTTTTTGTGTTTAATGCCAGAGAAAAGTTATCTGGTAAGAAAAGTCCTGCCTCACCAATCTTCTTGGCTAATATGCTTTAAGTTTTTGCAATCTTTTCGTCTGTGGGTGGTCATTAGGAAGCAACAAGACAAGTTTGTCTGTTCCACAGTATTGGGTAACAAGACTTCTTTTGAACTAGAGAGAAGTAAAAGGATTTGTGCTGAAATTTGGTGACTGGAGTCCAGGAGTAGCTGGACCTCTAAATTGGCGTTAGTTGCCATGTCTTGACAAACTTGAACTCTTGCTGCTTAAATCTTAATACAGATAAATTACGTGTTTGCCTGTCCTTAATGATGAGGAGCAATTCTTTGTCCCTATAAAATTGCTCTGAAGGTAAAATATATGCTGGATTTTGTAATGCAGTGTTTAGAAAATGTTCCTGTTCAGTTTAGCAGGACAAGCCAGGTGATGCTTAATGTTTGGTCCTTCCCAAACCTGCTGTAGGGAAGAATATGAGGTTGCTGTTTTTATGTGGTGATTGCTTCACCAGGCTTCTCTCTGCCTCTAACAATAGAAGGCTGAGACTTTGGGCTTTTCCTGAGCAAGTAGTAGATTTGGGGTTACAATGACTGTAGAAGTCAGAAAAGAGGAGGGAGGCAACACAAAATACGTGCTAAAAGCTTTTATACCACCCTGCTGCCAGAGTTGCAAAGCATAAATTATATCTGAAGAGCCACTTTCTCATGTTCTTCAATCTTTCAGCCACTAATTTCTTTTAATCCTTTTGGCCACTGAAGTAGGAACACTTGCATGCTATTTCTACACATCTTTTCTCTTTACCTTTTGACTTGTGTAGTAAATCTTGTGTGTACTCTCCATTGCTTTTCATAAAATATTAGGTAACTGGCTTAGTATGTTTGTCCAAACTTTCAAGTAGCAACTTCTCATAAACGTAATATTTTATGCTTTTCTTTTAGGTTTATAAAAAACTGGGTCAAACTCATTTGGCCCTAATGAATTTCTCATGGGCAATGGACTTAGATCCCAAAGGAGCCAATAACCAGATTAAAGAGGCTATTGATAAACGCTACCTTCCAGATGATGAGGAACCAATAACTCAAGAAGAGCAAATAAATGAATGTTACCCCTATGAATCAGGTTTGTATTTCCAACCTTTGGTCATTCGAGGAGGTATTTCTGCTTAGGTGTCACCTAGTGTCTGTAAGTAGGAAGAATTCCGGGCTTAATAAGTAAAGCACACTGTTCAACCTTGCTGCTCAGCAAGTAAGAACTCAAAGTTCTTCATTCAGCAGAAGATACATCTTATTTCAGGTTCACTCTAAGAAAGGATTATGACTCTTCTTTAGGATCTGTACATGGAGTAGGACAAAAATAATGCTGCAAAGTCAAACAACTCGTGGTTGGCTAATGCCATCTTAGGAAAGAACAAGATGTTCCTACAGCCTCCACTCTTCCCCCATAGAAGCATCAAATCATGCGATGTAACTGAATGGTAACTAAAATCTATAAATGCTTTGGGAGAAATTAAATAAACTGGATGTTAAGTAAACATCTTTGGTCCAGAAAACATCAAAGGTAGCTTTTGAAGGAGGAAGTCAGTGAAAGAGCTTCACTTGAACCAAGAGTAAATAAAATGCTCCCAAATGCACTACTTGGGAATAATCCATAGAGAAGGATGGCCCAGATGTCTCCCTTCTTTCTAAGCTGTTGTTGTGAGCTTAAGTTCCAGTGAATCACAGAGTAATGTTAAGTGCTTAGCCATAAATATTGAGCTCTCTGATATAAACTTAAATAGTGGTGGAGAATAAATACTGATAAGAAATTTAGCTCTTTCCCTCCAAAGAAGAAAAAGCAATTCTGGAAAAAAAAAAAAAGTGTATGTTGTGTTCTACAATCCAAAATCTTCACCTGAAAAAGCTCTGGTGACTCTTTGTCATACTCATTTTTATTGAGCCTGTGTACAGTGTGCTGCTTAATAATGGGAACTATCCTGCGCTGTGTTTCCTGAAGTATCAGGCTTTTCTTCTCCCTGCTATTGTAGTTGGACTACACTGGCTTACTGGGGGCTGAGTGTGTTTCTGACCAGAAGATGGAGACAGAGTACTTGAACTTCTGAGCAGTGCTTAAGTCACAGAGCAGTAAGAAATCTGTCCAATAAACAACTGAAATAAAACCATGTCCCAGTGTCCATGTTTAAGCTGTGTGTAGACAGTTCAGTTTCCTTGGCTCCTCAGATAATGTAGATGAGTTTCACAGTGTCTGCTAAATAACATTTTTAGGATACGTTGAGATAAGTGGAGAGTTGCTTTACAATATGTTGGCTAGCGCAAGCCATTTTGTGCTTTAAATTCCATAGCATAGAACTTGATGAGCCTATTGTGCAGGGAACATGTGAAGTGTTTGCCTTAAAGCAGCAAAATCATCTGTGTTTTTCTACATGAAACCTCTTAGTCACTTGGGAAATGATAATATGCTAAATTGTACTGTAGAAAGACCCAAGTTACACTCCTGTGCGTGAAGAACAACCATGATTAGACAACAACCATGATTAGATATTTACCTTGGTACTAATTTTAACTAGTATAGAAGTTAAATATTTATGGGTAGCCTCTCATATATACGTATTGCTTCTATGCTGTGCATGGCACGCTGTCTTTAGATTTCTGCTGCTTTTTGAGTAGTTTGCCTGGAAGTTGTAGGCCAGCCATCATCTGAGCTGAGTGAGCAGAGTGAGTGTGAGAAAATTCCGTATGCATTTACTCAAAGCAACTTTCCCCCATATTTTATGCAGTAGCCTTTGTCACAAAAGCAGAGAGCAACTAGCGGCTGTCTAATGCTTCTAATTTAATATTATTTGATTGTGAATTGAGTGGACATGATGCACTGGTGCGGTGGGTAACTAATGTGAGCATTTCAAGTAGTTGGTATGATTTGAGAGAGTTGGGAGGGTTAAAATTCTTCAAAGGCAGTTCTGGAACCCT
Organism: Heteronetta atricapilla; assembly: GCA_011075105.1. Taxonomy (NCBI): domain Eukaryota; kingdom Metazoa; phylum Chordata; class Aves; order Anseriformes; family Anatidae; genus Heteronetta; species Heteronetta atricapilla. Next base: position 2,861,968 of record CM021757.1, read on the forward strand.
CCATACCCCTCCCTCCCCAGGCAGGCATCAGGAATTCCAGATATTTAACAGAAGGTATCTAAAAAGACAATTAGGCTGCACGTTTTGATAGTGCATTATGTTAATTCCTTCCTAAATGCATTTATTTAGACTTCATTAAGTTGACAGGGGTTGACTTACTGCGAGGAAAAAAACATATGGCCTAAAAGCATTTTGGGGGAAGGGGACAAAGGCAGGAACTCAGCTCCATGTTGTTAATGAAGCACAAGCACACTGCTGTGGTTTTGACGTGCTGAAGTTGGTTGTATAAGAATTGTTGTACTGAAGCAGCCTAGTACTGTCTGACTACTTCGTGTTTTGTTGTGTTTCTTTTGAAGTTGGCACAGATGAATCCCAAGAGAGCAGCATGACGGATGCAGATGACACACAGCTCCATGCGGTTGAAAGTGACGAATTTTAACCTCCAAAAGCCAGTATCTGGGCTTGAGTGTGACTGGTACTGTTGTGTTCTCCCCTTCCTTCGCATCCTGGGTCTTCACATCACTGAGCCAGCATTGTCATTATTCTCCACTGACACCATGAGTACACCACTCAGACTTAAACTGTACGCAGAATTAATGGCAGTGCAATATTCAGCTGCTACTGAGTCTGACTAGTTGGCTCTTACGCGTTTATGAAAATGACTGAGGAGGAAATACTATTTTTGGACTCCCCTTTGCTGGAAAAATATCACGGAAGAAAGACTTGTGGTTTGCTGTAACGAAGCCAGTAGATGCGGGGATAGTACTAATGAAGCAGTGTCTTGTTCTTTTTCCAGAAATGTGTCTTAGTTTGGTTCTTTCTCGGTAAGCAGAGTGCTGAACTTCATTTCCAACTTCTTTGAGGACAGTGTTGACAAACGCAGGCTGTTAAAGACTTTTGCATATTGTAGTGTAACTTAAATGCCAGGGACTGTACGTGACCTTAAAGCTGCAGTGTTTCCCGTGAACAAATACAATGCACGTGCTCAGGCCTGGGAGCGTGTCAGACTACGTAAAACGCCCAGGGTCCCTACTTAGAGTGCAAACTGGCAGGAGTGGAAACGTAGCAGGAGAATCACATTGCAGAATCATAGCTTTCACCCCATGCTTTCATGTTCTAACCAAGAATTAATTTATTCACCTAGTTTCTAAAATGTCAGTGTTTTACTGTGTACTTCAGAGAAACAAGTCGGCACCACGTTGCTTCACTTTCTCATCTACCCCTTGACTTGTTCTTCCCAGTGTGAGAATAAAAATTAATAAAGGGCGAAATCAAAGAGCAATGTAGCTACAACTTAATGTGGAAACATCAGCTCCTTAACCAACAGCGCCTCCGTCTTTCTGAATGAACAAACGGGGAAGCCCGTGGAAGCCTTAATGCAAGGGGAACCTTACAGTCAAATGCATCAAGTAATAGCCTAAGACAGTGTCCTTTTTAAAGCTCTTTTCTAAAGTGTGGTCCAAGCAGAGTGCAAAAATGTGCAATTCTTTCTTTTTTTAAGCTGTTCTTTAAGACTCTTGGAGTACTTTCTCACTGTAGGAGCAGAGACCTCTTTCCTCCTCCACGGGGGCTGCTGCTGTGAGAAGAAAACTCTGCCACAGTAAGGAGTCCAAAACGATCTTTCTCTGTAGCATTTTGCAGCAACAGTTGGTGCCCTTTATGCAGTGGTGATGAAGAAAGTGTACGATACAAGCAGTTTTAAAGAGCAATTTATCCATAATAAATGGGGAGGGATATAAATTTCATAGCAACATTCTTGTCATCAATCTTAATTTTTTAAAATCTATTAATCTTTTAGGGGTCATGCACTTACCTTTAGAACTTCAACTTTCAAAACTGCAACCTTGTCTTACACCAGGCCCCTGTTCTGTTGTGGCTCCTCGCTGGCTGTGAGCCACCGCAACACCTTTATCAAATGCAAAATAATCCACAAGTGCTGCGCAGAAATACTCTGATTTTTTTGGAAGCAGGAGGACAAGCAGAGAGAAATAGGCCAGAGCTCCCCTAATAGCGTGAAGTGAAAGCTGAAAAAAGTGAGGAATGGTAGTTTATGAAAGGAGCCTTGTGCCTCGGCCATGCACTCCAGTTCAGCTTGTGTCTGGATGGGGAATGAACTGAAATCACGATGTGTTTCAGCTGACTTGTGTGCTGAATCCTGCACAGCTTCCCCTGGTGATCGATGTTCCGGTGCGATTCCCTTCCTGATGCATCCTCCCTGAGGAAAACGCAGGGTTTGCATCTCCCAAGGGCTGTTCTGTGCCAACAGTGAAGCTCTCGCGGGGCTCTTGGCTTCCCCAGCTCTGTCACGACATTGATTTTTCCATCCAGCTGCAATACACCCGCAGCTTGGGCGTGCGTTCCTCGTGGGGTTTCCTCGAGGAGTCTGAGAGCACCCCACACCTCAGCAGAAGGGCTGGAGGCAGCACTTGGGCGAGTGCCACCACTTGATGTGTGAATTGCCTTCCTTGTGGTTCCTGATGTTTTCTAAGCAAAAAGCATGAGCTTCTTGCCTCTCCCTGGGAGCTGGAAGACTCTCGGCTGAAGCCAGGAGGCCTTTTGTCTTTAGATCTAAAGAAATGCTGAGTGCTTCTAGCTCCCAACGTTGCACTTTTTTTTTCCATCCTTTTCAGATCTGAAACACCAGGTGCTGCTCTTGTGACTTTTCCAAAAGACGTGCTGCTTGTTTAACTGGGGACCAGAGGTTTAGGAAACTAGGTGGCTTTTTCCCTTCTCTGAAAATTGTGAACAACTGTACTAAGGTTTCCACCACCCTGGCAAGAGTTCTTAACTCAGCTGGGTTATTACAAGGATGCTCGTTCTACCTTGAAGATTTAATACTTAAAAGCTGTCCTGCTGCTTTACATGTACATCGTATCTTAAATGGTTGCTTTTTTTCCTCTCTCTCCAAGAATATCGAGTAACATTTGGACCATGCTGCTATTTTACCTTCTAAATAGATAACACAAAATTAGTATCGAATCAATAAAGTTTTGCTACTCTTTCAAGAGGGGCGAGGAGAAGGGCGGTGAGCACGAAAGCACTCTGGCAGCCAGGTTTGGGCAAGGGTGTTCACTGAAAAGAATTAGGGAACTGTCATTTTCTTACAACAAAAATATGGAAAAATGCAAAGTGTGGGTGTGGTGTGTACTATTTGCATTGAAACAATGTAATTTGTCTTTTTTTTTTTTTTTTTTTTTTTGCTTTCCTGACTTTTTATTTCAGAAATTGTACAGTCTTAGGGGAAAAAAAGTCTTTTCTGTTAATATATTTGCGATTCATTAAAGGATGTGGAAAATCCAAATAAACTACTTTTAAAAGCAGGCTCAGCAGCAGGTGCTTTAAAGGGCTGGGTGTTGGGGTGCAGCTTTCAGGGCGCGATGGGGAGAGCTCTGCGGGCGCAGCGATGGAGCCGCTGGGTGCCCTGGGGCTCCTTTCTGCCCCGTGCCACCTCGTGTGTCCCGGGGCTGTTCCTGCAGCCCCCTTTGCTGGAAACCTATCCAGATTCACAGGTGACACCATTTTGTATTAATTACTCCAATGAGAGCTTATTCCTCCTTGGGAAAGGAAATTACAGTGGTATACACCAGAAAAATGGTCACAGCCTTGCCTTGCCAGGCAGGCACGCTCGCCAGTACATGCGGAAAGCTGCGGGCTCCACGGGAATCCCTCTTAATGCACGGTAGCCTTGGATTAAAGCTTTTAGCGCTGGGTCTGTTCTATCAGCCCAATCCGGTGACTTTCTGAGAGCCGGGTTCGGCTGTAAAAGTTGCACTGAAATTAACCCTCTCCTACTCCTCCTTTCTTGCTTCCGTGCCTTTCGACCCAGACTTCCATGGCTGCGCACACAGGCACGGTTCCGCCGGCTCCTGCAGCCGACCTCCTGCCCCACGTCGCGCGCGGCGGCGAGAGCCGAGTCGTTCTTCCTGTGCTGCTCTTCTGGGCAAGCCGGGGTGAGGCGGGCTGCACGCTTCCTAGCGGCGAAGCGAAGCTTTGTCGATGGTTGGCTGAGCTTTAGGTGCCTCCGGAGAAAAGCAAAGCTTTTTCAAATGAAATTCAACCTGTCAGCTGCGATGCTGAATGGTAGCGGTGCAGCGCGTCTTAGGGCTTGGCAGCATCTCGGGACTTTCCAGCTTGGGAATGTTTTTGGCACTCTGTTTATGAGCATGTACAGCTTCGTACAGGTACACTGGGCTTTGCTCTGTGATTCTTTGCTCCTGCAGCATCTCCCTGTTTCCTGCCCCTCAGTCAGCACGAGGGACTTGATTTGAGCGAGACTCGGTAGAGGAGCAGTGATCATAGTGTTTGAAATGAGTTGTGTTTCCAGCTGAGCTGAGCTGGTTTGAGAGGGGTTGTAAGACCTGGCTGTGCATGGTGCGAAGAACTGGGTTTCTGAGGCAGGAAGAGTTCTCGATCCTCAGAGGAGCAGGGCTTAAAGTTATATCAATGCAGAGAACCAGACTTTCTCCACTTGCTTTGTCTCTCTGCTTCTCAAAATAATATTTGTGCGGCCCGGGATGTCTCAGTTTGGATCCTGCTGTTGCATGAACTTGGGGAGATGTTCCTTGTCTGCAGCCTGGGGAATGGGGACAGTGAGGGGACCCGGTCCCTTGTTTGGGGTGGCAGCGTCACTGGTGGGGTGCCCCAGGGCTGGGGAGCGCGGGGCTGTCGGTGCGGCACCCACCGGCCCTGTGCTGCTGGGAGCGGGCGGTGTGTTCCGTGGCAGTTGGCTGTGGAAGTTTCCAGTAAGCCTGGCCTGGATGGCTTGGGACGAGGAGAGGTGGCCGGATGGGCACGAGGAAGGCTGGGGCTGCACCCACATGGACCCAGGAGAAGTCTCAAGCCCCAGCCGGGGAGGGCTGGCACGTCCCAGCCCTGTGGATGCTGCCCTGGCTGCAGAGTGGGACCAAATCTTGCGCCTCGCCTCGGCATCGACCCTGCTGGAGCCCCTCCATGAGAAAGGTAAACCCGATCGCGGCCCCTGCTCCACGGGGAGACCAAAGGATCCCCCCAAAACACACGCACACAGGGTGACAGGCCACCCAAGTCACAGCTCCCATGGAAAATGGCAATCCCTGCCCAAACCAACGGCCCCTGCACCAGCCCTGCCCGCTTGGGGACAGCTCAGCCCCGCAGCGCCGGCTGTTGTGTTCAGCAGGATTGGGTTGGTTTGGGCATTTTCTGGGTTTCTCAAGCACAGCGCTCAGCAGGGTCACCCCCTTGTCTGCTGGTGCCCAAATCACAGAATGGGGGTGTCCCACCTGTGGCTCTGGCTCCGTTCCTTATTACCCCATTGGGGTCCGGGCATCCTGGCCCCTGCTCTTGGGATGCTCTGACCCCTTCTCACCTGGGACCCACTCTCCTGGCCCACACGATCTTATTTGGCCTTAAAGGATGAGGAGGTTTTCAAGAACCCTAACGGTACCAATAAGGGAGGTCTCAGAAACACCTCCCAGAAAATAAATAAGTAAAGGCAAAACAAAAAAGAAGTAAACCAAACAAAAAACACTTTCAAAGGTCTATTCCAACAAAAATACCTTGAAAAGCCGTGTCCAAGAAGGAGCCGCAAGTTCCTTTCTGCCAATTTTCACATTCAGATGATTTATCGATTAAAAATCTGCCCTTTTTAAAATCTCATGGTTCACACACGAGGAACAACAGAAATTCCTTGTTGTTGGGACATTTGGAAAGCAACCTTAACGAGACAAGAGGATTACCCTGCTAATTTCTGCCTCTTTTGGTTTCTCCTGTGTCTCCACACGGATTTAGAAATGGAACCCGCTGGGGTCTGATGGCTGCTTCTCTGACCCAAGCCGGTACAGCCCCTGCTCTGCTTTCTGGAAGATTGCTGGCTTTTAAGTGTGCTGTGGCTGCGTTGCTGGCTGCCCCAAACCAGCGGGAATTCTCCTCGCAGGGGAGCGGAGGCGCAGCTCACGGCTCGGCCGTGCCGCACGTTGGTGGCTGCCGTCGTTTCGAGCCCCCCTGCGCGGTGTAAAGCAATCAGAGATTTGTCCCACCGGGCACAGACAGCAGCACCCCACTGCCCCCTCCCCTTTTTTATGTTTGGATTTTGATATTCCTGAAAGGCGTCCGGTACGCGGGTGTACCAGCTTTCGTCTCCTGACGAATGCCGTGGGACGCAAAGGTCCCCGAGAAGCCGCGGATGATCCGGGTGTCCTCTCGCTGAGCCAGGACTGCTGCCCCTGAAACCCCGCTGCATCCCGTGAAAGCCGAGGAGCTCACCTCATCCTGGGCCTGCTGGATGCGTTGTGCGGCCGTTTGCGTGGGTTAAACCCAGCCCCTCACGTGGAGAAGAGCTGGAAGAAAGAGGGGAGGTAAGCCGGGCAGGCTGTGCTGCCCACGCGCCTTGGCCGGGCTGTCCTGGCCACGAGGAGGTGCAGGGGCTGGCGGTCCTGGGGGGCTGCTCGGGATGGAGGCCCCAGGGACGTCTGCACCGCGTGCCTTTGTCACACCTGTGTCCCCCCGCTCTGTCCCCCAGGTCCCGCTCGGCTCTTCCCTCCCTGCTTCGGCCCTCCTGTATCCCGTGGGTGCAGGACACGGGCACCGAGGGGACGGGAGCCTGGTGTCACCTGTGGGATGTGGGCCTGGTGTCACTGGGCAGGCAGGAAAAGATGTCACCTGTGGGACAGGGGTCTGGTGTCACACGTGGGACAGGGGCCTTCTGTCACCTGTGGGACAAGGGGCCTGGTGTCACTTGTGGGACAAGGGCCTTGAGTCACCGGCCAGAGAGGCCAGTGGGACACCCTGGTGTCACCCATGGTACAAGGGCCTGGTGTCACTGCTCAGCCAGGAAGCCATGTCACCTATGGGACACGGGCCTGGTGCCACCTGTGGGACATCAGCTTGGTGTCACCCGTGGGACAAGGCCTGGAGTCACTGTTCAGACTTCCTGACCGTGTCACCCGTGGGACATGGACCTGGTGTCACTGGTCATCTGGGAAGCCATGTCACCTACAGGACAGGGGCCTGGTGTCACCCGTGGGAACTGTGGCTGTGTCACCAATGGAACAGGGGCCTGGTGTCACCCACGGCACACAGAGCTGTGTCCCTTATGGGCCAGGGGCCTGGTGGCACTGCTCATCCAGGAAGCCATGTCACCCACGGGACAGGGGCCTGGCGGCACCCGCGGGACACGGCGCTGTGTCCCCTACGGGACAGGGCCCTGACGGCACCCAGGGGCCCCGGGGCCGTGCCACCCGCGGGGCAGCAGCACCCTGCAGCTCCCCGCACACCACCGCTGTCCCCCAGGGCCTCGAGCGCCCCTCCGCCCGCGGGACACCCGGCCTGGCCCCGGGGCTGCGGGACGGGGCTGGGGGCCGCGTGTGGCGATCCCCTCGGACGCCCCCCCCCCGCCTCCCCCTCCCCAGCCGCTGCCTCCCCTCGGCGGGGCAAGGCCGGGACCCGCTCTGCGGCCCCCGCCGCCCCCCGCTCCCCATCCCTCGGGGGCGCGCCGCGGGGGCGCGCACGGAGGGAGCGAGGGGGGGGGGGGGGGCCCCGGGGGGGGGGGGGGGGCCCGGGGGGGGGGGGGTCCCGGCCCCCGCGGCGGGGGGCGAGCGGCGGCCCCGCATCAATCACCGCCCGGGCCCCGCCCTCCCGGCGCTGATTGACGCGCCGGCGGCCAATGGGGTGGGCGCATGCCCCGCGCTCAGCCAATGGGGGCGGGGGAGGGCGGAAGGTCCCCACTTCAAGGCTGGTTGAGCGGCGCAGGTAGGTGCGGGGCGAGGCGCCGCCGGTGCGGGGCGGGGGGGGGCCGGGATGCGGGGAGGGGGCGGCGCGGGACGGAGCCCCCCCCGGGGTCGGGCTCCGGGGGGACCTCACGGCCTCGCCCCCCCCCACCCCTCCCCTTCTCCACACCGGCCTCCCGCAACTTGGCTGCGGGGAGCGGGCCGGGCCGCGGCGGGGCGGGGGGCGCGGTACCGGGTGGGGGGGGGCAAAGATCCCGGGGGGGGCTGTGCGCGGGGCGGGGACCCCCCCTCAGAAACCTCCCGTCCCCCCCCTGCCCATCCCGGGCCTCCATTTTAGCCCCGGCGCATCCCGGGCCCGGGGTGGGGGGGTTGGAGGGGCGGGGAGGGGGGGGCGGTGATCCCGCGGTGCCTCCCCCGGCCTCACGGCCTGGCCCGGTTGGGGCTCGCTGTGGGATGGGGCTGAGGGGCTCGGGGGGCGGGGAAAGGGGTGCTGGTGGCCCCCCCTCCACCTCTCACCGCAGCCTCTTCTTCCCGCAGGTCCCGGATCTTCCACCTCCTCCTGAGGAATCAGAAACTTGTGGAGCTGCCGGGGGTCGGTCAGGGCTGGGGGAATTTGGGATCCCCCCCACCTCACTGCTGGTCACTGCCTGGAACTGGGGATCCTCCTCACCTGTGCTGCTCGTCACCGCCTAGAATTGGGGATCCCCCTGCCAACGCTGCTGGTCGCCCCCTGGGCCGCAGGTGGTGAGGATGGGGCTCGCCGGCATGGCCAGCCAGGTAGGGTCTCCCCCCCTCATCCCACCTGGCTGCAGGAATTTCGGTTTCACCAACTGCAACCCTACCCGAGCCGGGTGGGCTGTGTTTAGGTTTGGTTTCTGGTGGCGCGGGGTGAGTCTGGCCCCCCGCGGTAGTTTCTTGGCAAATGTCAAACTTTAAGATGGAGGTGCAGGACAAAACATGGATGCGTTCCGTGTCTGAGGGGTGTTTCCCTCCAAAGTGGTCCGTGCAGCCCGGACCCGTGTGCCCACACGCAGGGAGGAGACGTGCAGCCTCCTCTTGGGAGCGTGTGCGTGTTTCCTGGTACTGCCTGTGTGTGTACACAGCAGCATCGAGGTAGGACTTGCCTAGAAAAAGGAAGATCTTCTATTCCTCGTACCGTGCACATCCTTAAAACCCAGGTTACACCTGCCAGATCCTCCTTGTTTGCTGCTGTAGCCTGCTTTAGGTGCGTGTCTGTAATATCAGGAGTTTTGTGCACACCTGTCAGAGCAGCCCAAGGGACTTGGCTGTCTCCCATGAAAACCCAGGGTCTTAACTTGGCTTTTTTTTTTTGCATGGACAAGCCTGGTCACCTTTCCATGCCTCTGCGAAGCGACCGAAGAGCTTCTGGGTCTCGAGAGGAGGGCCGTGAGGACTGGCTGATGCTTGCTTTGAAGTCACCTGTTATCTTGCAACTCTTATTACGGGTACAGCAATTAAGTTATGCGGATCTGAGTAAAGCCTAAAGTGGAATGCTGAAGGGGAGGATATTTTCCTCCCCTCGTAAATCTACAAGCCAAAAGAGCCTGACTTTAGCCCAATTATGAAGGGCTGAATTTAGACAAATTCTTCTGTAATGGGAAAACCAAAAATCTTTACTCGATCCTTTCATGCTAACGTTAGACAAATCTGCTCTGGTATCTGATTTCCAGTTGGCTGACAAAACAAGCAGAGGCTCTTACTCTGTGTGTACATAATAACAGCAAATCGTTGTGTGGGCTTTAAAAAGGAAAATAAGGCTCTGTTACAAGTTTTGGAGGTTATCGCTGAATTTCCCGGAAATCTCGGTTCCTGCAACTCCTGCTGGAGCGATGGGCAGCCAGTAAGTGGCTTCTCTGGGAATCAGCCCTCCCTTCCGCACGGCGATGTGTTGGCTGGGCAGGGGTTCATCGAGCAGCTGTTTGGTGCTCGCGTGGCCTTAGGATGTTGTCAGCCCGGTGATTTTTGTGTGCCTGTCGGTGGGTGAGGGTCCGTGGCAGCTGGAGGTGGTGCTGATCCGCGTAACAAAACGTCAGGGTTCCAGACGGGAGCTGATTACGCTCGTGCTCCAGTCTGGAAAAGGTGGATGGGGGGCAGCCGAGTAAAACTGAGGAGTCCTTAAGCCATGGCGAGCCCCAGAGGCAGCATCCATCTCGTGTTGGTGGCCGCAAAAGCTGCAGGTAGCGCCCGCACCGCGCAGCCTGGACCCGTGCCTGGTTGTCCCCGGGGAGAACCTCGGCTCCGGGTGCTGGAGGGGTGCTGGAGGCACCCGCTTCTGCCAGCAGAGCGGCTCGGGAGCGCGCACACGGGAGGATAACGTGGGATGCTCTCCGCAAGCTGTGGCAGGAGCCGAGGGGAAGGAGGTGTGCCCGTGGTGGCGGGTCACGTAGAACTAGCCAAAGCCCGCTGGAGAGCGTCCCGAGGAGGATGTGCAGACAGCCGCTGTGTCAGGCTGTCACGTCCGCCCGGCGTTTTTGCTCGGAGGCATTCAGGAGGAGCTAGGTGGACCTTGCTTTATTTTTTTTGAGTGCTTGAGTACGTCTTCTGTGCCTGTGCCAATGGCTTTAAACCTTTGACTAGTAGGTATTTGAATTCTTTTGTGTCCTGCGCTCCTGACTTGTGCTCAAACTGTGGCACCTGATCTGGTCATAGCCTGTGTTTTTTATAGTCATAAGGAAAGCAGCTCCACTGTAGCCCGTAAATCTTACAAAACCCTTTACCTGCAGCTCCTCAGAGGGGAGGGAGGCTGCTTCGGAGCAGAGGAGCAGGCGCCCCGCGTGTTCTGCCTTCACGTGGAGGTAGCAGCACTGGGGGGCTCGCTGCCTTGCTCTCGCTGCTGTTCCCCTGCAGTTGTCCGGGCGCCCGTTCCTCTGTGCCTGCCTTGTTGTAGGAAGTATCGCTAACAAGGAAAGCGTGCAGGGACTTGTGTCTTTCCGCCGATTATGTCTGATGTTTTCCTGCACTGCTGAGGGTTTGGAGGCAGGTGGATTTGGCGTAGACTGAGGAATCTGTGTGAAGCACCAAAACCTAGGGCTCGAAGACTTGAGGACTGTTATCTCTGGAACAGAAGCGCTCAGAGCATAGCTGGGTGAGACTTGAGCGTGAGCAAAGGAGGAAACAGTCAATAACCAGCATATTTGATTCTGTTTCTGTCTGGTTAAACTGCTGCGGCACTCATGGGTCAATAGCAAGGTATGCTTTCCCCTGAGCCTGGAAATCTCAACAGCAATAGAAACAGAAACTGATTCTGCTGTTAAAAAGGCAGGGGAAGACAATGTGGCAGAGGGAAAGAGGCTGAGGATTACAAAAGGATACTTCAGACTTCCCCGTCCAGCTTCCAGCAGTGTCCCTGGCTGGAGGCTGGCTTGGTTCTCAGATCAGCTGTTGACTCACAGGAGGACGTGTGAGTGCGGTGTTTGGTGCAGGACAAGTCGGTGAAGGCCTTCTGCAAGCTGTAGGTGTGGCTTGTGGATTTCCTCACCCAGGATAAAGGGAAATACATCGAGACTTTGCGAGGGGAAGGAAGAAGGGCTGAGCTGCGCAGCAGGTACGGATCTGGTCTTCCCCTCAGCCCCAGACTTCTGGCAGCAGGAACTCCGCTTGCTGCGAATCGCTGGAATTCCTACCCAGGCCTCGCTAGTTCTCCTGACCTTCTACATGACACCTCCCAAGTCTTTGCCCATCATCCAGCGGAACAGGATGCTGCCCCCAGTAGTGGCAACGCAGATGTGAGTACTGGGATTCGCGATGCGCTGTCCCCCGTGCGGTTAGCCTTTGTCTCCTGGTTGGATAAGACGTGGGCTTCTCCGTGGGTAGAGCAGGATCGCGTTTCCTTGTCCTTTTTCTTCCTCCTTTTTCTCTCCCGTGATGTGAAGGACGTGTAAGCTGAAATGGAAAGGACGCAACTTGTTAGAAGCGTGCCGTGGTCTTACAGATAAACAGCGGAGTGATACGGTGAAATGGCTGGGATCACGTCCTGCATGCTGCACCAAACACGATTCCCATAATGAGATCACCTCAGCTCCTGCCCTCACAGCGTTCCTCAAATATCCAAGGAAACTGATGAGATCTGAGGGTTGTTCTCACACCTTTTGCGCAGTTTCACGTGCGTGTTTTGAATGGGTCCAAGCCAACCTGATGGTACCGTTGGTAACCTACGGGGACGTAAGTGGTCCAGGGTTACAACTAAAGGTGGAACTGGATGCTTTACCCTCTGCGAGCTGGTAAAACCTGGCTATCGGACCCCAGCTGGCCTAGCAACCTAAATTCGGGGTGCTCTTCTGTGAGTGCTCAGCCCTCTGTCCTTCTCTGGAAAATACTCCCCTGTTTTCCCCAAACTGCTAAAAATAGAGCTTCCCGCGAGGACTTTAAGAAGCGAGGCTTTTCTGTACAACGTGCCTTGGTCTGATGCAACCGTGTGGAGGATTTGAGCAGCTTTTGGCAGGGTGAAGCCAACAGCTTTGGCAGGGACTCAGCAATACAGCGGTGAAGTTAGTTTGTTACCTTTGCCTTACGTTCCCAGCCTCTCATCCTGGTGGAAACCACATCAACACATTTTGCAGCTGCAGCCGTAACTGATTCAAGATCGCTTCTCGCCATGTCGCTGGCAGTGAGTGCCCCTCACCTTCACAACTGAAAACAACCCCCCCAGCCCGGGTGGCGATAGGACTGTGACCTCGAGTCTCGGTGCTTTCCAGAGCAGGCTCTCCGATGTGGGAACAAACAGCACGTGTTGTCCTGGCAGTTAGGGACGTCTGCATCAGATGACTCAATCCAGATCGGTACCGAGGCTTTCAGACAAGTAATGCCACTTCTGTGGACCAGCCAGCTGCTTACGGGAGTGGTGTGTTCTCCTCCTGTTTGTATCAAGCAAACTGGAATAGCCGCTGACCTCTGACGAAGATGCAGGTTTGTGGCTCGGCCCTAGGGTATTTCAGCAGGACCGATAACCCCAGAGCCCCAGCAGCTTCTGCTCTGTCTGCACGCGGCTCTTTCTAAGGGCTCTGCTCTCTTTCTGTCCTTTCTGGTGAGCGTTTCAGAAGAGCCAGTTGGGGAGTGCTGTCTGTCACAGCCTTTGGAGCCGTGACTGGACGCTTTCTCTGATGTTAAAGGATACTGGAAGTGCAGCGACCACTGCAAAGGTCTCTTCTTGTTGTTGCTGCAGTTGGTTGGGTTTGAAGCTGAATATAGATGAGTCTTGCATCCCCTGAAGCCTCGGTGGCCACTGACGTTTGAGATCATTACACGTTTTAACAAAAAATGGCAAAGTTGCAAACCAGGATGTGGAAATAATGCAGTCGTATCCAGGGGCAGTGTCTGTAGGGAGTTGTGTCAGCATGTGCCCTGGTGGCCACTGCTTTCTCTGGTAAGATGCTTCTTAAACTGATCTGGGGTCTTTGCATGCTCTGAAGTCTCCCTCCGTGTGCCCCAGCTTATTTGTTAGTGTGTTTTGTTGTACACAGAGTTGTATGTGCACACAAAGCTTGTACCTGCCTTGGAAAGCTAACAGTCAAAGCAAATCATGGGGATTAATACGTAAAGGATGTGTGTGTGGGGAAATAAGGCAGCAGTTGGGTGCACCGTGTATGGAGCCCTGTGGCTTGTGTGTTCTTGATGCTTTGTGGGAGAGGAGGATTTCAAAGAAAGGTTCCCAGGTTGATGCTGTAAAATCTGCGGGCGCGGCATTGAGAGCACCTCCTGTTCGTGTGGGGTGTCAGCAGCAGTGGGTCTGGGGGACCCATGGACAGGGCAGTTGGCTCCGCTGGTAGAGCAGGGATGGGGCTGGTGGCTGAGAGTCCCCGGGGACGTTGCCAGCCGAGCTGTGACTGGAGGTGTGGGCCTGTGCCTGCTGGGAGCAATCGGGTGACCAGGAGGAGGCTGCAGTGCTCTTCTGAATGGAAAGGCTATAAAAAAGGTACGTGGCAAAGGCCAAAGTTGTGTTGTTTTGGACTGCACAGAAATTTTTGCTTCATCATCTCCAGCTCCGGGTGACTGATGAAAGCCGTAGGTATGGCTGTGCTGCAAGGGAGTCCAGATCTGCAGCAGCCTGCCAGGCTGGGGATCTCGACTCTTGGTTGGGCTTGCCTCAATTGGCAGAATTCTGCAGTGCAGAATGAGTAAAAGATGAGAAACCTCACTGCACAGGATTTTAAAAAAATATTATTTTAAACTTCCTCCACAACCGATTGCTAAATCCTTCCTCTCCCTCTTCTAGTATATAGATGCATGTGTTGCTACTGGTTTTCAGCTGAACCGAGTTCTAGGTAGACTAAAAAAATACCTCAGAGGTGTTCATGTTCCTGTAAGGGGCTGGTATCTTGGCTTCCTAAAGAGTTGCCCAAATGTGGAGAGGAGAAACAGGTCAGGAGGAAGCTGCTGAGTTCACCATGTGGCAGCCCTTCAAAAATAGTGCTTCTGTAGCCTGTCAGAAGGGAGCACATTCTGCGTGCTCTGGTTCTGCTCTGGCATGGGGCTGCTGATAACACCGTCCCCATGTCCTCCTTGGCACTGTTTCATCATCCACTTAGAGACCAGATTGAGATCTCTGGAGTAATTTTTCAAGGTTCTGTGTGGAATTGCTGAGATAGAACTGCTGTGCTGGGACAGGACCTTCGAGGTCATCCAGGGAGGGAGGACAGCAAGGGACAGAGCACGCACAGGCACCAGCACTGGTCTCTGTCCAACACTGGACGGTCGTCGTGAAAAACTACGTGCTAAGCTTTGAGGGTTTGTGTTGGGCAGCAGGCAGCATCTGGCCGCTTCTCCCCTTGTGTGGTGGTGGAATTTGAGGCAAAGGGGGGCAAGAAACTTGTCTGGGTGAGCTGCTTCTTCCAGCTCTGGTCCAGTTGCCTGCACTGGCTGTGGAAACAGTATTTGCAGGTCTTACCTATTTCTGCAGGCAGAACAGTGTAACTTCGAGGTTTTGTTGTATTTTTTTGCTTTGAGCAGACTCCTTAGGGTGAGGACACGTCTCTGCCGGTGTACAGCAGCGTGCCCTGCTGTGGCTCCTTCCCTTTGCAGGCAGACCATGAGGATACAAAGCACCTTTCTGCTGGCATGACTGCAATCCTACTGTAGGGGCAGCATAGCAGGAGCGAGGGGAAAGTCGTGCGTTAGCCTAAAGGGGTACGGGATCAAACCCGGCGCGTAGACCCGCCTGGGGGGGCGGGCGGCTTTGGGCAGCAGCAATATTCAGCAGCTTGGGGGCCCTCAGAGGTCGGCAGGCAAGCGAGTGCTTGTTAGTTCTGTCTGTGTGGGCCATGGGTTGGCGTCACCCTTGTACCCGTGACAAAACTGAAGGTCAAAGAGGCGCACGGCGTGCGCAGCGCCCCGGTCCTGGCCCTTTGGGCACTGCCGGGTGGGTCCCAGCAGCCGGCTTGTCCCGGAGGGGCCCGTGTGCTGGGACGAAGTGGGAGGGGAGGTATCTGCATGATCACGTGCAGAAAATCTGCTTTCTGCTGGGCTGCAGAACGTGCTCGCCGGGTTTCCTGTCAGCCCCCAGGGTTTGTGGTGGTTGCTGTGGAGTCAGGCCCTGACCCTCAGCATCGGGGGCTGAGGGACCCCTGCTGGGGGCTGTGGGACCCCCCGTGCAGGACGGCCTGGGGAGGCCGGTGTGGCCCCCCACGAGCCGTGGGTTCACGTTTTGGGGTCAGGTGGTGCTGCTCAGGCTTTGGGGACCGAAACAAGAGGCGGGATTTTTGGAAATAATCCTTGGTGCCGTGTGGGGGCGTGGGAGCGCAGTGGGCAGAGACGGCCGAGGAGCGGTGTTTTGGGAGGAAACGCCTAAAACGCTGAAAGTTCCTGCGGCGGGGCCGGGAAGGTTCCCCCCTTCCCCTCCTCTTCCCCTCCCCTCCTTTCTCCCTTCCCGCCGCACGTGTTGGGGTGTGTGTGTGTGGGGGGGGCACCTCAGACGGACTACATTTCCCATCACGCCCCGCGCCACCCCGGTGCCCCGAGCGGGAAGGGCGGAGGGGTGGTGGTGGGGGAGGCCGCAGGCGCGCCAGCGCGCATGCGCACCGCTCCCTGCGGGCGGGGCGGGGCGGGCGCCCCCTGGCGGGCGGCGGCGGGGCGGCGGGCGGACAATAGGCGGCGGGCCCCGCCCCTTCCCCTTCCCCCCCCCCCTTTTTTTTTTTTTTTTTAATTTTTTATTTTTTTTTTTTTAGTCCCCCCCCTCCCGCACTGCAGCTCCTCGGCACGACGGCGGGAGGCTCGGCGGGGCCCCCTGGCTGCGGGCGGCCGGGCGCGGTACGCACGGCGACCGGCGGGGGCGCTGCGGTGCCCCCCCC
>CM021757.1:2879064-2929383 GCA_011075105.1 Heteronetta atricapilla
TTTCTTTTATTTTTTTTCCTCTTTTTTTTCCTCATTTTTCCCCCCCCTCCCGGAGCGGCCCCGCCAACCCCGAGCGTATTTTTCTCCCAGGAAGAGAGCGCGGCTGTGCCGAGGGGCTCGGGGTGCCCGAGGGGCTTGGGGTGCCCGAGGGGCTCGGGGTGCCCGGCGCGGGTGTTTACTTTCATCACGGGCTTCGCATCTCCCGGTGCGTGATTACGGAGAAATTCCCCTCCTTTGGGCCGTCGGCGAAGGGCTTGGAAAAGGCAAAACGCGGCGGCCGAAATTACTAAAAAAAAAAAACAAAAACAAAAACTGTGGATTTTTTTTTTCTACCAAAAAAAAAAAGAGGAAAAAAAAAAATAAGATCTCCTCCAAAGCGAGCTGCGATCTCCCTGCTAATTAAATTTGTGTACAGGTGGATCAGAGCGCGGGCTCTCCGCCGCCTGTTATGTAAAATGCACTCGGATGACAAAACTGTAGTTTTCCATCAAAACCGGTCAGGCTCAGGGAGGAACTGCAGGGTTTTTGGTGTGTTTTTTTTTTTTCCCTGATTTGTTTGGGCTGACCGGTACGTTTTGCGCCGCTTTGGGCCGTTTCGCTGTTAGCGGTTACATCATGTCATGTGTTGCGTGCGGTGTGATTTGTGCCTCTAAAAATAAGGCGAGGTAAAAGCCCCGCTGCTGGGGCGCCGCCGAGGACTCGAGGGGGGTCCCGCTGCTGGGGGGGGGGGGGGGGGGGGGGGGGGAGGCCCCGGGGGGACCCCCCGGGGCCTTTGGAGCCCCCCCCCGCCCCTCCCCAAACGTGGGAAGCGTCTTCCCTTTAAACCACATTTGTCCTTTTTATAGCCTTTGTTTTCATGGAGGAACCTCCGGTTCTCTCCCCCTGCTTCAGCCTCTTCCTCCTCCCCGAACGCTCGCTGGCGCGCGGGTAAGAGCGGCGCGGCGGAATCGCTTCGAGCCGCGGTTATTTCTTTAATTAAGAAGCCTCAATTAACGAGGGGGGGAGGACGGAGAGGGGCCAGAGGAGGTGGGGAAAGCCCCGCGCGCTGCTCCGGCTGTCCGCTGCCGGCCACCGTCGGGGCCGAGCTCGGGGCGGCGTGGTTTTGGCGCGGGAGGGCCGGGTGTGTGCTCCGGCACCGCGCTGCCAGGGTGGCACGGCCACCCCGGGGCTTGGCGCGATAGCTGCGGGGCCGGCTCCTCGGGGGGACCCGGCTGCGATAGCGCTGGAGCCGAGCCGTGGCGGTTTAGCACCGGGGGATGCCTTGTGTTCCCTCTTCAGAAACGATAAAGCGGCAGATGACCAGGCAGATGCGGCTGGGTTGATTTCCTTGCGTTTTTTTGTTTTTTTTTTTTTTTTTTTTTTTAATTTTTTTGTAATGCCGAATTCGAGTCTCATCTGCCCTCGGAGCTCATTCGCTAACTGCAGAACTGGTGAAATTTTGACATCACAAAAAGCAGGGGGGGAAAGCTGAGCAGCTCTTCGACCAAAGTCACTTCCTTTTGCCCTGTTTATAACTGTTTTTTTTTTTTTTTTTTGTGTGTGTGTGTGAGAGCGCAACTGCCATTATCTAATGAACGCTCGGAACAAAGAATGTCTCTGGAGTTTCAGCACTCCACCCTCCTGCTCAGGCAGTGAGCGGTGCGTGTCCTCAGGAGCCTCAAAAGGCTTTTCCAGGCAGGGGAGGACTAAACCTACAGCGGGGTGAAGACACAGCCTGAGGGCAGGGGCGCAGGTTTGGGACTTGGGGATGGGGCAGAAAGGACGAGCAGCACGGTGCCCCCCACCCCGCCCCCAGAACTTCATCTATTTTTCCTCTTCCGATGGGAGGGTCTTCACATTTCCCTGGAACTACTTCTTTTTTTTTTTTTGTGAGTGTAAGCCAGCGATATCCCTGCCTGTCCCCGTTTATCAGCAGCTGATTTCGTCTTTCTCGTTTGCTTTTTGCTGGGCTGCGCGGGGAACAGGTGGGCCAGCCTGAGCAGAAACGGGAATTGAATTCGGTGGAGGTGGCTCGGTTGGATCACGCACTGCTGAGACCGAGTAGTATGTGACTTCTGCACGCGCGTTCGGGGCGGTTATAGCTGCATTACAAGGAGCTGCTTGCTGTCGGGACAGCCGGAATGGCAGGTGATCCGAGAAGCACCGTTTCCGCTGCTGCATTTTCTAAATACCACGTCCCAGCTCCAAACTTCCAGGAATACAATGTCCGTCTGGAAGGACAAGCAGGGACTGCTCCAGAAATGCCGCTTGCTTTGCGAATCCTTTCCCGCCCTGTAAGGAGCGGTTTAGCCGCATCTTCAAGGATGCAGCTTTCTCTAACAAACAATTCAAGCTGGAGGAAAGGCTTTGTGTTTCTTCTCACTGGGCACAGAGTTGTCGTGCTCAAATCTGCGAGAGTCCTGGTGCTGCGGGACTTGGGTAAACACAATTCCATTAAACCCCGCGTGCGTCCTTCCAGCCTGAGCTCAGACCACGGCTCCTGGAAGAGGCCTACGGATAATTAAGTTACTGTTCAGGTCCCAGAGAAAGTTAGAAAATAAGAAAAATGAGTTGGTTCCCCCCCCAGCCCCCATATTTTGAACTCTTGTTACCAGGTGGCTGCAACAAAACGGGATGTGCTAATAGCCACGGAGACTTAATTCCAGGGGACAGAGTTTTGAGAGTTCGCTGTCTGAACGTAGCGGTGGAACCGTGCTGTTTATCTAACAGAACAGGGAGAAAGGATAACAATTGCATCCGAAGAGAGGAAATGGGAGTAGTTGTCAGCCTCAACAGGCCACATCTTCATCTGTTACTTAATCTTTCGCTGCAAACTTTTTTTTAGTGGAGAGCCAAGCGTTTTTTTTTTTTTTTTTTAAAAAAAAAACTATTAAAAATTTAATTGAGATAATCTGGTGTGATATGGAGAGTTTTTTTTAAATTTTGGACCTTGGAGTTGTTAACAGAAGATGGACCTTAAAGACTTCTCACTTTCAGCTCTGTCAAACCTCACGATTCTCCTCTCCGAGATCTTCATAACTTCCTGTCGAGGTCTGCAGTGACAGCGTCCGATGGGAAGGGTTACCATCGAGTTGCCTTACGCTGAATGAGAAACAGCAAAGCGAGTTCAGGCTGTAATCGTGGCCCGTAGAAAGGAACCTGTGCTTGGGTGACTGGGCATCATCTTCCATTCAGTGAGCATCTCTGTTCTGGAGTTCGTGTCGTCTTGGTTTTAGTTGCTGCCATGGCAGTCCTGGTGGATTTGTTCTCTCTGCTGTGAGATCTGAGGAGCAATAAAAGCTGAGATGTGCAGTTAGCTGAGCAAACGTATCCGGGAGAGCTCTCGTGAACTCCATTCAAAATAAGGTATTGAAACTCAGCTGGAGGCTGGCCCGCCAGATTGGGCAGGGATCGAGTGGCTGGGGATGCTGAATTCTGCTCCTCTGGCCTGTTGCTACCATTTAGCACGAGACTTCTTCTAGTACAGTCCTTACGTAGAGTTTAAAGCGCGAAGGATCAAGGTGGTGCCGTGTACGGGGCAGGGGTTTTAAGTTTTGGTAAAAAAAATCCTTGTATGCTTTTGCATGGAGGTGGTTATCACAGCACCTCCTGAATGGAAATGTGTCTTTAAACTGAAGAGGCAATTCTGTTTTTTGTTTAACTTGCTCTCTGAGTCCTGAGTTCAGGTTTTCATATTTCCTGGGCAACTTGCCCAGATTATGCGAAAGAAAAACAAAATCTCTCTGATACTGGATGAGGGGGGAGACCTGGATTTAATAATTAAAGGTTGTTTTTTGTCTTTGTTAGTACTCTGTCAGACTGCTGCTTTCGGCAAATGCCCCACTATTGTTTTTTAAACCACGCTGCTTTACATTTGACTGTAGAAAACAACTTTGCTCTGAAGAGTAACCTAAAAGCAATGGGTATTTTTATCTCCAGATGTTTCATTTACCTGCTGAAGTCATTCTTGCTTAAAATTATTTGACTTTCCATACTTTTGATTAGGGAGATGTCAGTTAATCTGCCTTTGTGGATTTTTTTATTATTATTCTCTTTCTTCTGACATCGTATTGATAAGAACTCCTCTACCTTAAATGACGCAGAGCACAGGGAGCTGTGTTTATATCCGGTGAGAACTCAGACATAACAGAGAATTGCACTTGAAGAAGGAGACCTGGTCGAGAAAAGACCCTGCCGCTTCTGTGGGCCAGCCGGTGGAAAGCAGCAGCTTCTGATTGCAAACAAAGGCTATAAAATTGGAGCTTAGTAATTCTTTCTTCTTTGCTCTAGAGCAGAAGTACAATTCCCTGGGAAGTTCTTAATATTAAAATAGTTATTTTTCCCTGACTGCCTAGGAGCCAGTCTGTTGCGTTAATATACACAGAAGATACTTACGGATATATTTAAAAAATCTGCAGTTCTTAAGTATGTCCTTAACCTTTTTCATTCTTTCTGTAAAAAAGAAGAGGAAAAAGGGCCTGTTTCCCAAATGTAGGTCATCGTAAGAGCACTGGCTGCCAAACTGCACATGACCACTGGGTTATCGATAACTTTATCGTCCTGTCACATTTTCTTAATTAAAGCTTTGAGAGTTACTTCTCATGTAAATCTCTACCTAAATTGGTAAATACCTGTCTGACAACCATAAAACGTTGCAGGGTGATACGAAAGGCATGCAGAGGATCAGTTATACATATTGCATATAACTTCTGGTAGACGCATGTTGTGGGTGCAGGGAGTATTTCTAGGCTCAGGGTGTTGGCTTTGTGGTGAGTTACCTGCATTTTAACTTGCTCTGTGAGGCCAGGAGCTCAGATGCAGCCTTTCGGCCGCAGAATGAGGTATTAAGGGATTTAATTCTCCCAAAGTTTCTTCTGAAAGCTGGTTGTCACCCCGCGGGCTGAGGAGCTGCCTGGGTGTGGAGGAGGCGAGGGGGGAAGTGGGAGCTGGCCTGGTGCTCGCTTCCTTCAGGGTCGCTTGGCCTGCGTGGCCTTGGGCTCGGGCGGACCCTCCCTCAGCACCCGGTGTGAGGTGCTGAGCCCCCGTCTGCGGCCCCCGCTGCCAGGACGTGGTGCTGGAGCTGAGGGGGCTGGTGGGTGGTCGCGGTGCCAAGCGTGGGGAGACTTCGATGCCTTGTTGGCCCTTCGTGCACACATTGAGCTTGACTCTGTGTGGGTACCCGTCACCTCTTGTCTCCGTTTCTAGCACAAGGAGTAGGAAAAGGGCTTGTCCCAAAGTGGGTTTGGATGAAAGTCTTGCAGGAGGAGATCTGGGGGAGCGAGGGGGCCTGGAAGCCCTCACAGGGAGCGGCCCCGGCCTGGTTTGGCGCGTGATGAAATGAGACGGTGATATTCGTGTGTGAAATTCTCTCTGTGTGAGGGTTTAAACGGCGATCTGGGGAGTTCAGACCTACGGGAGGTGGGTGTGAGCGGTGCCAGTGGGTGGCAGACAGCCTGTGGGGCTGGTGGTCTGCGTGGGGTGGCCATGGGACAAGGCCTGGGGACAGCCGTGCCGCTCTGGGGGCGGATGAGTGCCAAGGCCCCCGGTGCTTGAAGCCCTCTGGGTTCTCCTCGTGAACCTTCCTGTGAGCACAGGTGCTTGGTTTCTCCCCCCTCCCGAAACTCCTGTCACAACTTTTCAGAGAACAAAAACTTAGTGTCCCCGTTTCGGGCTTACATTGTGAGGCGTTGCACAAACTGGTGTGCTTGGAAAGCC
Organism: Heteronetta atricapilla; assembly: GCA_011075105.1. NCBI lineage: Eukaryota > Metazoa > Chordata > Aves > Anseriformes > Anatidae > Heteronetta > Heteronetta atricapilla. The sequence continues at coordinate 2,884,759 of CM021757.1, forward strand.
AGTTCTCCTTTCAAGGGCTGGTTCTAAAACTGAGTTTCAAAACCAGATGGTCCTGGATAAGTCAGCGTGCTGAAGGAAGATCGCTTTCAGGGGCGTTGTGACCCGACGGCTGCTGCGAGGGTAGTGTGACTGGATGCTTTCCTCGTGCTTCTCCTAACCTCCCATCGTTTCCTTGGCCTTACTGATGTTTTTCCCTTTGCTCTGATTTTGAAAGGCGGGTAAGAATTTGAATGCCAGCGTAGTTCACGTGGAACTGTGTCTGAAGCCACCCGACCGAGTCGGCCCAGTGCCTTTCCTCCCTTGGTGGCCTTGCTCGTACTCCTCAGGAAGCGAGGGAAGCTGGGCGAGCTACGGTTACCCTGTTTTTAACTGCGTGCTACAGCCTTTCATCTTTCCTCTGTTAATTAACGCTAACTGCTTTGCCAGTGCTCTAGTTCTGAAGTAAAAAATCAAGGATGCGCTTGTGGATTCAGAGCATTGCTTTCAGGCTGGCTGTGCATGCCGCCCTTCCAGAAGACTCTCATTTAGGGTGTTGGGAAGCAAAATCCAGACAAAGGCACGCATGAGGGTCGTGCTGTGGGTGCTGAGGGCAGGTTTGGAGTCTGTGCTGCTGCAGGCACCTTGTGGTGATTGTGAGTGTCCACAACAGGACTTGGAGCGGGCTTCTCCTGAGGGCCACGTGCCTGCCAGCTCCGGTGCTTGGAGTCGCACGCCCTTGGCGGAGGAACGCCAAAAAAAGGGACCTGTGGGTGCTGACATTGATCTGATGATGTTGGTGGGTGATAGCAGCTCAAGGAGAGCTTTCTGGCATGATGCATGTCCCCGGGGCAGACAAGGTTCAGGCCAGTGGGGTGGGCAGTTCTTAGAATTACTGCCAGAACTCTCCCAGACCCGCTCTAAGTTCTTCAGGCTGTGTCCGTGATCTCTGCTTCTCGTCCCCACGCTCACCTCTGAGGTGCCTACTGCCCTCTCCCCCCGCTCTAGGAAGGAGTTAGAGATGTTGTGATGGGGCTTTAACGACAGGCAAAGCCTCCGAACAGAGCCGAGGGGGAAGCACGCTCACAAGCATTCCTTAGCGCTTCTTCCCAAGGCTGTTGGGAGCAGTAGAGATCTAATTCAGTGGTAGGGAAACCAGCGCTGTCTGGCACGCAGTTTTTAAGGACTTAAATAAAAAGCCACACACCCAATACTTTTGGAGGTCATCTTCAAGCTACCAGAACAAAGCCTTATTCTTAAGGGTGCCTTTCCGGCCTTCGGAGGCGTTTAAATGTTGTCCCCACAACTAAAAGCGAAGGCAGGGAGGGTTGCTCTAGCTTGGGAGGAGGGTTTTATTTTTAAAGCGAGTTTGCTAACCTGGAGGAAGAGGCAGCATGAAAGTTTTGCTTCCGTTTTCTACTTCTCTTAATTTAACTGAAGCTGATGACCTACAGATTTACTCTGAAACACTTTTCAGCCTTGGTAAACTTAAACGGCTGCAGCGCAGCACAAATGTGTTCGCAGTGAATCATTGCGCTCTGCACCAAGCGTGGATTTCTCCGCTCTTTGGCGGTGAGGGTGTTCACAGAGCTGCTCTCACTGCCTTGTGATGTTACGGCGGCAGTCGCGGTGAAGAGCACTGATCCAGAGCCTCCCTTTGCAAGGCAGCCCAGCGTGATCCCGCAGAAGTGGCGGCAGCTCTTCAGGAGCAGTCCCTCCTGGTGCACGCGTCTGGTTGGAGGTCTTGGTAGGAGGCTGGAGTGGGGGAAGTCCTTTATTCTGGCACTCTTCCTCCCTCCTCTCCCAAGGGCATCTTAGCTACAAGTGGAAAGTTCCCTGCAGGTTCCTTTTTTTTTTGTTTCTGCCCCGAAGAGTCATCGTCATTATTTATGGACCCAAATGATGACTTCAAAACTATTTTCAGTGCGATGTGCATTAAATTTTTAGGTGTGCGGTGTACTTTCTTTTCAGTGAGGACAAAGTATAGTTGATAACAAAAGGGGCTAAGTTCTGTTGGCGGGGGACTTCTCAAGCCTGAACTCACCCCTAGTACCTCCGTGCTCGTTTTTTAATCGGTTCCCCCATGAGCGTGTCCTTTTTCCCTGTTGTCTTCCTCTGTGCCGCCTTTCTGCGGGCTGGGCAAGCGTGAGCGGGTCTGGAGGTGGTCTGAGTGGTGGAGCTGGCGAGAATCATAGCGATACGATTGGGAAAGGTTCCATCTCTACTGGTCTCGCGTGCTGCCAGAAACCAGCTTAGCGGTGCTCTCTTCATTTTTGGGAAGCAGAGCCCTGACCTGCTTGGGGGAGAGCTGCGATTGCTCTCGGGATGCTCCTGGCCTGACCTGAGCACCCCGCTCGATTTCCAGTTGGAGAAGGAAGCTGAGATGCTCATCTTTGGGTGCTTGAAGGTCCACGAGGAGGAGGGCAGAGCTCTGAGAGCAGACACGAGTGGGAATTAAGCGCAGTTCTGTAGGCTGCCTCGGGTGCTTGGTCTGACGCTCGGGAGCAACCTCGGTGCGGCTGAACAGGGCCCAAACAGAACTGCCTGCTGAGTTTTGCTCGTTCAACATCTTCAAACTTGTTACAGGATAAGCGAGGACTATCTAATGGTATATTAATGTGGTCACTGGAGGTGTGTTAATGAACAGCTACAACAAGCTTATGCAAATTTATGTGAAATTAGAGGATTGGCATATCGGGCAAGACATCAGGGCAATTTCATATTATTAACTTGACATTGAAATGGCTTGCGAAGGTACTGCACAGCTTCAGCAGCACAAGGAGGGTAAAGTATCCTGTGCTGTTAGCACAGCCTGTCCTGGGGGCTACGTGAAGGCACAACAAAAAAAAAGGCATTAAAATTGCTGATGCTTAATGGTGAAGAAAGCAGGTAAATTAATAGGGAAAAAAAAAAAGGCTGCAGTAGATATGAATGAAATGCCTTTGGTTATTTTTCTTGTTTGATCGAGTTGAGTTAAGCCAGCGGCTTGCTGTTCCGGTCAGTATAGAAGTGCTCCGTCATGGTGCGTGTGAGTTAATCTTTATCCATGTTTTTCAAAGAGAAGTGGAAATGGCTAACACTGGAAATCACCTGGCTTATTTGGAAATGAACTTCTGGGAAAGTAGCTTTCCTGCACACCAGGGAACCGGCTGCCTTGAAGTCCAGGGCTCGCTCGCAGGGAAGCGATGGGGTTCCCAGCCCATGTGGGACTGTGGGGTTTCTTTAGCTACTGGCATTTGGAGCATATGGAGATTTATTTCCCCTCGGGCACTGTCTCTGTTGCATGTTCCAGTTCTAGGTTGTCACTCCTTACACCCGAATTGGCGATAGTAGTGAAAAGTGTTTTATAGGATTTTCGAGGTAAAGTTGGTGAACTGGTGGCACAGAGCAATGGGCTGTGGGTACCCAGGGCCAGACCTTCCACAAAGGCCTGGAAGGATGCGGGTGTGCTCGGTGGATGGTCAGCGAGATGAGGGCAGTGGTTAGAAGCACCAGCTCTGGAAGATCCTCGGGGCCAGCTCGCGTGTTGCTGCTTCTGTCTTACCCTGCCTTGTGCCTGGGTGGCTCCGCTCGGCACGAGGCTGGTGGTGGCAGAGGGAGGATGGCGCGCCCGTGGCTTTTACCGGCGCGTTGAGTCAATACCTCTGGTTGCTGTTGTCTTGCTTATTGCCTTTTATGTAAGTGCAGTGCCTCACTTTCTCCTTTTCCTTCTCTTCTGCAGGCTGTCCTCAGGAGAGGCAGTGGGAGGCAGTGGAGCTGGCCTCGGCACCGGGAGAGGCTGGACTTCCCGTCTCTCTGTGCTGAATGGCTGCGATGGCGCCCGCTCTCACTGACGCAGCAGCTGAAGCTCACCACATCCGATTCAAGCTGGCTCCCCCGTCCTCCACCTTGTCGCCTGGCAGTGCCGAGAGCAACGGCAACGCCAACAACATCCTCCTGGCTGCCAACGGCACCAAAAGGAAAGCCATTGCTCCGGAGGATCCCAGTTTAGATTTCCGAAACAGCCCTACGAAGGAAGAGCTGGGCAAGCTGCAGCCGCTAGTGGCCTCTTATCTCTGCTCGGATGTAACATCTGTTTCTTCAAAAGAGCCTCTGAAGCTGCAAGGAGTCTTCAACAAGCAGACAGTCCTTAAATCTCACTCTCTATTATCTCAGTCCTTCTTGAAAACAAGTGATCTGTTGGGGAGGCAACCGGTGTTGGAATTTACTTTGGAGAATCTCAAAACAATGAGTACTAATAGCCAGCCACCTCTCCCGCAAGCGCCTGTAAACGGCTTGGCCAAGAAATTGGCCAAAAGTACCAATTCAGACCATGAAAATTCTAGTGCTCTGAATGGTGGGAAGTGTGCTCCTCCTGCTGCTGCCCTCCAGGGCGTTGACTATAACGCAGGGGGTTCCGAATTAGGGGATTTGAAGACCGGGTTGACCAATTGCACTCTTCCACACAGAAGCCTTGATGCAGAGCACACGACTCCGTTTAGCAATAATAGCACTGCAAACAAATCTTCCCTTAATTCCATGGAGCAACAGCGGGTGCTCGAGGGTGGCAGTGGAGAGCCCAGGGTGCCTGGTGCTGCTGGTCACTCCGACTTCGGGAGCGGTAAGTCGGAGGAGCAGAAGCCTTCTCTGTTGGCCGGTCACCACAGTGCTCTTGACTCCGAGATGAGGACGAGGGCATTGCTGCGACGGCAGGCAGACATCGAGAACCGGGCTCGCAGGCTGCAGAAACGCTTGCAAGTGGTGCAGGCGAAGCAGGTGGAGAGACACATCCAGCAGCAGTTGGGTGGCTTCTTGGAGAAAACTCTGAGCAAGCTTCCAACTTTGGACCCCCTGAGGCATCGGAGCCAGTTGATGTTGACCAGAAAAGCAGAAGCAGCTTTGAGGAAAGCTGCGAGCGAGACAGTTACTTCAGAAGGCCTCAGCAGCTTCTTGAAGAGCGATTCGATATCGGAAGAACTGGAGAGATTCACGGCCAGTGGTATGGCCAACTTGAGATCCAGCGAACAAGCGTTTGACTCGGATGTCACTGACAGCAGCTCGGGAGGAGAGTCTGATGTTGAAGAGGAAGAACTGACCAAAGCAGACCCGGAACAACCCCACGTCCCGCTGTAAGTAGCAGTCATGCTTTGTCTTACCGACGGTAGCGGGGAGAGCGAGGGGAAAGGTGGCACGATGGAGAATCTGGATTTTGTAGGACAGCCTTTTTCTTCTGATGGGCTTAGATCAAAGAGGTAATTGTTAGAAGTAGTGCGGTGTGATCTGTGGCACGCTTCCTAGTTCAGGCAGCGCATGGAGCGCTGAAATTAAAATCCTCCATGCGTCCAGTAGTCAGTGGTGTTCCTTCAGAGCAGCAAGTCCTGGAAATAGTGGCTGGCTGGAGCAGCCCAGGCACGCTGCAGATACGAACCCGAAATACTATAAGCAGTTTTCTCTGCTGTCTTGCTCATGTGTTGGCCCTGTCCCCTGAAATGAAATACTTGTCTCTTTACAATGGGGATCTTTGTTGTAAACCAGTTCTGTAAAGTAAGGCCAGCCTGAATCTTCCCTGACTGCAGAGTGGTGATGGTTTTTTATTTATTTATTTTTGGTTAAACTGCCTGGGGTTAAAAAAAAACAAATCTCTTAAAGGATTTGGGCTGCGTGGCGGTGGAGGTGTAAAGTGAGTGTGTCTTCTTCCGTAATCTCTGGGAAGTCACTGTTGGGAATTCTCTTTTTATTTGCGAGGAGTTGCATTAGATGATGACAGCAGCTAACAGGTTAACTGGACCCTGTTTGCCAAAGCATTAGCTGCCAACTTGTGTGTGGAGGAGGAAAACCCGCATCCAGGAAAAAGGTCTTGAGACAGGTCAAGGAGCGAGGGAAACTTTTCTTCCAAAGAAAAGCGTTTGTCCTAGGAATGCTTATCAGGGTAGTTCTGAACAAATCTCTTAAAGGGCCGTGTTGTGTGATTTGGGCCATGTAAAATGTTGCTTGCCTCAGCAGATCTGTTCCATCCTGGTTGAACCTCAGGCTGAAGCTCTGCGCGGCCACGGTGGTCCTCGCTGGCTGGGGACGTTGTTGGCATACCTGCGCTATTCTGGGTTTGCGCGGGTAGCCGTGGAGAAATAGCTGAATGTATTTTGATACCCGTTGTCCAAAGTCACGTTTACGGCCGGTCAAGTACCGTGACATAAATTTCACTGAACTAGGCAGGTAGACGCGGACAGCGCGCGTACTTGGTACCTTGGAGCGTCCTCCAGAAAATGTGCTCACATGATAAGAGCTTATAAACACATACATTGCAGCTCTCAAGCGTTAAATTCCAGCTGAATTTCACATTATCTGGGGGATGGTAGTGTAAGATGAATTTCTGTATGTCTTAAACTCCAGATGAGTTCAGCGCAAAGCTAGCAGCTGAGCGTGTGAGCTGTGCTGGCTGGACACAGGCTTTCTGCCCTGGTGCTGGTAGCAAGGAGTTGAGCAACTTTACTGTTGTTTTATAACATCACCAAGCTTGCTCTGTTGGGATTAGTAGTGAAATTGAATTCATAACTATTGTAGCTCTTACTGGAGGCGGCACTTGACAATGCTGTTTGTCCAAAGTAATATTAAATTTTCCATATTGCGGGTTCCGTCGGTTCGCGTGTCGTCTCGCAAAGCAAAATGTCTTCACCACTCGTCGTAATCCCAAGAGGAAGTGCGGTATTCAGAGACACGATGCGTGAAATTCTTTGCTGACTTTTCTGCCCTTTATGTTAGTCATGCCTTCACGTTGCCCGGCCTCCCGAGTACTCTTTAAAAGCCAAAGATTTTTTTTAAAGCCAATAAAAAGAATGATCCTTCTGTTGTCCGCCGTTTCAGAAGCTGGTGCGTGCGCGTACTGGCATCTAGGCCAGGCCCACCAAGCCTAGTTTAAAGTTTACGCCCGTGGGTATTCAGTAATTGCTCTTTCCAGCATCGACTGCCCTGGTGGCATGAGCGCTTTGACGTTGGGTCTCATGAGCTCTGCTGCTGTTGAGGCTGACTGCGCGTTTGTGCTCGTTACCGAAACTCCTGGAGTCATCCTCAAGAGCTGGTGCGCACGGCGAGCGCGGCTCAATGCCGTCCGCGAGCAGCGCGGCGAGCAGGAAGAGGAAGAGCTGACTTTTCCACTGGGAAGCCGCCTTGGGCCAGCTGCTTGTACAGAAGCTTTGTTCTGTGTTTGTGCGAGCGCAGAAGGGCAGAGGCTTGCTGCAGGCTTGCTCAAGTACGGCCGGGGTTTGCAGCTTGAAGAATTTATTTATTAGTGGGAAGACTTTTACTGTATTTATTCATAATTCCGGTAATGAGACAGAGTATGTTAACGAGTGTGAAAACTTCTCCTGATCCCCCAGCCAGGTTCCCGTGGTTGTGTATTGTTCCTGGCTGCTCCTTCCTTCCCCCAAGGACCTGTTTGGTGGCTTCTCGCTCTCTAGCGAGAGCGCCTCTTCAAATTCTGCATCTCGTAGCATGCTGGCAGTAAGTGGCCGTGTCGCCGACCGCCCCTGGGACTGAAGTAGAAGCATGCGAAAGAAACAAAGACCTGTTTACATCATGCTTAGATAAGAGCTGACCTTTGAGTTTTTCTGGCGTGGTGGCATTCCAGAATCAGTATCTGGTCAAGGACAGACTTGAAACGTTCGCGCTGCTCAGGCCCGCCTGGTCTCGGCGGTCTTCCCGTGGCAGTAGGCACGCGCCAGGACTTGGTACGTCCTCCTAAAGCGTCCTGCGCCTGCTGCCCGGGAAGGCGCTGCCATTCGAGCAGATAACCAGGCCAGCGTGTAATGCATAAACAAAGCAGGGAGGTGTTCGTTACACCTTCTTTTTTGGGAAGCCCTGCCAGCTATGGGCTTGGCTTAATAAGCCGCTCTTGACTCCCGTGTGGCTAACGCGGAACGAAGTGCGCGCGGGCTGGGTTGGCTCTCGGTGCTCAGCTGTAGGTTACGTGGATCAAGGACCACCACGCTGCGTTCGTTTGCCCTCAGATTAACGAGAAGCAACGATTTGCTTCGCAGCTGAGAGCCTCGGAGGTGTTGCTTCAGAAGCGTGCTTGGTGGTGGGGCTGGGAGCAGCGGGCGCTTTGCCTCGCTTTGTGATGGCGCGGCCAGGTTGGAGCCTCCCATCGACAGCCGCACCGATTTCTGACCGTAGGCAGCAGCCTCCTGCCTCTTTGAAACCCGCGGGGCTTTGAAAGGGCCCAAAGTGCTGTCGGTGTGATAGGATCGGGGACTGCTGGTTGTGAAAGGCGCCTTGGAGCCCGGCGCAAGGATCCCTCCCGGCGCTGGAGGGCTGCTGGTGGGGGCTCCGGCTTGTGCAGTCGGGCGAGGTATTTAGCGGGTTACCCAAGCACTGGTATCTCTGTGGCCCTGTGCTAATGGCTGTAAAAGTGGGAAATGTTTCACGTGCACGTGCATCTGGAGGAGCCGCCTTCCTCAGTCTGGCTGGCTTCTTTGCCTGCCTTTCATTTGGCCGTGGAGTGGTTTCCTCAGGAGCCGACAGCTATTTCTGGCTGATGAGTTACCTGCGCCGAGCAGCGATGCGGTCATCGGCCGGGAAGTGATGTGGGAGTTGGCCTCTGCCCCCCAGCTTCGGCCTGAGAATCACGCGAGCTTTCTGAAAAGCTTCTGGAAACAAATATTTAATGGGAACTTGGCTTTTTTTTTAGTTCTGATTTCCTACCTGGAGTCTCTGCTGAGGGCAAAGCCAAGTTTTAGGGACTGACTTCTCACGCCACCTCCTCCAAGGGCCGGGCAGTGCCGTGCCTTCGGTCGGGGCTGTTCCAACGCCTCTGGCCGCGATGCTGTAGCACGCTTTGTAATTATCCCGTTTACTGGTGGGAAATCCGAGCACCTTCTGCACTGCAGTGTTGCAGTGAATCATTCCCCAGCCCGGGAGCTGCTGTGCTGGCTCCTCCCTGTGCTGTGTCGCGTCACGCTGCCTGCATCTCGGGATTGCTGGACCCGGAGTAGTAATGAAGGTTTTTGGCTAATAAATGCTTTTGTCAGCGCTGATTTCAAAGCCCCGTGCTGGAGAGGAATGCTTGTGGCGCTTGCGCTAGGGGTTGCTCGAGGGGCAGCTGCAGTCGGTGCATCAGTGGACTGAGGAATTAGAATTTAGAAATTCGGATTTTTCTCCCTTGATTTTATTCTTCAAGTGAGAGCGCGAGAAGGCGGCCTCGAGGGCTGTTAACTAACGTGTCTCGCGTCGGTGACTTCACGGAGCGGCAATTCAGGGGGCAGATCCCCTGCTGCGGAGACCAAGGACGCTTTTCCTACTGGTCTCCAACGTGTTTCACTTGCTCTGATCTATGCAGAACAATCACAGAACTCTGTCTCTACTCTTTATGATTTTTTTTCCAGTTACCTGCTCGTATTTTTGTGGTGTTTTTCTTGTTCTTGACTTGATTGTGTTTGTAGGTACCTGACCTTCTAGTTCCTGACCTTCTAGTTCTCAGCAGTGTGTGAACATCTGTATAAATCACACCCGAATTCCTTGTGACCCGCCTGCTGCTGCTCAAGGGTGATGCCCCTCAAACGTCTTTCGCTTGGGAAGGGAGCGGAAGAGCAAACCCCGAGCAAGTGCTTGCTTTGCGTGTGAAAGCAGAATAGCAGGGAGCAGCTCAGCGTTGGAAAACGCTTAATCAGGTATCCCCAGTAAGTAGGACACTGTGCGAGTCCCTCTCACTTTTAAGAAAAGAGAGCAAATGAGAACGCTGCTTGAAAAAGATGTTAAGGAAAAGCAGTCTGTCACTGCAGCTGGAAGCACGCTCGGGGCACGCCGTGTAGAGGTGCAAGGGATGCCCCGCGCGCTGCTCCGGGCTCTTTGTTCAGGCCTGGTCCCCACCAGACCTCCCTGGAGTACACGCAGGAGGTCGGGTGTCCTGCCAGGTACTCACGTTGCCATCTGCAGAGCTCTGTTAAAGTACTGTCGAGTTTCACCCTGCAGCGAGTTGGGTTAAAGCCGTCTTTCTGGGCTGAAGTCGCGGTTGTGTCAGCAGGGTCCCCACCAGGAGGGTACCGGTGCTGGGTCACCCCAGGGAACTGTAGCGGTGCTGTGCTGCGGGAAAACGTTGGGCTGCAGGTGGCTGAGTGCTGCCAGAGCTGCTTCCCCCAGGGGTTGTGCTGCTGCCTGCTCTACAAACCCTCCCCTGCCTCTCCCAGGGGTGCTCGCCCTGGGTTCTGCTGCGCGGAGCAGCAGCACGTGGGTGCGCATCGCCCGTCTCCTTCATCACCCGTCTCCTTCAGCTCTTCTCCCCTTGCTGGGTCGCATCTTCTCTGCCCGCTTTTAGGCTTTAGGGCTGGGCTGGGCTTGTGTTTGAGGGCTTCAGGGCTGGGAATGATTTGGGGTCTGGCACTACCTGGAAGTCGCACCTTGTCCTTCCAGCCCTGCCCCAGTGGGGCAGCCGGGAGGAATGGGCTCTCGCTCCGGTATTTTAGGACTTGTGGGGTGATGCTTTGGATAGGTTTGGATAAATATTTACCTGACTTTTCATCGGGAAGAGTTTGTCACAGCATCCGAATGGCAGAAAAATGTGAATGTGAACTGGCACTTCGGGACGGGTGCGGTGCCTTGCCTGCTTTCCTGCAGTCTCACACAGAACTGCAGTTAGCATTTTAGCAAGGAAAGGGGCCCCGCTTAGAGCTCACCTCTGACACTGCAGCCTAACACACCGGTCCGGGGGGATGGGGAGAAGGCTCTCGTGTTGTTACCCCGGCATCTAAGCGCCCGCGGCTCTGAGCCGCGTTTTTGTTCCTGCTGCTGCCGATACAAGCTGCAAAGTGACACGAGAAGCGGAGGAACGGCGAACGTGGGCTTCCTTGTGGAGCTCGGGAAGGTGCGCGTCGCAGATGTGCTTTTCTTCCTGCAAGATTTGGGTTTTCATTATGCAGCAACGTTGCCTTTTTTTTTCCCCCCCCCTCCTTTGTTCTCCGTTCCAGCAGATACGTTCTGGTTGCGCTCGCTCGGCAGCGGCGCTGCGCTCGGCTTCCAGCTGGGGGAAAAATGTTTTCCTTGCTCGACTGGCACTACCCCAACAGATTTTTCCACCGAGCGTGTTTTGGGCACACCCCGCCTATGGTGCGTTTTGCAAGTGTCTCGTTTCAAAGGCTCGGGGAACTGGATGGCTTTGCCGGGCCATCCTCGGGAGAAACCGCTGGAGGCGAAAGGGAACTTAAAAAAAAAAAAAAATTGTCTTAGGTATTAGCTGCTGCCTTTCTGAATGAAGGGAAGGACTTAAAAATACCAACGGGTGAAGGCACCCGCGTTGGCCTGTAATTCAGCCGGGAAGCAGAAACTGTCTTGAATCGCAGGCGAGGGCTGGAGTCGCCCCTTCTGTCCCCAGAGCCAGGTGGGTCCTGAGCTGCTGCTGGGTCACTTCTGCACCCGGAGGTGTCCCTAACGCCCTGTGGTCCCAGCGCTGTGCGTGCAGAGGACTCGCTGATGAAATGAAGTGGTTTGCTTGAGGACCATCCGGCTCCTCGGTCCCCCTGACCTTCTCTGCGGCAAGGCTGTTCTGGAACGCGCGCTCCAGCTCTGCCCCCGTGCTAACAGGCTGTTTCTGGGCAGGGTACCTGGCACGGCCACGCGGAGCCGAGGCTTTTGGTGCCTGGGATGTGTTCGTAGAGCACGCTGTTTCCTTAACCAGCACCCCAAAAGCAGCAGAGGGGATGCCCTGCTGGAAAAAACACTTGAAAGGGGGCGGCTGGAAACCTGTGCTGCTGAGAGCTTAGATTGCCCGGTTGTCTTGGGAAGCGGGGCTGCCTCAACCCAGCCCAACGGGGCGCGTTGCAGGTGCCTATGGCCCGTAGCCCCCCCAGAAAAAGCCAGCAGCTTTGTGCCAAACCCCGCGTGTCGTGGTGCCTGTGCTGTGATCATGGAGCTGCTGAAGGGGAGCAGCTCGGCAGCGGGCTCTTTCCCCCCACAGTCATGTGCGGCCAAGGCAGCGCGGCCGTGGCACGAGACGTTCCCAGGGGTGATGGTGGCGGAGTTGGGCCGGCGCAGCTCGTGGCGCTTCCCCTCGCGGAGCGGATTAATCCGTGCTGCCCCACGAGTGGCTGGGTGCGAGCGTCCTCTGTTGCGAAGCGTTGAATTCTCGGAAATATTTGGCTTATTTGAAGCAGCCGGAGCTCCGGATCCGCTCGGTGCGTGCATCCCCGCAGCGCAACTCCACGCCCTGCGTCGCCTCTCGCTGATGCGCTGGGGCAGGCAGGGAGCAGCCCCCGGCGCCTCGCTGCGGACATCCCCGCAGCTCCGGGTGTCCCCGTGCGGCACAGAGGTTCTCAGATGCTTTTGGGACTCGATGAACTTAAAAACGCCTCCCAGCAGGCCGGGCAGCCCTGGGGGTGACCTGTGAAACGTCAACGTCCCTTGGCTGCCTGCTTAACGAAATACTCAGTAACTTAAAGCGGTGCGAAACCAGCGACCCCCGTCTGTGCTCTGACGGTGACTTTTCAAACGAGGCTCAAAGCTTTTGGTCACCCAATTAACAAAGGGGGGAGACGAGGAGGAGCAAGGTACGCCTCACGCAGCGGAGATTTGGGCTTGCATTTGTGACATTTTCACAGTTGCCATAGTAACACGTAACGATGTTGTGAGAAGTGGTGCAGGATTTTTATTTCTATAAGGCAGGACTTTAAAATATTAATGGGAGGCGGCGTGAACCGGGGCGAAGTCGGCTTGTGTCTTCTGGTGGGAGCAGGAAAAACGATGCTAGGTAGGAGGCGGTGACTGAACGTATTGTCCGGAGCGATCAGCCTGCTGTGGAGAGAACTTTCCTGGGCTAGAGAACAGAAAATAAGAGAGCTGTGGTCATCTTGGGAATGTTTGCCGTGAAGTCTTTCCTCTCTGATACTGGAGGCGAGGCTTTGGAAGCGCTCTGCTGTCAGTCATTTTCCAAGCCCGGGCAAAAAATGCCTTACCTCGTGAGTAGTTCTGAACCCAGCCCAGGTGCAGTTGGAACTCCTTTTCTCTTTATGATTCTCGGTTACATACTGGGAGCTGTTGCCCCCTTTGTGTGCCCGCAGTTTTCTGTGAGCTTGGTTGGGTTAAAAATGGGACGGCTCCATTTAGAAGGCTTCGTAGCGGGGGGAGCTCACGTGGCTTTCCAGGCAATCTTCATTTAGCGAATTCCCTGGTGGCTCCTCCTTAATGACCGATATTGAGCTTTTGCTGCTTCAGGGCTGGTGATGTTCCCCTGCCTTATCAAATCCAATCCGCTCTCGAGTAAGAAACAAGGTTTTTTTTAATGTAGATTTAATAGACAGAAGTCACAGAAATGGATTCTTGGAGGCAAAAGGGTTCAGAGAGGGGTGCTTGCGCGTGCATGCGAGGGGCCGTGGATCTGAGCTTGCGTGGTGCAGCCTCGGCAGCTGCCCCAGCCCAGCTGTGGCAAGCGGCAGCAGCGGAGGGCAGCCAAAGGCGCTGCGGTTCGGGTGACCTTGCAGTGAAATCACCTGTAGGAACCCGGCGAGAAGCAATTCCTGCCGTCCAGGTTAGCTTCAACACCAGCGCACGAATGCCTCACTTCCGTGTATCTTATCTGTGGCTTGCTGTTATCGAGTCAGATGTTTAACCTTTCCATTAAGTTAGGCAGTAAGTCTTGGAGCCTCTGGCCTTGCTCAAGTGGCTTGTGATGGGGCAGCTGCCGCGAGCCGGTCCCGGCGACGCTTGGTGCGCCTGCGCTGCTGCTGGCAGCGGTGGCACGCAGCCCTCACCAGGCTCCACGACGTGATGCCAAGCAAAGCTGCATTGCAAAAAAAGAAAATCCAATCACCAATAAACTCAGTTCAGTTCACCTCGGCTGTCCTTTTTGCCCCCTTCTCTCCAGTTTGCATCCGCAGGTTGGGCGGAAAATCTTTCTGAGATACTGCGAGCCCCGGCGGGTGCCGCAGGAGGAGGTAAACGTGGTCTGGGTGCTGCCCTGCCTCGTGTGCTGGTCCCGTACCCGCCAAGGAGGCCACAGCTGGAGCCGCTGCTGCTTGTGCCCCTGCAGCTTCCCTTGTCCCACTGCTGCGGGTCGCATCCTGCCCGCCTGCTCAGGTCCCTGCTCCGTGCCAGCACCTCTTTCCGGAGGTGACGGTGCGGATGCCTGGGAGTTGTCACTGCCCTTCAGATCTACATTTTCTTAAATAAAACGGACTGGAAAACCGAAAAGCATGGAAGCGTGTTTGGTGAGGGTCCTGGCTCAGCTCTGCGCTCCCTCCGTGGCGCTGGTGGGGCAGGCGCGATCCCGGTGTGCCTTGTTCTGGGGGCGTTAACGAAGCTTTAATGCGGAACATACGGTGGGTGTCTGAGGCCGCGGCTCGCTGTGCCCACTCTGCTGGAGGCTCACGTCCGGCAGCCGAGGGCAGAATACTTGCCTGTAGCAGCCGCTCCCATTTCTAGGCTGGGGCAGTGGCGTAAATAAAAACTGCAGCGGCGACGTCCGCCTGGGCGCAAATTGGAGCCCTGCTCCGTGTGACTTCTGCTATTCCAGCGCCGGCTATTTCAGAAAAAAAAGGAGACAATTAGCCTTCTGTGGGCGTGCATTTTGAATGCAGAACACTTGCGGGGCTCTTGCTCCCTGTATGCAACGTTTTGTGGCGTTGGCTCTTCGCTGTGGCAGACGAAAACAAGAAGAGAATTCTCTCTGCTCCGGCTCTGTTGTGGGTAGCTCTTCTGCCATTTGCAGGGTTTGCTGAATGTCAGAGGGAAGACGCTGCTTCTACTGACACAGCAGAAAACAACGGGAAGAAACTAGAGCATCCCTAGGAAGCCTCTCAAGGCGTTAGCTGCTTTTCCCATTTCAGGGCGGATAAACCTGATCCGGGTTAATTTTGGAGTATTATTCCGCACACGTGAGTGTCACCTTGATTTTTGTTTTTTTTCAAAGGTTCGTCATTCAGGCATCGGTCAAAGCCTTGCCTTTTAAATGAAATAACTCAATCTGTTTGAGTCGTAGCCAGCCACTTCAAGAAAATCCTTCGGTGTGATGATTCATGTTGAGCCTGAGGACAGCTTTCCATATCCAGCCCTCCAGCTCACTCCCCTGCACCGCCCCCCTCTCCCTGCCTCTGGAAATGGGCAGGAAGCCCAAACCAACTTAACTCCTTGTTACTTAAACCTATTTTCGTTAAGTGATTCTTGTAGAAAATCTTACTTGAAAGCCTTGATTGACACGGGCTTGTGTATTGGATCTTAAACGGGCTTACCGAGTATGTAACTTCACTTTCTTTCAAGCTGCTTTTGTGTGAACGTTCCCACTTCCAACTCTCACGGGCTGCAGTGAGGTGTCTCCAGCTGCAGCACTTAGGTACGTGTCTGCTCTTCTCTCTGAGTATCTGGCTTGGCAAACGTGCCCTGGTGCCTCTCCTCTCGCTCCTGAATGAGCCGTCCTCTTGCGTTAACACCCAGCTTCCCTCGGCAGAAGGAGTGCTGGTTATTCGTGCAGGTAATCCTCCCGTGTCCTGGCTGCCGAAGCGGCATCGATTTTCAGAACATGTCCTCGGCGGGGGGAAAGCTTTCGTAACCCGGCCGAGTTGTCATGGCACGGACCTGCCGTAATTTCCCCGGTTTGCGCATTGTTTCCTGGCGTGCTCTGCTTATGTTAAACGCCTGAAACCCAACGTCCGGCCGGGCTGGGAACAGGTAAGCCCCGTGCGGATTAAGCTGCTCTGCAAATGGACCCACTTACTCTGCCCGCCACCCAGTGCTTGAGCGAGTGAGCTGTGCACAAGGACTGCGGCACTCTTCCGCGATGAATTCAAGGAGAACGACTTGGTGAAGCCTTCTGGTGGCTGTATGAAGAACTACTCAAAGTGCTCGGTGGTTCTTGCTGGAATCCCGAGTGTCTGTGGCCTTCTTTCCCTCTCTGCGGGCAGCAGCTGCGTGTTTGCTGCCTCCTCTTTGCCCTTGGGTAGCCCCTGCAGGAGCTGGCGGCCGAGTGATGGAAGCAGCGCGGTCCTCGCGGTTCCCTCCTCTTCCCACCCTTCCCCCAGCTCAGAGCGATGGGATCTGACAATTTCTCAGCGACCCAACTCCTAGAGATGACAAAATGCATGGAAGACTTCGGTTTCTTGAGTGCCGCCGTGCGTGCAAAGACTCCGGTCTAAATTCCCCGAAGCTTTTAGTGGTGATGGGTGCATCGAGCAACGGCTGCAGGACTTCAGCACCGGGAAGGTCACCTCTGCAGTCTTGTAGCACCAACTCAAATCTCGTAGAACCAACGAAGCGCTCCCCGCTAACGAGAGCGCGTTGGTGCCGCTCAGCGCTACTCGGTGAAGCCACCCTAGGAATCCTCATTGCTGTTTTGCTCTGATGTTGCGGCGTTCCTCAAAATCGCTTTCATCTAGTTCGTGTCTGCTCGTTACCAGCCATCTGCACCCAGAGCACTTGATGCGTTAAACGCTTGCCTTACGTAATGGAAACTTTTTGCCCCCTCCCTTTGGAGCTTTCTAGGAGGATTTTTCCTGCTCTGAGCAGCTCTGATGGAGGTGTTTGCATTTCTCAACTCGTCAAACTAGCGTGGAAAGTAATTTTCCTGTTCTGGGGCTTGCTTACTGGAAAAATATTTGTTTTTGCTGAAATTTATTAGGCTTGGGAGGAAGCTGTGTAATCTCCCTCCCATTCTGAGAGACTGAAAACAACATTTCTAAGAATATCCTGGCGGAGCCTTCCCTCCCATAAGCTTTGGGTTTTTGTGTTGTTTTTTTTTTTTTGGTGGCACAGAGATTGCCTGGAGTAGTGAAGTGACTTTGATGCTTATTGTCTGGAGATTGGGGATTTTGGTCAGACAGGAAATACGGGGACGTGTCTGTGCCTGTCCGGGCTGCCCTTGAGAACTGCTGACCTGGTACAAACGGGAGCGGTGATTGGAGCGACGGAGCTCCCGCGCGTCTCGCTTCAGTTCTGAGAGCATCTCGCCCCAAAAGCACCTGGCTATTTATCGAGCTGATGCCCGCCCAGATAAAGGAGGTTCCGAGAACTCGCGATTATCGACTTAGCGGGGCTTATGTTGTTGTCTTACCCCGGTGCAGTGGAGCAAGTGGGCAGCACCCCTCCTCTTCGCCACCGCGAAGAGCAGCAGGTGCCTGATTTCCTCCAGGATTATCGTCTCCGCCGTACCTGCAGTGGGTTTTTGACACGCATGGGGGCAGAGAGCTGTGCAGAAAAGGGTCTCCTCTTGCCTCCCAGAAATGTCATAGAGAACGTAAGAAAAACGAGTAATTATCCTGCTTCAATTAAAAAAAGGAGCACATCTTTGTAACTGCCCGTTAGCTTAGCGCTGGCTGGTATCACCTTTAAACTCCTGGCGTTATTGCAGGAGATCGGATGATAATTTAGCAGGGAAAAATTCCGTTTGTACCAAAATCTGCCTTTTTTAGGTTAAAACACCCCACTGCTGCTCGCTTTTGCTGTAGTGCCGTAGCCCTTGACCGAGGCGCCCGAGTACGGCGGCTGCACGGCCTCCGGTTCCTGCTCCGCTCTGCTCCAGCCACGCTCACAAGAAAAGCATCGTCGTGCGTCTTCAGAGCCGCGAGTCCTCGAGGTCTGGGGAGGGAAAAACGCGTAATAGCTTGGCTTTCAGAGCGCGTGGCCCTTTGGACCCTCGGAGGCCGTGCAGTCATCTTGCAGCCGTGGCTCTTTGTTTCTGACACAATTAGTTTTGTGTTGGCTTTTGTTGTGAAATGCTTGGCTTCGGAGTTCTTGAATGCGTTTGAAAAAGGACCGTGTGCTTCAGGCTTTCTTCTGACGTGTCCAAATAACGTTGACGTGAGGCAGGGGAGCGGTGTCCTGAAGCAGCGAGGCTCGGGTTCGGCCCCGTAAGTCGCCGTGATGGCCAACGAGCCTCTTCGTAGCGTGGTCGCGCAACGGGCCTTGGACCAAGTTTGCCGTCAGCCCGACAGCGTTGTTTGCAGCAGATTTTGGAAGCCTCAATGGGAGGGGAATCTGTATTCAGTTCTGTGTGAACCTCTTTGGATTTTCGTCTAGCGTTAAGGTCTGGAAGATGACAGCAATGCAAACTATTTTCATGTGCTGCCTTTGCTCGTAGATTGCTCGGCTGAACGTTGCCGCAGCTTAATTTTTTGGCTCTTGTCCTGGCTTCTAGGCATGTGAATGCGACATGCTTTGCTTTTGCTTGGAAAGAAATTAAAAAGCATTGATCCTTCGCTCTTGGTGAAAAGTGCAACTCTTGTAAGGTCGCGTCCGTAAGGAACGTAGTGCTCCATTCGCTCCTTCTTCCCCCAAAGCCTGGAAAAAGCCCTCCTGACCCAAGCACATCTCCTTCAAAGCTCTTCTGATCGGATTGATTGACTTTTTTTTTCCTTTTGAGAACCTGGGCAGGGTTGGGGTAACGATGGGCGCTCTGCCTCATGTGCTAGATGCTTCAACGCTGCCAATCACAACATCGTCTAAAAATATCCCCTCTTCCAGAAGAATCCCTTCCTGCAAATCAGAGCCCGCTATTAAATAACGTTGTGTTGGTTGCAGGGGATCCACGTTAAAGCAACAGGCCAATACTCGGCGCTAAAGCAGGCGCGTGTGAATGCACGGCTTGCCTTGCCTCCCAACTACTAAACCGCTGGGTACTTCCTACAGACTTTACACAGGATACAAATAAAATTAGTCTGAACGTGAGATCCCTCAAAAAAACTCAGCGAGGGCTTGGACTGGCAGCTGGGACTGCAAGGGCGCTCGCTCAGGAGGTGGAAGCAGCCTTTTTCTGGGCCGAAACGCTTCGTGCCCGGTGCTTTGGCATGGAGCAAACATTATCTCGTCGTTTTCAAACGTCTCGAAGCAGGGAGTGTGTCTTGGCTGAACCTGGTAGCAAAAGCTATCCAAGCAAAACAAATTCCTGGTGGAGCTGCCAACAGCGTGTGGGACTTAAACCACCTTCTTTTTTTGGGGGTGCAAATACGTTGTGCCCACAGCCGCTCATTTCCCAGGGTGGCTCCGAGAAACGCGGGTGGAACGGCAGGATAACAGCCTCTTGTCTTGGAACCGTTACAGATAAGAGAGGACTGAATTATTTCAGTCGGGAAGATGCTCCTCGGCGTGTTCTCACCCGGTTTTGTTCCTGCGCCTTCCCTTTCCACCTCCTGCTCTGTGTTTTGTACTCCCCTGACGGTGGCACGGGACGCGGTGGGCAGCGGAGCCGCGTCCCTGCGAGCCCGGCCGTGGGCATCGCTGTGCCCGGTGCGATGCGGGCACCCGTCCTCGGGGGAGGCTGTGACATGGGGACACCCGTCCTCGGAGGAGGCTGTGACATGGGGACACCCGTCCTCGGAGGAGGCCAGCCTCTGGGAGGCTGTGAGAGCCCGCTGCTTCAGATGGGTACCGCTCGCAGGGTTTGCTTGAGGGAGGGAGAAGGGCTCGGCGAGCCTAGAACCATGCCTGTGGCAGCGAGGGGAGCTTCCCCCACCGGCTGCTCTCCGTCCTCCCCAGGTTTGGTGCCACGGCCGCAGCTCCCTGCCCTCCTCCCCAGGCAGCCCTCGCTCCGGCAGGAGGCAGGGCCTCCCCTGTTTGCATTAACAACAGGGAGCAGCGGCAAACCTGCCACGTCTGCGTGATAGCGACCCGCATTGTCCTTGACGAGGGAAGATCCTTCCAGCCGTTCACCTTGCCAGCAAGAAAGCTGTTGGTTTTTTTTTTCTTAGGAGCAGCTGAGTTGTCTGAAAGCAGCGCGCAGTGCAGCGACGCCAGAGGAGAACGCGCTCCGTGGATGGGAAGTGCTGCTTAATTGCTTAAGACGGCGATTTATTCTTTCAGGCTGTGGAATTTGTCTGCTTGAAAACGTGGCTGTGAGCTCAGCATCCTGGGCCCTTTCTGGCTGCCTCGATGCAGTGGAAAGCATCTCGCGTTTGCCGGGTGAAACGGTGAACCTCGGTGTCCAAATGAGATGAAATGAATACTTCTCTGCATCTTTTTAATATAGTACAGAAGCCTTCTGCCTTTTTGCAGGCTTGCGTTAATCATTAGCAGCTTAACGAGCTGAAGTGCTGGAGCCACACGGAGATGTGTAAACAGACCCACAAAGAGCTGGGAGGCTGACGGAGGATTCAGGTAGCGCTGGGGTCAGGAACGGGCTGCAGGAACCCGGAGCCACAGGAAAAAAAAACAGCAACTGGCAGTAAGTTTAGCAAACAGCAGTCGGTGGGGCTGCTGGAAAGTAAAACAGGCCTGTTTTCCCCCGCGCGTGTTGACATACAAGCCTTTTTTTAGCTGTTTGTGTGTTTTTTTTTCAACTGTAGGGAATTCTGAACAACTCGTATGGGGTTTGTAGTGACCTATGGAAACCTCGAAAGACGTCTGAGCATCTTAGCGCGCGTGTACGCACGCAGCGTGTGCCATCCCGGAAGCTTTTTTAGAAAGTTTGTGTGTTTACTGTTAGCCCGGCAGTTTACTCTTGAGGCCCTTGCCCCGACCGCCTCACTTACAGAAATAGTTCAGTGCCAGGAAGGAGGGGATCCCAAATCTCTTGTCTTTGCATGAGAATATAACTTAATAACGCAGGTTTGGGGAAGGGTGGGAAGCGAGGTGTTTGTAATAGGTAAAAGCAGGAGCATTTGGAGGATTAGAGTACCAAATCTCTGTGTGGATGGATACTTCCTCGCAGTGCAGCCACGGCACCTCAAACACCACCCGTTTTATTCCTGCACGTCCCCAACCTGAACGCGTTCTCTTCACGTCCAGAACCTCTTTGCTCAGAGGAGGGAGTTCTGTTGGCCTGCGGCCGCGTTCCTGCAGCCTTCCTTGTGCTTTAGAAGCCCGGAGGAAAGCTGATTCGGAAGCTGTGCTCTTTGTGGTAGGTTTCAGTCGTGCCTGTTAGGGGTTGCTTTAAATTTTCAATCGTGAGGTTTAACGTCTCTTCTAAAACTTGTCAGTACTGTGGGTAAGAGCAGGCAAAACATTGAAACGTGGCCGAATTCTTGGTTTGTTCGGGAGCCTGCTGGAGGAGGAGTTGTCTCTGGTGATGTTTCGGCAAGTGTTCCTTATTTGCAACTCGCAGCTTTCAGAAATGCAGAGGTTTCCCTTCGCCATCACTTCTGGTAAGTGCCGCTGTCAGATCCGGCGTGGTGCAAAGCTCAGCCCTGCCGGAGCTCGCTCTGTCTGCGTGCCGGCTGAGCCACCGGCCGTTTCACCTCGCCTCTACCTGGAATCAAGCACAGACCTGTGAGCCCCCGCGCCTGGAAGTACAAAAAACCCAGCCGAGCTTCCCCAGAGCTCGCCTAGCACGTGGTGCTTCTGCCCCAATTGGTTTTTGGCAGCGTTTTGCACGCGGGGCTGGAGATCGTTTGCCCGAGTCTGAGAAATTCTTGGGGAATTTGCAATCTCTCCAGGAAGCCGCTGGTATTTCGTGCCGTCTGGAAATCCTGGTCGCGGCCAAACGCAGCCTTCAGTAGGGAGGCCTTGAAGCTGCTCAGCGTGTTTGGAGTAGGTGCTGTTAGACTGGTGGTCAAATTCCTACCAAAGCAGAAGGCAGAATCAAGCCCTCTTTTACTGTCTTGTTGTCAGACTCGTCCTTTCCTACAGCTTTTGGGTACTGGATCGTGTAGCTCCAGGCATCGGGGCGCGTTACCGTGCTGTTGGGGACGCTGCAGCGTGTCACACAGCGTCCAGCTTCTGCACTGCAAGAATTTCCTCTGAGTTTTACACCTTGCTGCGGCAAGAGCGTAGAGCTGCTTCAGAAGTAGATTTAAAATCTGCAGCTCCTCAATAAGCAGAGGACAGCCTGTATGTAAGCTTTGCTTCAGGTGGAATTAAGGGGTTGCAGATTCTTATTAAACCAAACTGGCTGCAGTTACCAGCTTGCCTAGGACTTCATTTATAACACAGAACACTTCTTGCAGCTCCTTTGTGAATTCCGGTTGTATCTCAAGGGACGTAAGTCATGAGTTCTTTGTCTTCTTGTGAAGGTCAAAGAAGTCCGGAGCAGCGCGTATCGGTCTGGCTGGCTTGGAGGGGAAAGCTTTTCTCTGAGCCACTGACTGCTGCTTTTCCCCCACTCTTTGGGCCTTAATCTTTCTTTTTCTTCCCCACCTCCTCCCCTCCAGATTGGAGCCTGAAGTGTTTGGTGGGGTGCTTCCAAACAGGTAGGCTTCATCTACACAACGTCCTCTTGTAACTCGTCCCCGCTGAACCCGGAGCATCTCTGCTGGTTGTGTAACTGCATTTATACCGGGTTGAGAAAGCGCAGGCAGCCGTTGGGATGAGAAAGCAGCGAGCGTGGTGGCATCTGGAGCATCCGTCACAGTCTTGTCACCTTCCTTTGGCCTCGTGACACTGGGTGAGGCTCGCGTGGCCGCCCCTGCTGCCCTCGGTGCCAGTTCCTCCGGTCGTAGCAGGTGTCTCTGAAAATACGTGCCAGCGTTTTCAGTCTTCTGGTGAGGAGCTGCTGCTCCTCGGTGTTCCTTTGTCGCTGTTCAGAGCGAAGGGAAGCCAGCCAAGTGCAGTGCTGCTGCGTGGCACAACAAAGCTCCTTGCTCAGAAGCTGTATGTGCTTCAGAACATCACCTAGACTGCAGCTCTGATCTTCTTTATTGCGATCACGGAGCTGTGTGCCGGTTAGTAACACGTTCGTCTGCTAAAATTGTCTATTTTCCCAATCCCTTTTCTATTACTGCTCTGGTGCTGTTGAAGGAACCAGTTTTTCTGTTTGCTTTCTGCGTCCTCTTGGGAGAGACACCAGTCAAAAAACGATCCAGTCGTTGCTCTGCTCAGCCTCGGGTGCCGGCTCTGCCAAATACCTGGGCCAGAACTTCGGGAACAAGGCGCGTGGAGCCTGGGCCTTTCTTAAATTCCCGGGAGACCAAAGCAAAGATGGCAACGAAAAGAAACGTTCCCTGTCAAAATCGGAGTTAATGAAACTGCTGCGTGGCCGGCGATTTCTGGAGGGCGTTGAGCTGGGGTTGATGATTTACCCATTGCTGTGCCTGGGAATCACCGAATCTGGTGCAGGCGGTGGTTGTGAAAGCCCAGGGTGTTCTGCGCGTGGGAATTTGTGGGAGGAGGCTGTCAGCGGAGCGGTTTCGTGAAGTTTTTATTACAGGTCCTTGGAGACAGAATTCCTGGAAGGTGTAACAAAACACCCGGGCCCACTGCAGCAGTTGAGTTTCCACGTGGGGGTTTGTGCGTGTGTATCCTCCCCAGCTCCCTCTTTTAACAACGGGAGTTTCCCACGCAGCTGGGAAGCGCGCGGGGTGCTGGGCTGCTGGAATTGGGCGATGCCTTTAGGTTTAACAGCCCCCTTCCCCAAGACCCAAACCTCCAAAGAATTCACAGCGTGGAGTAGGCTCCTCGATGTCAGTGCTACGACGGCGGTCGTCTGATTTCTCCTCCTGAAGAAGAAAGAAGGGGAGGTCGCTACAGCCGAGGATGCTCGGTCCAAACACGCTCTTGCTGCCAGCTCCTCGCACAGCTGAGCACGCGGCTTTCCCGTTGTGCTTTCAGGTGACACCTTTTCATTCACCGTCTTGCAGTCCAAATTCTTGGACTGTTTGGTCATTGGAACAACTCGGGAACGTTTATGAAATCTTTGTGCAGTTTTGGCTTCTTTTGTCCTTCCTTTCCGGTTGTGATGGCTTTGTCTTGTGCTGCAAACAGCACAGCCGAGCGTACCTAAAGACATTTCTTTGAGCCGGTGTTGGAAAGGAAAGCCTGTGGATGTGGGGTTAATGTGTCGGGGCTGATCACAAGTGGGTTTCCTCCCCGAACTTGGGGCTGGAGGCCCTTGGAGCCCAATTAACGCCAAGAGCAGGGAATTGCAGAGCAGCAGCGAGCCCGTCCCGGAGCTGCTCCCCTCCTCTGGTGCTCGTGCTGCTTTCTGCGAGTGTCATGAACTCGGTGGTTTGCGCTCTTGTAGGAAAACCTCTCGAGTGAGCCTTAAATCAAGTGTACGTGGCTAATTTAAAACACCCCTTAAACTTGTAGCGTGTGATTTCTGGGTGGAAGAGCGTGCCCGTGCATACGGCGTGAATTTGTCTTCTGCAGGAAGCACGAAGCACGTGATTTGGACGCTGCCATTGGGAAGATGACTTCATATGGCTGAAAGTGCTTGCGATCATTCTTAAAATTGCTTTTATTTCCTGCTCGGGCCTTGCCAAAATACCCTGAAGTGATGTGTTTGCTTTCTCCAGCAGGAATGGGACCTGTTGGGCAGAGCCAGCCCCCTGCTGCTTCTGCCGCAGTTACCCTGCACACGCGGGGGCTTCAGGAAGCAGAGCAAACAGATTTAAAAACAAATAAAAATACTCAGCAACTCGGGGGAAGGAGGCTGGCAGCATGCTGGGGAAGGAAAAACCTTCACGGGAGTCTTTTCATTCCCTTATTAGACCTCGGGGAACCTAGATGGGAAAGAGACTTCACGGTATCTGTGTTCGTCCTGTTGGGAAAAGACCGAACTTCCCAGCTCTTCCCTAAAACACCGCAGCCTCTTGAAGCTGTTTGGTGCCTGACGAGTCTTGGGAGCACCTGGATTAAGTCTGCCTTGCACAGCGAAGTACGGATGGAAACGTATCAAAGCTGCTGTGTTTTTTTTTTACTGGTACACGCCCTTTCCTCCTTTCCAGGAAAATTGGTGGTGGTGTCTCGGTAAGAATTGCAGCTGTGGTTTTATAGCCTCGGTGCCTGCTTATTTTTGTTGTAATTGTAAATATTTGAGCATCTCCTTGTTCTCATTAGGCTAAGGATGACTCCCCCTGTCAGCAGTAAAGGCTTGAGTTACGGCTTTGGGATTCAGACGTGAAACGTTTGTGTTCAGATTTATCTCACGCCGAGCTTTGCAGCCTGCCGGCCGCCGTGCACGGTGGTGCCCTGGCGCGTTTTGGATTGGGGATGAAGTCTCCGCCGCTTTGGGATGGGAGAGGGCAGGAGGCAGGCACCGTGCGTCAGGGAACGCCGTTCGTGCTCTGCCCTGCTCGATCTGTGCCGACTTGTTGAAGGGCGTGAGCTGTCCCGGCTCCACCAGGCAGCTCCACGGAACGTCGGGCTTTCAAGTTGGCGTGGTGATGCGCAGGCACTGCTGCTTTCTTCTGTTCAACAGAATCCTTCTCTAGAACGGATTAATAAATAAAGGCGTTGGGCAATGGCACGCATCTGCCTCTCGTCTTCCTGGCACCGATAAATTCTGCTGCTGCTGTTCCGAGAAAGCTCGGCTTCTGTTCGAGAGGTGCCCGCGGTGCACGCGTTCCTCCTCGTGCAGCGCGTGGCGCTGGCAGGGGCTGGCAGGGCTCCGAGCTCCCTTCCTGGGCGCCGTCGGAGAACTGGGCGTACGCGAAGAGGTTCTGTAACCAGCAAAACGCTCGTCAGATAACACGAGGCTCCTCTTCTCTGTGGTAGGGTATTTTAAGTTGAAAACTTACGGGCCTGTTGTTCTGGGAACGTTGGTGCACACCAGCAAAGCTAGCGTTGTGTAGCGTATAACACGTGCCGCAGCGTGTGAGAGCTAAAGGGAGGTCACTGGACCACGTCTCCGCGTTGCTCTTAGCGTGTTGCTCTTGGGATTCGTGCTCTGACTGTGGTACTGGTTGACCGAGGTGAGTTACAGGGAGGACGGTGCCGTCTGTTCTTCGGGGAGCTCTGCAGCCACCGCGCGCGTTGCAGGCGGTGCTCAGCCTCCCTGCCGGCTCCACCTGCACCCGGGCTGGCACTGGCGTTCATCCCCGCCACGAAACACGCAGGAGGAGGGCGGGGAGGTGTCACTGCACAAGTGGCCCCGTGCTCCGAGGTGCCAGGAGCAGCACACCAGTGTCTGGAGACCAAGGAACAGCAGCAGGAAGGGTGAGAGCTGCGGCCAGGCTGCTTTGCATTAGGGGGAAGGAAAACGTCAAGTCCTGGGAGCTTTGTCCTCGCTTCTGACAGGCGAGCACCAGGCGATGTACTACCAGGTCTGAAAGAAAATAAACTTGTGATTAAAGAATAAACACAGCTCCAGAAATTCCCTAAAAGCTTTTCCGGGTACGGGGAGTGAGACCTGGGCTCGGATACTCGAGTAAAGAAAACCTTCCCGTAGCTCTCCATCAAGCCGCAGAGCTGTTGGGCCAAGCTTGGAAGTTCCTTGTCTGCATCTCATTTTGAAACTTGTTACGCATATAAATATTTATGCAAATATTAAATATTTATATATTATATTCCTGCTGAAACCTTCTAGAGCCTTTCCAGCCTTCTATGGGGCATTTCTTTTCCCCTGAAGTTTCTCGTGGTTGGTGTGTGGTGTCTGAGCGTGGAGGTCAGAGAAACTTCATAGGCCGTGAAGTTGAGGTTCTTCAAGATCTGCAGGTACCCAACAGGAAAAAACGGGCTTCCAGGATGATCTGCTGCCATGCAGTAATATTTTTGGTGGTGCTTATCTAGTTTTAGGACTCGGCTTTCTGGATTTCTGTACCACGTCTACAAAAAGCAGATGCCCGTGTAGCTGTGTGCCGGCAAGCAGCGAGACAAATTCGGCATGATCTCCGGAAAGGATCCAAGCCTTTTAGTTTGGATGTGATTCCAGCATCTCTTCCGGAGCGAAGTCTGCTCTCCTTGGGCTTGGGGAGAACGCTTAAACGTGTAGTCTTTTCATCCTGAGAGCACCCCACAAACACAACTGACCTAGCAGCGAAGCCTAAAACTTTCTCCTAGCTAGCGTTTGCTGAGGTTTGAGAGCAGGCTGCTGGCTGCGCTGCTCCCGGCAGGCTCCCGGCCGCCTGTAGCGTTACGTCGACCGCGAGCAGGTTGCGGGAGGAGCTGCCAAAGGGGCCAAAAACCCCAGCTGAGGGTTTGACAGTCCCGGGTAGCGTAGGAGAACTCGAGTTGCTTTCGGATATGACCCACGTCACTGATGTGAGCAGAAACCCAGCCACCACAGCATTGCCTCTGCTTCGGGGGAGCGCCGGATCGGTTCACGTGGCGAGCCGCCGCGTCTTCACCAGGGTGGTAGCGGGGCCGATGGCACCGGTGGTGATCCCAGTGAAACGGCTGAGGTAGCAGCGAGCTCCTCGGCCACCCTGTTCTGCCCAGGGACCGCACACGGCTCCTTCCCTGGCATAAAACATTGCGGGAGCGGTGAGGCTGCCCTGCCTGCGTTGCCCTCCCACTGGTGACGACTGAATCTGAGGCAGCCGAAGGACTGAACGCGGGAAGCACAAGGGACGAAGTAAACGGAATTACTCCGAAAGCTGCTCTGGGGAGAGCTCCGGAGGCTGCCCTGTTCTGTGCGTGGGGAGGGGACGGCGTTGGGACGCTTCCCTTCCCGGGAAGGGAGGACCCGACGTGGGTGCAAGTCCTTGGGAAACGTTCCTGGCTCCCTCGGCATCGCGGCAGAGCTTGAAAAACCTTTGTCTCTGCGCTTTTGCTAGCGGGTTATTGTTGCTTCCTTCAGTTCGCTTAGCAGAACAGGTGGCCTTATTCTTCGGTGTCTTGGCAGATTTCCTCTCGAGCCTTATTTCAGGGAGTTGAAAGAGGAAGAGGGCACGGGGTGCTTTTTGAAGCCTCATTCACCACGGAGCGTATTCCCACCAGCGCTGTGAAGCCTGGAATAGTTACTCCAGGATTCTTGGCTGCTTTTGAAGCAATTACGGTTCCTCGATCTTGAAGCGGGGGACGTTGTCCTACAAAGGAAGAATGTGGCGAGGAGAAGCATTGAAATGGAGAAAGGAGGGTCGGAGGCTTCATTCGCTGCCCCGGGATTTGCCCACTTTGTCTCGAGACACGCAGAGGTTTTGCAGGAGCTCGTGAAGGCTCAGAAGGATGGAAATAAACAGGGTCAGCGCTCTTCATCGCCGAGTAGTAGGTGGCTGAACAGAACCGCTGCACAATGAGCTTTGACATCTGTTAACCCTCTCCTTCCCCCCCCCCCCCGTGTTGCCCTACTTTCTGTACCTTTGAGCCGAGCCCCGAAGAGCCTGGGGAGCGGATGTAGGAAGGTTCGCTGCTGAAACAGATAACGCTTCTTCTGGGGTTGTGTGTTTTTTGTAATAACAGCTGAAAATGGGCGCAGCCTGTTCTTTTCCTGCTACGTGAAATGATGAGAGAGGTGCTTAATTTTAGTGGTTTTTTTTAGAGGAAAAAGCTCCCTGTTGGGAGGGGAAGGGGAAAGCCAAGGGGCAGGAGGGAGCGGGAGCTGGAGCCGTTCCCAGCTGCTGGGCTGCCCGCTCGTCCCTCGCTGCCTGCCCGGGCTGAGCCCCAGGCAGGATGTGAGCGACCTCTGCCTCGGGTGCTCGTTGTTTGTTTCTGGTTTCCAAAATCCTCTTGGCTTACGTTTCCAGCGTGTTTACTCTTGTCTAAAAGTTCAAACCGTGTCATCTCCTTCCTCTCCCGGGGGATATCCTGTGGAAGCTGGGACTGCCTCGAGAAGCTCTTCCCCGCGAAGCTGTCCCCCTAAAGCCGGCTCCCAGGAGGAGGCAGTGAATTTCTGCTCTCGGCCGACGGCTTCACCCCGGGGTGAAGGATCTGCACGATGCTGGTGGTTGGTGCTGTGTGTGCGTGGCTCCAGCTGACCGCTGGGTGTAGGAAGCGAGCAGCAGCGGCCCTCTGGCACAACGCCGCCGTGGTGCCCCTAGGCACGGACACGGAGGAATCAGCTCCTCCGGTGAGTCGGAGCTGGGACACTTCTTCAGTTGTTTGCTCCTTTTCATGCTTTAAGATTCGTTTGGTTTTGACTGCGCCTTGGGGAGGATGCCTGCTGCTCTGGTGCAGCACCGGGATGGTTTGTGAGAAGCGGCTGCAAGAAGAAATGCTCCTCCGAGCCTGCGCCTCCCTCTTCTCCGGCTGCACGTTGAAATCTCCCTGCTGAGACCACCCGGAGCAGATCAGACACCCCCAGGTTACGTGACCTCGGTCTCTTAGATGTTTCCAGGAAGATCTTGTAAAGCAATCAGCTGCTGCAGGACCGCTTGCTCCCGACCATCTCTTGCTTGGAGTGGTTATTTCGGTAGCAGCCCTACGTGCTGCCAGACGCAGGGATGGGGACGGCCGAGCTGCGCTCTGCACCTTTGGGGGCAGAATTTAATGGAAACGAGACAGAAATCCTTGGATGAAAGCCTCCAGCACGAAGATGATTCCATGAAATGATCCAAACGCTTGGCTCGCTCTCCCAGGATAACCACATCAAAGCTAGCGCGGCCGAATGTTTTAATACTTCTTGTACTCGCTGGGACACACTGCTAGGACCAAAAACATTTTCGGCTTGGCTGCTCTGTCCGTGAGCGCTCAGAGCGGGCAGCGCTGCCCGATATTCCCGTTACCGCTCCTACAAGGCAGAGGAGCGCCGCGTCCCGGGAGCAGACGAGGCTGAGACGAACGCAGCGGTGCCGTGTGTCGGGACAGGAGCTGCTGCAGGGAGCCAATGGACTGGGAGAAAACAGCGGTACAGGAAAGCAAGCTGAGAGAAATGATGTCAAAACCATTTTTTTTTAGGGTTTTCCCCCTGTATACTTAAATTATAAGGCCCGATGGGATCGCTCCCATCACAGAGAAGGAATTGTAGGAGTGGCGATTTCACTCGTTCCTCCTGCCTTGAACGTGCTTAGTTTGATCTCTTGGCCATCAGATCTTGTTTCCTCCCCTGCCTGTCGGGTTGGGGAGCCGCGTGGCGAGCCAAGTGCTCGTGGAGGGGATCTTGCCCCGTGCCATCGGAGCAGAGCTCGGAGTTAAAGGGCGATGCGGTGCCTTTTGGCACTGTGTTACCACTGAGACTCGACTTCCTCTCGCTTGGGGGTGGATCGCTGGCTATTTCTTCTGCCAGAGTGGTCAGAAAGTCCTCCAAAAGCGTTTTTTCCCCTTGTTTAAAAAAAATCCCAATTCTGTAATTCTGGCTTATGTTCCTTTTTCTGCTACATCAGAACAGAAGCGCTAAACGTGTTCAGCCTTCTCCCGCTGCTGGTGCAGCAAGCCATCCTCTGTCAGCGCCGCGTCCTGCCGCTTTGTGTTCCTTCAGCCAAGGTTTATTTAGATTCCTGTTCCTGCAGAAAGTACTCAAAATGCCTCCTGCTCTCAGTCTTCCCTTTCAGCTGCTAATCAGCCGGGACGGGGTTTGTCTCCTGTGGGTACGAACCCTTCTGATAGCTTAGCAAGAGCTACCTTTAAACAATTAAGCATTAAAAAGCGATATATGTGTATATATATATATATATATACACATATAATGTATATATATATATATATTTACATACATGGAGCTTTAGGCTTGTAAAAACAACTCAATGTAACACAGGTTATATTGACGCCAGCGGGATCCTGCTGGCGATGGAGGGTGGTGTGCCCGCGATCTATGCCGTCCTTCAGCCCGTGATTCTGAGCGCCCTTTGGCTCCGTTCCCGGGAAGACGTTGGCACCTCCGAGCTTGAGATCCTGGGAGGTGAGCAGTGCCTTGTGCTCAGGGATGCGGTTTGGTTTGATTTCCCTGTCCCCCCCTAAGCATTAAGCAAAACGGGCTTCCTGCTTCATCTCCAGCGCTTGTCAACTCCGGAGCACGGGGCTGTGAAACCCAACAGGGATTTCATTGAAGAATTCTTCGGTTGCTTCTCTCTTGGCTCCGATGCCGTTGCCCTCTTCCTCCTGCCTCCCCTTTCGCGCTGCCATCTGTCTTTGATTTGCTTTCCCGTTTCTCTGACCTATTTCTGAAACGCGTTTGCACAACCTCTGGATGCGATGGCTGCGCACGAGGGTTTGAATTGTGCCCAGACTTTATTTCCTCTTCCTTTTTGCCCGCTTCGTCAGGCCTGGCACCTGCCCTTGAGGATCGCCGGGGATCTTGGATCTTTCATAAAGCTCTGAATTTGCAAGGGTTTGGTTAAGCCAGGGCCCTACAGAGAATTTTCCAGCAGCAACAAGACGGGATCCGAGGGCAGCGGAGGCGCCGGAGCTTGGGTTTGTCCCTCAGAGCCCTGGGGTGGGGTTGGGGCTGCGAGTTGCTGGAGTTGAACTTCCACAAAGAGGAACTTTCTCTGCGCGGCGGCGGACAGGGACTTCATTGTCCCAGAAATGCCCGGCATGAAGGGCGGCATGGAGGCGCTGTCACCGGGCCACGTTCCCGAATCCACACCTGTCGGCCGGCCGTTCAGCCAGCCCCGTGCCGCCGGGCTCTGGCCTTTGTCACGTCGGGATTAGGGCTTGCATCTGCTGCAGCTGGCGTCGAGCTCTGCAGAAGCCCGGCAGCAGCCTCCGGGAGCGGTAAGCTTGGAGCCCGCGGCAGTGCCACCGTCCTCTCGTATCCAGAAGAACGGTGAAGAGCCCTCAATGCCCCAAGCTTCCCTACAAGCTCGGCCCAGTCGGTGTGCTCTGGTACAGGACCATAGGTCCCACCGAGCATCCCATCCAGCAGGGAGGGAGTGCTGCGGAGCCTGAATCATCTCCTGCCTCGTCTGAATCCTTGGAAAACGCTCAACGCAGTCAGGGCCGGGCGGGGGCGTGCGCACAGGGGAAGAATGCAGCGTGGCTGCATCTGTTCAGGAACGCGCGTGCTGTCTTCCACGCTTTCCTCCTTGGGGTAGAAAAGGGAAAAAAAAAAAGAAACGAGGGAGGAGGGCACAGGGCTTCCAGCATCCTGCCTGCCGTGGGGAAGAGATCTGTCCTGCACCTCATGGATCTGGGGTTGAGGATCTCCGTTCCCGTGCTTCCAAATTGTGTCACTTCATTTCCTTTGCCCCGTAATTGAACGTTACGCGGGCAGAGGTCGGCCGTGAAGGGCTGGCAGCATTTTGAGAACTGCCTGGGCTTCCTCGCCCCGCTGCCTCGGGGCTTTCTCAGTGAGCGCATCCGCAAAATGTTGCCGCTTCCTCGGCCCCTAATTACTGGCCGGTCCCTGAGGCAGGCGCTGGCGAGGTGCAGTGGGATGAGAGCTCTGGGGGAAGGGAGAGGTGTATTTAAAACAAGGAAACAGCTGGATGGAGGCTGCTCTAGGTCGCATCGTGCGCTTCCTCTCGTACAGCCGGCGTGCTAATTAACAGATTCAAGGTTACTGAAGGAGAGGGATAGTTGTAGCTTTTTTTTTTGAGACATTGATGAAAGAAGAAGGAGCGCAAGGAGACAAAAAGTGCTGAACACGGCGTGTCCGTGGGTTCCTCCCCCCACCTCGGCCACGCTGCAGGCACCAGGACTCGGCCAGCGGTCGGGATTCTGTGGTGGGACACCGGCAGCGTCCCTGTCCTGGGGGAAATAGTAAAAAGCTTCAAATGCGAGGACCCCCATAATACAAGGACCCCCATAATACACGGACCCCCGTAAGTCACCGCCGTCAGCTTCTTGCCCTTACTTTGTGCGTTTGCTTTTATTCCTGCTCAGATGTGGATCTCCTCCTACCTGGAGTTAATTCTGTGTCTCCTGGGTTGTTGTTCTCTCCCTTCTGGTTCCGCAGAGGAAACGCGGCCGCGCAGTTGGGGCTTCACCGAGTTGGACCCGCACTGCCCCCATTTTACCCCCCAAAACCTGTCCCAGGCACGGCTGGGACCCGCCGACCCTTCAGCACCAGGAGACGCGGTGTAGAGATGTAAATGGGTCGTGGATGTTGGGGGGTGACCGCTAACGAGCTTGGATCTCGCTCGCCCATCAGCAAGGGGCTCGTACTGGGTGTAAGCGGAGAGTGCTTTGTGGGCTGAGCAGGGAGAGGGGAGGGAGGCACAGCAAGAGCCGCGAAGGAGGCGGCAGCACAAATCCCGATGGTGCTCCCGATCCCGCCGGGGGATGCCGATGCCTTAATGAAGAGCTGCAGAGGAAACGCGGGAGCTGCTTCTCCAGCCCGATGAGTTCTCCACAGGCGCTCGAAGCGCTCCGAAATCACCTCGCTTATTTCTGCGCCGGTCAGAGCAGCCCAGAATGAAAGCAAGTGAAAGGTTTGTCACGCACAGACCGGGACGTGTGCGAGCAGCTGAAATAAAAAACGTTACAAGCTTTTGTGACGGACTAAACTAAAACCTCTGTAGGCTTTTCTGGGCAGCGCTGTCTTAAGAAAAGCCGTCGCGAGGGCAGGAGAAAGGGCAGAGGACTCAGCGGTTGTATGCGGGGCTTGAGGGGTGCTGGTGCTCCGCTTCGGTCTGGCTGCGTAACGCCGGGGACGGCCTGCACAGGAGGGTGGAGGAGTTCCTGTGCCGGCTGTGGATGTGAAGCTGGTGTTCCTCTGGCCGAGCTACGGGGCCGCAGCCAAGGGGATTTTCTGACCGCCGAGACAGGAAAGCTCGGGGAGGGAGCAGGCGGTGCCACACCTGCCCTGGTGCCCACGTCCCCCTCGGGGACGCTCGCAGTGGACTTGGACACCTGGAAACTCGCGTAGCCAGTTCGTTATCAGCTTCGCAGAACGGTCGTTGCCGTGTTGAAGACGCAAACACGCTGTAAACGGTGATGGCAGGAATGCCGCGGTTAGGGATTCATGGCGCCCAGGAGAAGCTCTGGTGGAGGGAGCTCGCTCTGAGCTGCGGAGCGCCCACCAAGGTGGCCCTTAGAGGGACGCCCAAAGGACGTTTTACATCCGAACCCTTAACAGAAGACACACCTCGGGGGGGGGGGGGAAATCTGCCTTCGAGCAAAAAACGAGAACCTCGTGACGTGCAAACCGCCCGTCCTCGGGCGGCTTGTAGCTGGGTGTCACTTCTGAAGCTCGTTATCGCAGCAATCTAAACAGCAACCTGGTTAAAGAGCAACCCGGGCTTGCTGGGCTGCCCTGCCACGTCCCTGCCCGCTGCTCCCTCGTGGCTGCGGGCGCTCCGCACACCCCGACCGTGCTCCTTTCATCCGGGGGACGCGCTGCTGGCCGCCGGCAGCAGACCGGCGAGCTGCCACCGCTGAGCCCCGGGGACGGCGGCACCGCGGAGCCGTGACAGGTCTCCAGGCTGCGGCTCCCAGGGCGATGGGCGCGAGCCCTGCCCTCGTCGGGCACAGGGGCATTTGCAGTTGGGACGGCGTGCACAGGAATCGCGCCGTTCGTTAGCATCGCCAGCTCTTAGCGCCGCAGAAAGGAGTTCTGCGGGCTCATTCAGCTCCCGCTTCCTTCCCCCTCCAAGGCATGCACGCTCTCCCAGGGTTTGAATTACCCCATACTCTTTTCAGGAAAATAAATAGGGTATCTGTAAGTTTAAACATTAAGGCCTTTGTCAGCCCGCAGTGAGTAGCAGAGGCCTCCTGTGGATAGAGCTATGTTTGGGGGGAGGAACTTGTTTTACAGTGCATTGAGTCCTGCTGAAGGACGGAGCCCTGACAGCACCGAGACTGAAGTCCTCTGTCCGGGGGACAGGTGGGGCACAGGCACCGAGCCTTCCCCCCACCCTTTTCCCTCCAAACCGCGTGTTTTGTCCTCCCAAAGGGCAGCAGGGCTGGAGGCGACGATGCCGACCGATACGACTCGCTTCGCAGCCTTCAGCTCGCTCGCCAAGTGGAGCCCTCGGCCCTTTTTGTCTCAATTCCTTCCTAGCAGCTCACGCAGGCTCTTTCAGCTGCGTCCTTCGCCGCCTCTGCCCGCCGCTGTGCCTTGCTGCTCCCCAAGGACGCGCAGGAGAAGGGCCCCGATCCCGTGCTCGGGGCCGCAGGCAGCGCCGCACCCGCTCTCGCTGCTGCCTGGCCGAGCGAGGACATCCCCGACACCCTCATGGGCCAAAACCAAGGCAGCCCCAGTGCAGAGTGCAGACATCACTGTGCTTGTGCTCCTGGACTCGCCAACTTCCACCGAAGCCGGCGATGAATCTGCGTTGTAGGGAAGGGGCCGGTCCCGGCTCAGCGGTGACGCCTCGTCCCCGGGGTAGGGCGCCTGGCCTGGGAGGCACGGGACAGCTCCAGGGAGCTCCTGAGTTTGGGTCCGGCACGGGGCAGGTTTTTGTGCTGTGCTTAGCGGGACCGTGCAGGGTGACTTGCAGCTTCGTTAACTGAGCTCTTGGGTGGAAAAGCTGCAAAAAAGGGAGCCAGGAATGCCCGAGAAATTCAGGGGTGTTGGCACCAGCAGGTGTCTGCCAAAAGGGTGGCGGGCGCTAGCGCAGGGAACTGACGTGATGTGTCGCTTTGCGTGGAGCTGAGCGGGGAAGTTCCCTGAAAACCCTTCATTAGTGACCTTCGTTAGTGGCCAGTTGCCGTTCTGGAAGGTTCTGGGACCTGGTTGCAGCTCAGTCCTTCCTTGCAAAGCGGAGATGCTCTTTGTGTCCCCCGCCGGAGCGCGAGTCCTGTTTCTTCAGTTCTTTGTACGCCGCAGCATCTGCTCCAAAAGGCGTTGCACAGGGTCGAACAATGCAGCCTGTGCCTTTCATCTCCCGATGGGAATCAAACGCGATTTTCACAGCCTCAGCGTGCTGCGCTTTGGCCGTCCTCAGCTACCCCGGGACAGGCGGGCTCTGCACAAAGCTCCTTGTCCCCAGCTCGGCTGCCCCGACCCCAGCACCTGCCCCCGCGTCATCGCTCTCGGATTTGATCCGGAGCCGCAAAACCTTTCTGCGGGCCGTACTCGCTAATTCCTTAATTCAGGACGCCTTAATTCACGCCTCCTGATGTCCCTTTGCTAGTGCTGTTTGCCGCGGGGCCGTAGCCAGCAGCAGCCCCCCTGCCCCTACCCCTGAATGCTCGGTGCCCGCTCGGTGCCGCGTTGCCCCGTGGCTCCCGGCAAAACCCAACGCGGCGTGATTCGCATCAGCCTCCCGGCCTTCCCTCTTGTTTTCCCCTTTCCATTTCTCTCTGGACTTTTTCATGCTCCCGTACTTCGCAACAAACCTCTAGCCAGGATTCTTTTACTCCATTCCTAAGGTAAGGGACGGGAGGCCAGAAACCTTGTGTTATTCCCGCGTTAACGCGGAGGGGTCGGGAGAGGAAAATTCTCTTGGTTTTGTGCCAGAAACAGCACGTCTGCCCCTTCCCTTGGCTAAATGACCTTGGCTAAATGTCCTTCAGCTTTGCTGTTGACGTGTAGCCGTACCCTTGCTCTGTGTCAGACCCAAGAGGCCGTCTTGGTCTGCTGGGGGCCGCCTCTGGCCGTGCCCGTGTAGGTTGGGGCAGAGCGCCGCCGCTACCGCGGGGCGTCAGGAGTACGGTGGGTGTCCTCTTCTCCTCACGGGCCCGGTATTTCTCTTCCTTCGGAGGGATGACCTTCCTGTGCTTCGAGCCAGAAATAGGTATTTTAAGTCTCGTCGCTTAGGTTGAAGGCCTGGAAATCAGGGCAAGCCCCCGAGTGAGCGGGCACGAGCTGCGGCCGCACGCCTGCGGCAGAGCTCGCCCCCCGCGGGTGCTGAGCAGACGGCCTCGTGCGTCGCCCCTGGGAGGTGGGGGCCTGGGGGCTGCACCCCCCGTGTGAATTCACCCCCCGAGGCTGTTCCACAGCCGTGCTGCCTCTGGTCGCTGCTCCCACGCGCCCCCAAATCTGGTCAGCTGTAGTCCCTGCCCAGCTGCCCCGCTTGAGCTGTGTTTCTTGTTGCTTTGGCTGGAAAATCCTTCTTGGCTTCTGCCTGAATCGTTCTAGTGTCACTGCGTGGTCCAACCAAATCTTTTCTAGATTTCTGCTGAATTTCAAAGCCTGCTCGCTTTAATGGGCAGCGAGGAAGGACTGGGAAAGCTCCTTGAGAACAGGCTTTTGTGAAAAGGGTTCAGGGCTTTTGTGCTTCGGGTCCAGAGCAGAGCTTACTTCTGTGATGCTCAGAGCCAGGTTTGTGAACTCAGGCTTCACGTTGGGCTTCTGCATTTTGAGGTTTACCTGCCAAGCCCTCTCCTTTTCCTCCCGCTCAGGACGGGGAGCTCATCCCGGCAGCACAGGAGTTTCCCAGGCCTGCAGCAGAAGCGGTTTCCGTGCAGGCCCCTATTTCCAAGTCCCGTTTTGATCTTGGGCCACAACCTGCGGAGCTGAACAAAGACACCCCCCCCTCAGTCCGTGACAAAACTCCCTTTGACCTCTGGGCCTGTGGCTGCAGAATAAAAAGGGAAGAGCTGGAAGCGGTGTGCGCTCCAGCATTCGTTCCCTTCCCTCCGTCACTCTGGGTCTTGCAAAGCGCCGTGGATGGGGGAGAGGAGGTGAAGAGGGAGACCCCGTGCCGTCTGCTGGCTCTGCCAAGAGGAAAACACAAGCACGTTTTGGTTGGACTGCTCCCAACAGCCCTTTTTAGAAGGGTAGGGATCAGAAATTGCTTCTTGGGAAAGATAAGGATCAGAAGTTGCTTCCTTGGAAGCAGTTTGGGCAGGTGGCTGCAGCCCGTGCTGGGGCATCCTTCGTGGCAGCCGCTGCAGGAGCGCTCCCCGCGGTCCCCTCGTCTTGCAGGGAGAGCTGGGGCGTCCAGGGAGCTCCCACATCGGGATCAGAGTTCTTCGTAGGCGCCTTATTGCAAAATAGCGGTGCTGGTGCTGCCCGACCGGAAGGCTTGGCAGCCCCGAGGTGACCGCAGGCAGTCCCCACGTGCTCGCATCGAGTTGTCTCTGCCCTCGCTGTTCTCGCTACGGCGCGCTGGAAGCTTTGAGCATCCTGGAGATCAATCGCATGGCTTCTGCCTTGAGCAAAGCCTTGGAATCGATGTAGAGCATGTCCCAGATAACTGCTGTTGTGATGGAGCGTCGTGTTAATGCCGTTCGCCCACCGGAGCTCGGAGCTGCCGGCCTCGCACTGGCAATAATTTAACATGGTTTCTGGATTATGGAATATTGATTTACTGCGGAGCATAAAAATGTGCAGCGCTCAGCAGAAGGGCCTCACCAATTGTTATGCTCCAGGAACACTGCTGCTCAGGAATGTGAAATAAATTCTCCCTTTTAACAACAGCTCCTGATTTGCATAGTCTCTATGCTCCTTTCCCCAGGGACTGTGCCACTAATGGTCTGTCGCGAGCGCTCCCCCACTTTGACACCAAACTGCTCAGTTAGCACGCACACCAAGGGCTGTGCTGCTGAACAAGTGTAATAACTTCTCAAACGGTTCACTCCGCGCTGTAATTGTCTCCTCTCCGTTGGGCACTTACTCTCATTCGGAGAATTTCAGGCTCCGAGCACCCCCTTCCTTCTCTTCGGAGCTGTAACCGCATTCATTTCGGGGCAGCTCGGCTGACAGCGGTCCGAAAAGTCGGATCCGTCGTGTGCACCTTGTGTTTCTTCGTGTTCCCTGGAGAAGACGCCGACGTTGTCCGGGGCTGCGTTGGGGGATGCTTGGCTTGTGCTCCATGCCGGTATTTCTGCCTGCACTGGTGCTCTTTGGCAACGAGCGGTTTTAGGAGGGAACTGCAGCCTTTGCAATCGGCCAAGCAGTTCAGGACCTCTTGAAAGGAACCTAACTGTTCTGAATGTCTGCAGTTGTCGCTGGTTGTGCTCGTGGTACATGAGCAAAGATGCTGAAAGCGCCTCTCTTACCCCTTACTGCACCCTCTGCTTCAGGAGCGGGAGGTGCCGGTCCCTCCCAACAGGCAGGTTGTGAATCTTGTGGTGAAACCCCCGCGTAACCTGAAGGAGGAAGAACAAGGGCCAGATTCACATGGGGACAGAGCTTGTGTCACCCTCTGCTTCCCAGTGGAAGAAATACAACTCCCGATGAAAACATACGGGTGGAAAAAGGTAACGAGTGCGCGTTCCTGCGCGAGCCAGACCTGCTGGGAAGCTGTTGTAAGCAAAATGACCGCGCTGACAAAGGGCCACGCTTACCAGAAAGGAGCACACGTTCCTGGAAGCGCGTTGAGAGCTTGGTGTCCCTTTAGGTTGGGCGTTTGGGCATTGTGGTGCTTGGTAGGACTGGGAGCGGCGTGTTAATTAGAGCCAAAGGGGAAAATTACCCACGAGCTTAGCAGCGCGCTGAAGTCGGAGAAAACTTTTCCAATTATTCAAATAAAAAGAAACCAACCCAAACCTTCACGGGCGGTGTGTTCTTACCTCCTCGTTCCTGCCTTTAGCCGCCGGGGGTACCGCACTGCCTGGCGTTTCCCGGTGCGGCGCCTTCTGTGCGCTGCCAGAGCCGCCTGTTCTGCTGGCCGCCGTGCCCGCCTCGCTGCCCGTCCGCGTGGGGAGAGCTCTGTGGGAAAAGCGCTCCAAGAAATTCTCTTATAAACGTGGTGTTTTCCAGCTGGCTGCTCTGCTCTGCAGCTGGAGAGTCGGTTTGTGCTGGTGAGCCCAGCCAGCTCTTCACATCCACGCTTTTCTGGCCGCCCCCCCCCCGTTCCCGGGCTGCTCCCCTCCCGCCTTCCCCTTCTCCCATCTTGCCCCGTGGCGAGCGGGAGCCGAAGCAGCTTTGAGCCAGGAGCCCAAGTCCTTGCGTTGGCCTAGATGAATAAACCGGGAATTTGAGGCTATTGTCACAGAACAATTGTTGCTACCAAGGGCTGAAGAGCAGCTGAAGCTCGCAGTGGATGTTTTTCAGCCAGTCAGCTGAATAAATGCTTGGGGCATTACATAAATGTCATAGCGTAAAGATCTGGGGCGCTTGGATTGGAAACATCGCCCAAGTTCAAACCTAGCCCTGGCAACCGGCGTGAGGAATTGCAGCACAGATCTGAAAGCATTCAGGAGACTGAGACAGACCCAAAAAAAAATCGGGACTCCAGTGCTGAGTCTGAGCAGAGCCTTCTGCTGGGCCGTGCTGCCAAACCGATGCCTTGGTCGTGAACCCGACGGGAAACAAAATCGTGGGGCTACGACGGTCGTTTTGTTGAAATCTTGTTACAGTTCACCCAATGTGCTACATCAGAGCCCCTTACGATTAGGGGTCTTATGGGGCTTTCCTAATTAAGATTTAGGGCGTTAATTCTAATTTTAAGCAGGGGGCACCTTGAGATAGCTTTAGAAGTTGAGCAAGCTGGGGGGTGATGGAGCACAGGAGCCTCAGAGGAACCAGAACGAGCTTGTTGGGGTCACACCCGAGTCCATGCCATGGTTTGGGGGTCGAGGACGGGGGAAGATCCTCTCTGTGGTGATGGTTGGGAAGCGATGGGATAGGGGTGCTAAGAGGAGCACTGGCACCAGGTTCCGGTGTCGGTGTCTGGAAGGTGTCCCCCTTGGGGCACCCTGCTGTGTGCTGCTCACGCTGTGGGGATGGCACGGGGGATGGGGCTGTTGTGATATTCCTTGCCTTGGGACCTGGTCCATTCCCTTACCCACCTGCGCCCGGCCGTGGTTTGGTTCCTGTCGGCTCGGCTCAAGGCGAGCTGGGCGCGATGGGGCTGCTGTTGTATTGCCAAAAAGCGTTGACACCACGCACAGACCCATGTCGGGAGCCGGCGGCTGAAATCCCACAGATCCTTCTGCCAGCGTGACCCTAAAACGAGGCTCACCACCCAAACAGAAGAGCTTTATCGCATCCTTCTTAAAACCGAGCCCTGCTAAGGGACGCGCTCTGCCCTTTGGAGGTGCCCGGCCTTCGGCAAAAGCCTCTGCGTGCTCCCTGGGGTCGTGCTGGGTCCGTGCTTCCCGCTGGGACTGCTCATGGGGCCGAGAGAGGGGCTCGCACAGCCCTGGCGGCGACGGGGCACCACCGACCCCGCGCCGTCACCTTGCTGGCCTCGGACCCGGGAGGTGTTGGCTGCGTTTCCTGCGGCACAGGCGTGTGGGAGCTGGAATTGCAGGCGGTGCGGGCGGCGTTTCACCAGCGCTGCTCTGGACCAGGAGGGAAGGAAGGCGCTGATTTTCAGGTGCTCGGAGAGAAACTGAGCGTGGCCTTGGTTCCGTGTGCGTGCAGCTCCGTCAAATTTGCTGGCTCGTTCCCTGCCCGCTCGCCGGGATGTCTCCTGCGCCGCACCTTCTGTTCTCAAAGGCTTGCTTTTAAGGGAAGGACAGTTCCATGGGTGCTTTTTTGCTCCTTTTTTTGAAGCCATTCGCACTTCAGAGGTATAAAACTTGTTGAGGTAAGCGTGATACTGAGCAACGCAGACGGTTGCGATGTTCAGCAAGATAAATAATCCTGTGACTTCTTATGGTAGGGAAAACTGAATTCTCAAAGGAATTTGAGCATATTTTTGTTCCGCAGCTTCTAAAGCAGTTAGAATTGTCCTGAATCTCACTAAAACCCGGTAGCAGGCAGCAGGAAGGGCTGGGAAGGTTGCCTTCCCCCCCGGCAGCTGCTTCACTCTGGTATTTTTAATTTCCCTCTTTTGTTCTCCCCACTGCCGAGCTGTTTGTGGATGGAGTTTCCTACCGTCCCGGGGCTTTCTGGGATCCGCGGGCTGCACTGCCCTTCTGCTCGGAAGGGATTTGGGGGAGAGAAAGTGCCAGGAGAGAGTGGCCCCGGGGCAAAGGCTTGGGCTTGCAACTCCAGCACGGGGCCGCTGAGCCCCGCAGCTCCGTGCCGGAGACCTCGAGTGGGGCTGTAGCAATCCGGCTTCTGCTGCGCCTCGTTGCCGCCGGCTGCGTGGGTTTGTCCCGCCGTAATTCCTGTGCAGGACTTGAAGCATCTTCTAATGGCTGGCCTGGGCCGGGGTTTTGGTTTTTTTTTTCCCTCCTCTTTTTAATAGAAGCGGACCGGGGATGCCAAAACAAACCTTTCATATCCTGCTGGCAGCGCTGAGCTGCCCTGCAGACAAAGCATCGCACGCTGCGGCCGCTGGAGCGCTTCGGAGGGTTCCTCGGCACCAGAAAGCGGGGCGCTGGGGTCTGTGCTCGAATGCAAACCGCGCACGGCCCCGGGCTGCTGGCGGCCTCCCGGGGCTGCCCTCTCCCTGGGGCAGCAGCCCGGCATCCCCGCACAAA
The DNA here is from genome assembly GCA_011075105.1 of Heteronetta atricapilla. Taxonomy (NCBI): domain Eukaryota; kingdom Metazoa; phylum Chordata; class Aves; order Anseriformes; family Anatidae; genus Heteronetta; species Heteronetta atricapilla. The sequence continues at coordinate 2,926,294 of CM021757.1, forward strand.
ATGCCGTCGGATTCATGCTCACGAACGTCCTCGGAGCGGCGCGAGGTTTTTTTTGGTGAGGACCAGCGGAAATAACTCTTGGCTCCCGGCCTCTCGGGTTTTTCACGATCCGGGAATGAACGAAGCGGGCCGAGGGCTGAGCTGGGCTGAGCTGAGCGCCGAGCGCACGCCGTGAACAGGGGAGCCCTTCACACGCCGGCGGTTCTGGCCGCGGGGTGGGGACGGGCGCTGAGCTGAACAAATGCTTCGCTTTGGCTCCTTCGCGGGGCAGAGACGTTAGGGTGGGCTCGGGAGGTCGTTCCCCAGCGCCGCTGGGGTTCTCTCTTCCTCCCCTGGAGCTGTCGTGTGGGTGCCTTTGGCAGAGCTTAGCTCCCGCTCCACCCGTAGGCCTCGTTTCGTGTCACCTAGGGAGGTGTAAAGGGCCGGAGGTCGGGTACGGGGGGATGGAGGGGACGTGGCGTATACGCGGGGACGGGAGCAAGCTGGAAAACGGCGCCTGAGCTGGGTGCAAATCTCCTTCCTGCAGCGAGGCACAACCAAAGATCAGGAGAGCACGTGAAAAAGTTGCTTGTAGCGCTCGGAGGACGGCTGCTGTCTGAAACGCCGGTGAGCAGAGCGCTGGCCCGTTTGCCCGGCCCCGTCCTGTCTTGTCAGGGTACGCGGCTCGCTAACGGTGTCGGTCGCGCGGAGCCCTCCACCAAACGGCCCCGTATTTTACTGCATTGCCAGTGCTGGCAGCCGAGCGTTCCAAAAAGCACAACAGCGGATGGGAAAACCTCTTCCTTCACCAGACTTCGGTGCTGGGAAGCAACGAGTCCATTCAACCACGGGGTTTCTGGAGGCGCCCTGCTATTGTTCGGGAGCAGGCGTTGCGCCCCGCACGGACACGAGGCGCTGCGCTGCCGAGTTCTGCCCCGGGGCTGCTGCCCTGTGGTAGGTGAGGCAGGGAAAGCACGCGGAATTAATTGGGGTAATTTGCCCTTTAATAGAGCTGAGAGCCGAGCGTCTTCAGCTCTCAGGTTTGGAGCTGCTTTTCGCGGTCTACCGGCGGGGTTTGTCCTCGCCGACGAGCCCAGGTGGAAATCGGAGCCTGGTGCCGGCCCCGTTTGGTTGCTGTCGGCGAGGCTGGCAGCAGGACCCGGCCTCCGGCAGGGACAGGGAATGGCATCAGCTGCTGCTCGGGGAGGCACCGAGCGCTCCTTGGAGCATTTTGGCAGGGGGCTGCGGAGCTGGGAGCGTGCGCAGGGCTTTGGGAGCACCTTCAGGGCCGGCAGAGCGGGGCCCCCGGCGTGGGGCTGGCAAAGGCCTCGCACAAGTCCCGATTGCCGGTACCGAGGCCTCGTTCGGTGGGCAGGTGTTTCACCGTCTCACTCAGGAAATGCTCGTCCTACGTGAAGGCAGCTCGCACCTCTGCCAGCGTGTGCTGGCAGGAGGAGGAGGAGGAAGAGGAGGAGGAGGAGGCTGTGCCAGTGTGGGGAGAAGGCCTCGGACACCGGGGCTCTGAGCCCAGCCTCGTCTTCGGCGATTTTTTTCCGCCAAAAGCTGCATGGGAAGGGGGAGAGCGAACACAGCGTGGCCTCCGCTTTGGGAACAACTGCAGCTCGGGACTGAAAACCCCCTGGGTGTGTGCCAGGGGGAAGTGGAGGACGGGAGCAGCCGCAGGGGGAGGCCGGCCCGGCACGGCGCTGCCCGACCCGACCCGACACACCGCGTGCCCGTGACACGGGCCCGGTGCCCGCCGGCAGCAAGCTCTCCCCGCTCCGCCCTCGGTCCCGCCGGCGCTGGTCCAACCCCCCTGGGGCTGCTGGGCTTCGTGAAGGGCTTTGCAGCATTTCCACGCGTCCCTCGCGGAGCACCGGGGGTGATTTGGGCTCGAGGTGCTCAGCCTCCCCGCAGCCCCTCGCGGCTGCTTCTCCTGCACGGGGGCTGCCTCCTGTGAGCGGTTCTGTGCTGTGGTTCCCCTCCAGCAGGAAAATTTCCCATCCCAAATCCTTTCACTTCACTTTTCTGTGTCGTTACCGGGCCGGTGGCTGGGCAGGAGGAGCAGCACGGCCTCTCCCAGGTCTGGGAGGAGCAGAGCAAGCACTTGGGGAAGACTCGTGGGGAACCGGGGAGCTCTCACGGGGCCTTCGTTGCCTCTGAGGCAGCGTGCGAAGCCTCCTGCTGGGGGAAGAGGGCATGGATGTGCCTTTTGTTGGGGAGATCCCTGTGCAAATTCACCTTGGGCACAGCTTGGTTTTTGTAGGATCGCTTGGTTGAAGCCCCGCGGGCAGAGGCTGTGCTCCTCGGCGCTTACCTCCACGGGGCTCGTCCGGCTTCCACGGCACCGCAGCTGCCGAGACAACGGGACCCAGCGCGGGGTCGTAGCGACGGCAGCGCCTTGCCCTGGGTCTTGGCTGTGTTCGTTGGCGGCGCTGCAGCGATCCTGTCCAAAAACCAACCAGAGCAGGGCGCACGCCCTGAAATGGCCGAAACCCCGGGTGGCAGCTGGGGACCCCAGTGCAGGGCAGCAGCACCTGCCCCCGGGGGTCCGGGAATTGCTTTCGGGAGCTTTTCTTTGCTGTTCAGGACGCTGGATCGAACCCGCAGCTGCCTGTTGGGTGCTTGGGGAAGGACTGGAGCCCGTCCCAAGGACCCGCGCCGATATAACACGGGGTTTTTTTCCCCCTCCCCACATTTTTTCAGTCATATTTAACTGCTGTGGGTTTTTAAGCTGAAACGTTTGCCTCCCTCCATCCCTCAGCTGCTTCCCGTGCTTTAATCAGAGCAGTCTGAGGACTTGGCACCTTGATGAAGTTGCTTCCTGCAGCTCTCCAAAGCGTTTCGGCAGGGGCCGTGCCCATCCCCACACCTCCACCAGCGCGATGCCACCCAGGAGGGGGCTGCTGCCACCTTGTCGAGGCTTTGGCTCGTTGTTACCCCACATGGGCAGGACCGGAGGCATTTTTCCATGGGTGAAAGCCCCCAGCCTCCCATGGACACGATGAAGCATCCCTAAGCATTTCTCCAGCTTGGCTCCTCCTCTCTTCCTCCTCTCTTCCTCCTCTTCCTCCTCTCTTCCTCCTCTCTTCCTCCTCTCTTCCTCCTCTC
>CM021757.1:2929393-3009426 GCA_011075105.1 Heteronetta atricapilla
CTCTTCCTCCTCTCTTCCTCCTCTCTTCCTCCTCTCTTCCTCCTCTCTTCTCCTCCACCACTCTTCTTCCTCCTCCACCTCTGCCTGTGCCACCCGGGCACGTGTCGGCAGCCGGCTGCCAGCCCGGCGCATGCGATTCTCCGGCGGCGCCATCTGCTTCGGCTCGCCCCGCGCTGTCCTTGTCGGTCAGGCTGAGCGCCACGCCAGCTGCGTGCACACCATCAGACGGCTGCGGTCCTGCACACGTCACAGCCTCCACCAGGGGACCGAGCCTACCTGGGACAGTATTTATTCTTAAAGAATCAAGCCCCTAAATCATTTTTCTGTCCCGTGGCTCTGTCCTGAGCTGGAGAGGCTGCACGGCTGTCCTGCGTCGTCCTCCACAGCCAGCTTCGCACGTGCTCTTGCCCAAAGCAGCGCCCATGCAGCAGCACGAGGAGGAGTTTGTCCTGGAGGATGCAGGAGCTGCTTCTGGCGCTGCCCGCACCACCCTCACCGGCACCGTCTGCCCCCGGGACGAGCCACGGAACGCGCTCACAGCCACCTGCCTCTCCTCCCCCTCCATTTTCAGCTTCATTCAGCCCCCTTCTGGGGCCGGTGGAGTGAACCCTCGTGCTCACCATCACTTCAAAGCCCCTGATGTTTAGGTAGAAGGGAAGTGGCTTTCCCTGCCCCCAGCAGCTGGGTGTCTGCCGGAGGTTTGGGGTGACGGCCTGTGACTTCTTCCAGCGCCCTGTTCTGTGCTCGGGTGCTACTTCCTAGCGCTAGCCGAGAAAACTGCTCCGCGAAGCGTCCTGTAGAGATGGAAACCAAAGCAGCCACACACCAGAAGCTGATCTACAGGCAGAAAAGATCTACGCCACAGCAGGGGGGTCACGGAGCAGGCTCAGAAAAGGCTCGACTGAATCCAGAGGGACCGCGCTGCGCCGGGGCCGCTTTGGAAGGCGCGGCTGAGCCATCGCTACGCGTCTTCCCCTCCGCCAGCCGCGCGGGGTGGCAGAGGACGAAGCAGCCGTTCCCGCCCTTCGCTTTCTGGGTTTATTTTTGGTTTAAACCCAGTGGGTTTTTCCGGGGTAGGATGTGTCCTGATTTTAAAATGGGCGTTGGGTGGGTTTTTTTACCCTTCATCTTGATTTCTGCGTAATGGAAACGAGAGTGAGGCTTAACGGAGCAGGACGACGTTGTTCCAGGCACACGGGGGCTTTGTAGCGTTGTACAGGTGCTTTGTAGCCTTGCAGAGGAAAGCCAGGGGAGGAAGCAGTTCGGAGGTGCTCTCGGCAGCTTTCAACCTTTCTTCTACCTGATTTTTTAAAAAATACTCCCGAGGTGGATCCCCAGTGAGCAAGCACAGTCCTGAGGAGATCGGGCTTAGAATCCCAAACTTTGGGGATGTGCCTGAAGTTGGTTTTAGCTGCAGATGCTGCGGGTGCCTTTTGTGTAGGAAGAACTCTTCTCCAATAAAACTGTCCTGTGCTTCTGAAATGAGAGGACGGTAAAACTTCACTGAAGCCTCGCTGGCGGAGAGGTAACGTGCTCCGGAAAGTCGCGTGGGAAACGATGCTCCAAAAATGCCATCGGGAGTCGGGAGCGGCGCTGCCTTGCCAGCGATGCTCGGGGAAAGCTCCCGGCAGGAGGAGGGAGAAGGTCTGGTGCCCGGCCACCCCTTTCCTGCCGTGTTACCCCTCGTGGAACAGAATAAGCCTGATGGAGATGGAGATCTGGATTCGAGCTCCGTGATCGGGCGATGCCGGCGACCGCTGAGCCCCCCGCGTGCTCCCCCAGCCCAGCAAGACCATGGAGAACGCGCCTTGCTCTGAATTTGTGGCTTTCGCTTGCAGGTCGGAGGAGCCAACTCCTCCATTTCAGGGTATTTTGCTTAGCCGATGTGAAACCCGTGGTCACCCCGGTGCTTGTCTTCGGGACGTGTTAGGTAGCAGCACACCTGAACAAGGGCCGAGGTGTCGGAGGTGCAGATTGTTCTAAGAACTTGCTTACTGCTGTTGCGTACGGTCTCTGCAGTGCTTCGGGAATTAATCCCATTTACCACCTATTGCTTTCGCTCTTGTGGCTGGTTTCGGCTTCCAGACAGGTCAACCTCAGCAGCAGGAAACTTGGGGTGGTTTGGGAAGAGAAACCCGGACCTCGCTGGGGCTCCTCTGCCCGGTGGGAGGGCGGTCGGGTGCCCGTGCTCCAGCCTAGATGAGATGCTCTGTGCCAAAAATGCTGCAGGAGGAAGGGATGGGAGGAAAAGGGAATCATTTTGTCCCTAATTCCTCCTTCTAAGACATCCAGATGTGGCAAAGGCTTTGTGCAGCGACACTGGCTTCGTGCCCGTTGCCTTGTTCCCGCATCACGTGGCGCTTTTCTTTCTAGGCAGTTTCAGTATTTACCCCCCAGAACCAGGCTGCTGCGATCCATTTCCGTGACATGATGGCTTCTAACGTAGGAGAGCGGAGCCGTGGATTGATGTGTCCCGTACCTCTTCGTGTTCATTTCTGCCTGGGGCTCGGCAGCGGGGAGCAAGGGCGTTCTGGTAGCAGTTGACCACAACGCGACGCCGTAGTCCACATGCCAGGGAACACAGATTTAGGCTCCTGCTGAACCGTGTTCTGTGCTCGCAGCACGGACGAAGGAGGTGGGAGATCAGCCAAGGGTTGCAAAGCGTGCGGGGTCCCCCATGCAGCCGGGAGGTGCGGCTCGCTTGGTGATTTCTGCTTTTTTATCCTGGCTTTGGTGGCTCGGTCGAGCCATCGGAGGCAGAAATCGCGCTTGCCGTTGCCCCCTTTCCTTTGCGACACCTCCGTGCAGGGGAGCAGCTGAGCTCTGCTGCTCGCCTCCGAAGAGTGGATGAATCACAGAATCACAGAATTTCTAGGTTGGAAGAGACCTCAAGGTCATCGAGTCCAACCTCTAACCTAACCCTAACAGTCCCCACTAAACCATATCCCTAAGAATGGATGCTCTCTTCAGACCGAGCGGCGACGCGCTGTGAGACCGGCCACAGGGCTTTAGCTGTGGGCGTGCGGTCCGTGCTGCTGTCGGAGCCTATCCTGTGACTGATGCCCGAGGTGCTTTGAAAGGGGATAAGCTCTGGGGGGGCAGGTGGGTGTTACTGCCTCGAGGCTTGGCGAGGTGGGGTCTGGCTGATGCGGCCAGGTGGGACTGGAGCTGCTGGTTCAGCTGAGCGTGGAATAAAACCTTGACACTTGCATAGGCAGAACTTCAATCACCGGGTACCCCAAGTTGTTGTAATACCGCTCAGCGGAGGCACGGCTTTTCCAGCACGTCTGGAGCTGGGCTGATAATTGTTAGCGGTGGCTAGATGGTAGCAGCCGTGCCATTCAGCGCGTAGCTTTTCATCTGGCTGTCGGTTCTGCTGGGTTTTCCGTGGGCTGTGTAATAAAAATCTCACTCCAAATAATCCCCCCCTTCCCCGGTCTGTTTTTTCCAGGAGACGAAGGGCAGAGTGGAGATGGGCAGCAGACCGTGCAGCCATCGTCAGTCGCTGGAATTGGCTCCAAGCCCACGTCTCGGACCTGGAATACCGAATCCGGCAGCAAACGGATATTTACAAGCAGATTAGAGCCAACAAGGTGAGGACTGTTTGGGTACGTGTGATTTTTGCCGTCTCCTAGTGGCTCTCCCGCTGCAGCGGGGGGCGTGTATGCAGAGCGTGATGCATTTTTTCCCCCCTGCACCTCACGAAGCACATTGCACGGCCGTGACTCATGGTGATGCAGTTTGGCATGGGCTGAGGGCAATTCTTTTCCCTGCTTCGATACGGTAACGCGAAGAGAGCCACCCCTCACCTCAAAGCCAGTCTTTGGGTGCCGAACAAAACTGCTGCTATTGCACGTGTTGCACTCGCCCACCACTCCGGTCTTCGTTTTTTATTTGATTCGTTTCCCCTTTCTTTCTCGTGGGGAGTATCTGAAGTTGGGGATAAGGAACAGCTCGAGCAGAGGCTTGCTGGGGAAGGGAGGGGACTCTGGAGGAAGTTAGCTTCAGATGCTATCACAGAGCACAGGCTTAAAATTGAGTCAGAAAAAAAAAGGCTGTAGGTGCTGACCTTTCTCTGGAAGGCTTTTTTTTTTTCAGCCTTGCTCTCAGATGGCAGGAGAACGGGGGAGAGCGGAGAAGGGATGAGGAAGGAATCGTTACCGAGACTTGTCCAGGCGTGCATGTCTAAATGTCAGGCCTTGGAGGGAGGAATGTCTGGAGTTTGTGGCAAGAAGGATCTGGGTATTGCATCACCTTACAGAGCCCCAGGAATTCAGAGTCCGGTGAACTCCTTTCCCAAGACTTACGGTGGTCTGGGGACGGCTGGGAGGGAGACTTCAGAGGGCAGAGAGGCACGGGCAGGAGAGGAAGGCTGGGGTCTTTCATGCAGCTGTGCAGAACAGGCCGATGGGGTGAGGGGGGGCTGTAAATGACTAGGTGGAGGAGCCCGGCTGGCTGAAGGGAACACATCAGGGACAGGAGAGGAGAGGAGAGGAGGGGAGAGGAGAGGAGAGGAGAGAGGAGAGGAGAGGAGAGGGGAAGGGGAGAGGAGAGGAGAGGAGAGGAGAGGAGAAGGCTTCTGGGAAGCGCTCGGGGCGTCAAACCAACAAAGCAGCATCAGAACGAATCCTTGTCCCTTCTGTCTTAAGAGAGCAGATCTTGCAAGGCGCTTTTGAAGAACCAAATTCAAAATGGCTAAACATTTACGAGCTAATAAAGGAAGGAAATGGGGCAGCTCGTCTAATGAAGTAGCAGATTCGGTGCTTTCCCCAGGTTCTGACAACTCGACAGGCTCGTGAAGTGGCCTGATAATGGCTACCCGCACCCCGTACGTTTTTATCTGAGGTTGCAGTCTCTGGGTCTGAAAGGAGAACGTCACCGGGTTGTGTCAGAGCTGAGAAGCACACCTGAGGGTCTGGGGAACAGCTTGTCATCTTTTTTTTATCGGTTCTCAAACAAAAACTCCTCAACTGCGATAACCTGCTGGGTGAATTCAAGATGAAGCCTGCCAGCTACTGTGCCAAAAGAGTTCAGATACTCAGGACCTGACGGCGGCTGTCCTGCCCGCACAGGGAAGCAGAAATCCCACGCCGCGTCTTCCTGACGGGTTCCCGGAGATCACCGCCTGCACCCAGCTGTGGTGTCGGTGGCGTGGAGCTCAAGGATGCCTTGGCAAACGCGTTCGGGTTTTGTCAGCCAGGAGCTCGGAGTAAGACTTGAAAATCAACTGGCAGCCAGCAGAGAAGACGAGGAAATAAACACACACTTCAGTGACGCCGGAGTCTGTGGCTGGGCTTGGCTTCAAGCTGTACAAGGGCAAGAGTTAAAGAATTTGGAGCCACTGTTTTTGCTCAGCGGAACTTAAACTCTGGCCGCTTTGGCCTAAAACACAGGGAGGTTAAGATGAAGCCTCTGCAGGCGTTGACTTGCTATTCCTTTTTATCCCTTTTCTGGTTTTATTGCGTCTCTGTGTTACAGTTTCCATCCCGGCGTACCCTGGCAAGCAGGGCGCGTTGCTTTGGCAAAGCAAAGCGAGGGAAGGACGCGGCAGTGGAAGAGCGGCCTTCTGTCTGGAGGGCACGCCGCTGCCCGGCGTCTCGGCACTCGTTGTGTTTCCAGCACGTCGGGAGCGCTTTGCTCGGAGCCTGGCGAGACGCGGAGGAAAAGAAGAAATCAGGGGCGTGTGCGCCCAGTTGGGCCACAAGTGCTGTGAGCTGGCTGTTGGCCTTTGGTTTTGTGTTGGTTTTGTGTTGGTTTTGAAGCGTGCGTGCGGTTATTTGAAAGGACTGGACGTCCACAAGGGTATCGGGATGTTTTTGTCTCCTTTCCCTGATGTGCTTCCTCAGGCTGTTTTTAGAGGGGGTGCAGGATGATGCCAGTTCCCCCCATCGAGTCTGCGCGCCTCCCCCTGTGTGGGTGGCAAGTGCTCGCTGTTGGAGAAGGAACGGAGAGCAATCTCCCTCTCCCGTCTCTCTTTTCTCATGAGTTTCCCTCGTGGATGGAATACGGGGGGTAAATGAAGACGAAGGGCTCTTGGAGGAGTTCTGTGTAGCAGTGACTTGGCTGGAATACGATGACCAGGACTCCTTGAAGACCTTCAGCGATTCGTTTTGCTCGTCGCCCCTGCAGACCCCGCTTCGACTCGCTCCCAGCCCGGCCGGGAAGGTTTCGCTCTGCTCCCTCCGAGCCTTCGGCCCCGTGGGGCCGTGCTGGCGCTGGAGCCGCTGATAGCAGCGGGACGTGTGCTGGGAAGGGGGGGACGAGCAGGAGCAGCAGCTGGCGGTGCTCACACGAGCTTGCCACGTCGGTGCGGCGGTGTCGGGCTCAGAGCACGACGAGCAACACCGCTGGGGACCCCCCATCTCTTCTGAAGGCTCCTGCTGCGGGTCAGCCCCCTTCCTTCCCCCGGGTCCCTTGGCAGAAGCTGCCAGCCCCAGCTGAAACTGCACCCGAGGGCTGCGCGAATGAATTCTTCAGGATTCCTGTTTGCTTTGTGGGATGCTGGTAAAAAGCAAGCGTCGCGTGAGCTCGGAATAACCCGCCAAGGCTTTCCCTGGCCTGGAAGGGAGTTGAAAGTTTGATGTTGCCCTTCTGACTCCTGTCTGTTACTCAGACGGGTGCAAATAATGGAGATTTAGGTATTTTCAAAGCGGAGAGAGCCCGTCCAGCCCGCGGGGAGGTAGGCTCGCACAAGGCAGGGCTGGACGGGGACCAGAGCTGTGCACACCGTGGGCATCGCACAGGGAAGGGCAGCTCTCAGGACCGAGTCCCCGGCACAGGGAGATGCCTCTCAACATCTACCTGTACTATCCTGAGCCACGCGGCGCCTCGCTCCGTCCTCTTGCCTTTCAGCTGAAGGCAGAAGTCCCTGGTGGGCTGTTCCTGTTCCCGATGCGCACGCTTCCCCATCTCATTCCCTCTCTGAGCAAACACGGAGCATCAAAGGGAAGCGGTTCCCTCGCTGCCCATTTTGCATTTGGTCCCGGTTCCTCCCCTTTTTCTGTCCCTTGTCCCCTACGCTGGACACGCGGGGACGACCGACCTCCGCTGCAGCGCGCCTGAGGATGGTTCGAGAAGCGGCGGCAGAATGCGATGGGCGCTTCCGAGAGGGATTTTTCCAGGAACACAAGAACAGCACAGCAGCATTTAATTGATTTTAGGCTTCCAGCCTCTCTCATCTACTAAACAGCCTTCTGGGATCTCGGAAAACTATAGAAAATTGTCGTCGTGTTTATCTAGAAGCCGGCTGCTTCCTGATTGCTGGGGCCATGTAGAGTTGTATTTAATTTATGAACGATCTATTTTTAAATAAACGATCCCTGAACGATGAGCCGCCGCTGTTTCTCTGGAAAGCCGCGGACGTGGTGTACAGAAGATGGTGTCACGGCGCAGGATCAACCTTAGGAGAGATGTGAGGGGCCACGTGCCGGGGCTTCGGTCGTTGTTACATGCAGGATTTGGTTTTGAGGACTCTGAGGGATGCCTGGTGGCTCTTTCCTCTCCAGGTGATGTGTCCGGGTCCGCTGCCAGGCTGACGTTACCGGGACACACGGGGCAACCTCTGAGGTTGTTCCCCGCTGACCGCTCCGTCCAGCTCCGGCACGGCTTGTCCCCAGCACATCCATGGCCTTTCGGTTCTCCTGGCTGTCATCCCTTGCACATTTTCGCCTGCTCTGCTATGGTTTAGCTGGGAACAGGCATAATTGTAATGGTTTTATTTTACGTGGTGTCGCTGGGTGAGAAAGGAGTCCTCCTGCCGCTGCAGTGAGCTCCGCTTGGAGTGAAACACGAACAGGGCAGCGTGTGTGAGGGCCGATAAACCAGCGCTGTGCCACCGCGCTTCGTCCCGCTAGCTTTATGGCAGGGGCTTGTTTATCAGTGGTGTTCTTTCCGTGTTGAATTTTGTGAATATCACTTCTTTGGAAAAAAATCTGCTCGGAGTTACGAGTCTGTAGATTTCTGGCACCCGCTCAAGACGGTTTGCTGGGCTGCGGCGGCGAGTTCCAGGCGGTGCTGTTAAAGCGGCCGTTTCCTGCCCCGCGCTACGGCAAAATGCTCTCGCTGGTTTTGCTGCCGGGGAGTGTGCAGGAGGAGGGGAAGGGCAAGAAGGGAGCTCGGGGTCTGCTCCTGACGGGCTGGAGGCGTGCGATCCGGCTTCTGCCACCTCCCTTCCCCATCTGCGTCCGGCTCCGATGTCAGGAAAATCCAGCAGGGGACTCGGTTTGGCATCGTGTCCGCAAAGCGGGGGAATGCAAACCTCTGGTTTTAGGCTGTTATTTTTTGGAGGACGAAGGATGCGCAGTTCCCCCGCTGAACCCGAAGGATCCGCAGTTAATCCCTGTTCCGTTCCCTCTTTTTCAGGGGCTGATTGTTCTCGGTGAAGCATCACCCCCCGATCCTGCGGCAGATGATGCGTCCCGGCCCCTTAGTGCTGAAGTGAAGCTGGAGCCCGGGGCTGACCGGCTGGTAAGTGCCAGCAGCAGGATGGTGCTGGGCGCCTGCACCGGGAGGGACGCTGCAACCACAGCACTCCCGTGGGCCGTGGCCCCTCGCTTGGTCCTGCCCCCTCCCGGGTTATTTTGGGGTTAACGAACGATACGATTTAAACACCTCTTAGCCCAGAGTTCCTTGGGGTACCTTTGTAATACGCATTAGCATTTTCTGAAGCTTAAAAATCCTAACTAATCCTTTCCCTCTAGCAACAGTACCTCAAACCCGAGAGCAGCACAATTAGCAAAGGCTTCTGAAGATGTGACTATTAATGATCTGCCTGAGCTTTACCCCTCAGAAAGGGAACTAACGATTTCAGGGAGATGCACTGGAAACGGTGCGGAGTGCCAGGTATTTATTATTTAATGCAGAAATGTAGGCCACAGAGTAAAGGCTGGATCGTACCGCTCGCTCTGGCTGTGATTACTTCTGATCCTGCGGGACGCATCGGCGTATTAAAGCGGCGGATTTTGAAGTTGCGGTGTAGTACGGGGAGAAGGGGCTGGTCCCTGCCTGGCTCCAGCTCCTGCTGCCAGGCTGCAGAGCTCCTGCTTCCCCGTCCTGGCGGGGAGAAGCAAAACTTCACTGCGACGGGAGTGCTTGGGTTTCCCAGCCCAACATTCAGTGGAGCTGATAGAGAAAAAAATTAACTGAAAGCGACCGTAAAATTGTGCCTGAAGTATTTCCTCCTGTCGCTGGTGAGACCTTGCTGGGGTTTTTCTGATACTGAGCGAGAACACGAAATGCTGCGAAATTTCTGATGAACAGCGCACCGCGCGGGGTTATTGCCAGTGACTGTAATGAAATGTCCCCTTGCTTAGCGTTGCCTTTCAGATGTGTGTTTGGAATTGAAGTCTCTAATTAGCAGATTAGCTCAGCCCCAGAACTCTGCTGTGTAATTGGTACGGCGAGCAGGTTGTGCTCGGGACCGGCGGTGCTTCGGATGGAAAGCGCCGCAAGAGCAACCGGAGGCTGCGGAGCGACGATGGCAGGGCCGCCACAGATCACGATTGAAACAGAAGCATTACGCAGTGTCTGGTTTTGAACAGCGATGTCCGTCTGTCATCCCCCCGCCATGCTTTAACCCAAAAAGCACTCAGTGAATAATAAACAAAAGCTGGGACAGCGTGCTCCGGTTCTCCTCGGAAATAGCACGCTCCTGCGCTGGTGAATTGGCTGCTGCTGGGGAGCTGACCTGTAAATAGGTTGATAACAGAGACGAATAATCAAATTTAACAATGATAAGGAAGAAAATTTTCTTCCTTATCTGTCTAAATCAGGATGTTTATCCAATGATACGGGTATATTTTCAACCTGGAATCTGTAGATGGAAGCACCGTGTCTCTTCTGCCTTTGTCCCTACAGATTCAAGACATTTTCCTTACCCTTAGAATCACCACGCTGTCCTTTTTCAGGTTGCCTTAGACATCTCTGTCTGTATAGAACAGAAAATGTCCAGAGATGCACATCTCTGTATGCACAGAACAGGAAATGTCCACGATTTGGTGTAGAGGAAAGGAAACGCTTGCTCGGGCAGCGCGGTTGTTGCTGCTCACAGCCACCTCACTATTCTGTGTTTACTCATTTCCTCTCTGTCCCCTTTCTCATCCCTCTCCCTGGGACAGAAGCTCTTCAGGCAGGGATTTTTACTGCTGGAGCAGTAGCACTCTGGAGATCCGGTCTCCTACAGGTCTTGGAGGTAACAGTGACACAAGTACCAGGTACCAAGAGCAGCGAGGAACAACCGCGTGAAGCAGGCTTAGTTACTCCGAAGTAAAGCAGTAGTAGCTAACGCCTGGCGCCTTCTTGCAGCTCCTTCTCCAGCTGTCCTCGCTCCTTGGAGGGTGCCTCCTCCCGAAATGGACTCTTCCTTCCCCCGCACACGTGGCTGCTGGTGGGTGTGCGTGGCACCGAGCTGCCCGCTTCCCCAGCGGGGCTGGAGGCGGCAGCCGGCAGAAAGGCTGCCTGCAGGCACCCGGCTTTCACGCCCTCCTGCAGGAGGGTTTGTGCCTAATTAGTCTTGCTCATAAGGGTGGGGCGTTGAGTCAGAGCCTCGATCTGCTCAGAGCCAGCGATTAGCCCGGAGACCATTCCTGGTGCGTTAGGACACTTACTGGAAGGGTAGCTCGGGCCTCTGCTGCAGAGCTGCTTATCGTTTTGGCACTCCTCGGGCCGCTTACCATTAGATCTTTCTTTTGTTCGGGCTCGGAGAGCGGAAGAGCTCTGCAGTGCAGGGCGAGGGGAGGGAACACCTTCCAACTCACTTCACCTTTGGGTCTCATCCACCCCCGGGACTCCTTTGGCCAACGTGAATCCAGGATGCGTGTCCTTGGGCATCGGACACGCAGGGTCATTAAATATTTTTGCCTGAAGATGGGAATAACGAGAAGCCCTGAAGAAATAACAGCACTGATATCTGTTTGTTGCTGGACTTGCTAGCCAGGGGACACAGCTGAAATTTTAATAATACACAAGAGAAGATAATGATGGATGTCTCGTTAGGACTTTGCCCTGCGCTGGGGAGTTGTGTCCAGTAATAGGTGAGGGTCCGAACCTGTGTTTTTGGGAACATGAGGGACATTGCTGGTCCTGGGTCGTGACTACCCACCTCCCAGCACGTGCTCACGGAGTGGATCCTGTGCTGCTGGGAGAGGTGCTCTGCAGGCTCCTGGTTTCACGTGCAGCCAGCAAGAGCGTAAAGCTGTGTGTGACCGTCCCCAAAGCTCCAGGCATCCCGAAGACCGGGACTTCCAGCCCCAGAACCTGGAGAAGAGCTCAGCGTGGAGCATCGCCGTGGTCCTGCTGCGAAGATCCCAGCCTGGCTGCCCCGCCGGCCCCGGAGCAGCGCGTGGCACGGGGAGGTGCGGCCAGGGATGGCTGGGGACAGAGTCTGAAGGCTGGAGATCTCCGTGCTTGGAGCTGGTCTTGCAAGAGCCCGGTTAGGGAACGCCCATGTCCAGCGCGATAGGGAGAGCCTGCGGTGTGACTGATAACAGGGACTTTGGACTGACACTTTGCAGCTCCTCTGCAGAAGGCGGCTCACCCCGTATTCCTATCTCGAGTAACCAAGCCAGAGACCGCTCTGGAGAAGAGCTTCCTCCTTTAAGGCCCTTCCTGGAGGAGAAAATAAATAGCCCTGTTTCAAAAGAGCTCATGAGTCATGTGCACCCGCCCTCCCGCGCCGTCCCTGCCTCCAGCGGAGGTGTCGGGTGATGGCACGGGCTGGCCAAGGCTCTGCGAGCCGAGGGGAACGGCTCTCGCCCTGCTTCACCTCCTCGGGGTGCAGCGTTCAGCTTGCGTAAGGCTCCCAGCCCCGTCCGCCCCGTGCCTGGGGCGCTCAAATACCAGACGAGCCCATCAGCCCGGACAGGAGAAATGCGTTTTGGTTTGGTTTTTTTTAACAAAAGTGCAGAAAAGCCAGCCAAGTTCCTCAAACGGGCAGCGGGCAGAAGTTCTCTGCCTCGTCACAAACGGCTCTTCCCTGGCTGAACCAGGGCTCCGTGGTGCTGTACGCGGCCCAGCACCGCTGTGTCCCGATGCAGGCTGTTCGTGGGGTCGAGGAGTGATTGCAGGGAAGATCGATTTAACTGAGGCCAGTACCGGTGCTTGCGAGGAGCGTGGGACGGGCAGGGCGGCTGCCCGGCCACCTGGATGGATGTCAGCCCTTTTCCTTTGGTCTTTTTTTATTAGGGCATGAAACGCGCCACCGCCCTCGCGTGCACGAAGGGGGAAGCCCAGCCAGAGAGAACACTGGCAGCGAGCGTAGGAAGTGCTGCACGAGGGAAGAAAGCAGGTTTCACCCCGGGGAAGAGGAGCGTGGCTGAAAGCAAAGACGGGGCTGCAAGGATGTGTCTGGGGGAGCCTCGTGGCAGGGCAACGATGTGCCGGACCTCACCGGCACCGGCTGGGGTGGAGAGCGAGGATGCTACGGCAGGAGGCACAAAGCCAGCGTGCAGGGAGGGGACAGTGACAGTCCCCACTCCTCGGCCACTTGCAGGCCAACACGAGCTTCGCCACATCCGATATTTCCGTGCTGGAGCCGTGCAGTAGCTGCCTCTGATCTTAGCTTGAGAGGGTTTGTCTGCTTTTCCCACCCAGGGCAGGAGGGAGCGGGCTGTGTCTGCAGCTTAGTCCGTACTTGCTTCCCTCTTCACAAAGGTGTTTCCAGCTTTGCGTGTACCCGGCACTTTTAAAGAGTTGGCCCGCTTACAGCCCAAAACCACATCCTGGGTGCGTTTTAATTCAAAGGATCTTGCCAAGCGCTCTTCGGACCGTGCTGGCACAGGTAGTTAGTTAACATGCAAACGGACTTGTGCAGCTCCGCTCTCCTCGCCGCCCGTTTTCCCCCCGAGTGCTGAGGCGGGCGCTTGCAGCTCCGTGGCTTGCAGCACGCCGTCCGACGCGAGCAGCAGCCTGCGAGCTGTGCAGGTGGTTAGGAACCTCTCTGCGCTTGGAGACAAAATCCTAAAATCTCCCTAAGGAGCTCCGCCGAAGTCTTTCATGCTCCTTAGCGGTCGCCCGAGGGGAATTGCGAGCCTTTGTTTCTCACATGGGAAGCGCTGCTGTGTATCCATCCTCTCGCCAGAGCTGCTCCCCACAAAGTCCTTACGCCCTTGGTCTGTTCACACCGACTCCTAAATCCTTGAAGTTCTGCTCTGAAGCCCGTAGCTACAGTGCAGAAACCTCAGCTAGAAGCTAGCAATACGAGTTGTAGCTCCTAAGAACATTTCTAAAGGTTAATTTATCGTTTTTCTCATCCTTCCTTAGAGTGTTTCTGGATCCCAGCCACTAGAGAACTTGGGGATTTCTGCTTCGAGTACTCCTGAATCCCATCCCACCAAGCCCTGTGGAGCACCGAGACCCGTCAATGGAGTTATTAACACGTAAGCTCCTCGCGTGGTACGGGTAGAGCCTGATTTTTCTGATTGCAAGCCAGCCTGTAACGTGCTGGTTGGTAGTGATTAGGTGGGCAGTGGTATAAATGGTTTCTTTTGGGGAAAAAAAAAGATGTTTGGTACTAGATCGTGCTCGGAAACAGCGTTGGAGGAGATCTCTTGCTTGAGGTTTTATGCTGCATTGTTTTTCTGAAAATGGTATTGAACTGAGCTGTGTTTACACGAGCAAGCCCTGCAGGCAACTGTGCAGTGAGCATGTTCAAAACTGTTCCTTTACGGGTATTTTTAATGCGCTTGCAAGCTGTGTGATTGAGAGATACTCGAGGCCTGCTTGCAATTAGCTTGCAGGAATCTGTAAACCATTGGCCTGCTTTTCCGAAGATGCAGAGGAACCCAAATCCCATTGATTTCCTTGGCAATGGGATTCTCTAAATCCTTTGTTTCTCCAGGTTGTTTTTGTTAAGAAAATCTTTTAAGTGCATAAATGCAAACAAGAGAAAGAACTTCTCCTGTGCTACAGGATGATTCCAGGGTTGAACCCTAAGCTCTGGAGTGGCTGGAGAAGCGCTGCCAGCACCGTTAGCCCTAGCACCCTGGGCAGGATGCTGCAGCGGTGCGGCGTGAGCCAGCAGAGAAATACCGATGGACCAACTCACGGCTACAGCTGAAACGCCGCGGGCTACGACGGGGCCCTTTGTATGCCTGTAGCCTTTGAACTACAGAGCATTAGACTGCAGGGCTTTCATGTTTTGCATTTTTAGAAATGAAGCACTTGTAAAATATACATGAAAGGGCTCCGTAGCTGGGGAGCTGCACTGGTATTTTGTGCGTGGCACGGTGCACTGATGCCGCGCAGGGTAGGGTTACCGCATGCAGACAGAAAACTCCTTTGTGTGTGAAACAGAAAGGTGAGGAGTAGCACAGCAGTGACACCAAAAAGGTGCAGAGGGTTGTTAGAGGTACGGTTCTGAGTACGCATCAGAATCGAGTTTACGTCTAGGCTCATTATTTTTACTAGAAATACGCAAGGTCTGTGCCTTGCGCTCTCTAGCACTTAAACTCACGAGGACCTACAGGTTAAGAGACCCTGAACTGTAATTCTGGGGAAGGATGAATTCTAGGATTAAAGCTGTTCGTGGCGAGAGTGGCTTTTGGGGAGCTTGCTCTGTGCCTGGCTTTCAGAACTGCTTTTTGTTCCGAACTTCCAAAGCTTTTTGGTCAGAGGTTGAGAGGTGGGAGAGAACGTGGAAAGTGAGCGAAGCAGAAGCAGAAATTTAAGTTGGTCTAATAAAAGTGTTTCCTTGTGAAACTGCAGTGCTTCTAACCGTGCTAAGGTCTGAATCTCGACCCTGTCTGGTACTGCTGGGTCACGTGGGATGGCTGAATGAATAATTCTTGTCTTTCTTACCCTCTTCTCTTGGGCAGTCTTCAGCCTGGCCTGGCAGAACACGCTCAGGGAGATGGCCAGGAAGCTGAGGAGCTCTTGCATAAAAAGCAACGACTGAACATGGTTTCTTCATCTGCTGATGGAACGTGTGTAGCAGCTCGCACTCGCCCAGTTCTGAGCTGTAAGAAGCGACGGCTTGTTCGACCTAGCAGCATCATGCCCCTTTCCAAAAAGGTTGGTCCTGTCCTTTCTTTTTCCTCCTTTGCTGCAGCATGTAGCACAAGCTCCACACACAAGGGCCGGGTGAGCTCCTGATGGGGCCCACTGCTTTTACTATGTCCCCAAAGAGGTCTCCCTGCTTTGGGAATGTTTGTGCTTACGGAGAGGGGAAAAATGGAGAGGAAAAACTGGTCAATGAGGCTTCAAAGGCTGAAAAGTAAAGGAGAAATGAAGGAGAAGCTCTTAATTGATGGAGACTTCTCTTAGCTGTCACTGTGGAGGGGAGATGCTGAATTCTGACACGAGGTTTTCTTTTCTAAAACCAACCAGCCTAAGGTAAACTTGAGGCTGGGTAGTTCAACGTGATAAAGCTTGAGCAGTTAAGTGAACCTTGGGAAAGTCAGGTTTCAGGAAACCTTTACCCTGAGCACAGGAATTAACACAGACCAAGAACTTGCTGCTGCTTGCTTAGAGGAAAACTGCAGCTGTCTGCCCAGGCAGAAGTGACCCTGCTCCCTTCTGCTGCTTATGTTTGGGAATCGCTGAATGCTGTGACTCTGTTCCTTTCCTGGTTTTGTTTTCTTTATTATTATTTTTTTTAATTTTGTACTCTTCTCTGTGTAGTCCTCCCTTGCCCACACGCAGGATTCGGTTCAGTGGAGATGCAGTTTATTCCCTGAGCACCCTGTGTGAGGAAAGGCCACGCTTCATTCATTTCTGACCTCCCTCAGGAATGCCACAAACTGTCAGGTGGAGGATAGATGCCAAGAAATTGAGGAAATAAGGACATTTTTTGTGCATTTGTGCTCTTATGATTGCAGAACCACAGATGGCTCAAATTCACTTACCTTTGAGTCAGTGTTTCAAGTCAAACTTCATTACCACGCGGTTCCAGGGGGTTTCACTCTGCTGGAGCTGGGGTTTAAAAGAGAAGCCCAAAAAGCATCCTTCCGCTGAGCAAAATCGATTCTTGGCCAGCTGAGTTAGCTTAAAACAGCAAAAGAGTAACCAGTTAACCTGGGCTATTTCTGGTGGACCTCTGCACTGACTGCTTGTGAGATTTTCAGGGTTGTGAAGCTGAGGAACCATCCCGTAGGTGGTGCTGCCTCTGCACTTGCTGTTCGAGGGAGGTCTGTTAATTCTAGGTAGTTCTTGACCGCATTCGTCAAGTACGTTTGATAATCAGAGCTGGTTCAGAAGAGCAACTCCAAGGAGTGGAAGAAGTGCTAGATAGCAAAGGATTTGTGTGGGCTCTTCCAGATAGTCAAGAGAAGATATCCTTCAAGTTAGGAGATGGCTTGTAGAAAAGAGAGGCCTAAAGGGGGAGAGAGGCTCTGTAGCCTCTCCATTAGGGATGGGATCGGTCTTGTGGAACAGGACTGGATGAAGACGTTACCAGTAGTCCAAATCCTGGAATAAACTGCTCAGCTCCACGCCTCGTTCCAGCAGTTTCCCTCATAGTTCACAAATTATTGTGGTAATTCTTAATGTTGGCATCTGTGCACTACCCAAACCCAGGTCCCTCTGTTTCTCCACGCAGGACGTGGTTCTTGGCATCTTTTTGTCTTTTTGCTGTTGGTTTTCCTCCTGCTTTCCCTCCACTTGGTGCATGCATTTCTTGAAATGTGCGCCCAGAACGGGGCGCAGCCCTCCAGCTCGCACATGAGTAACGCTGCGTAGGGGCAGGATTACCTCACTCGCAGAGCCATCCCGTTCATAAAGCCCCGTGGGGTGTTAATTCTCAGTAATGGTATGACACTGCTGATTCATGCTGGTTTTCTGATCCATAACCACCACAAGCTCCTCTGGGCAGAGCTGCTGCTTACTTGGCTCTTCCTCCTCGTCACGGGTGGCTGCAGTGCCTGCCTGGTGCTTTTGCCCGTAGTGAGTTGGGTTTGATTTATTTGAGATCACTTCTCTCATTTGTAACCGTGCCTGGGATTGCAGCTCTTTCCTTCAAGGTGCTCGCAGCCCTTCCCAGTTCTGGTGTTGTTTGCTGAGCCTTTGGGATATTCTCTCTTCCATCACTCAAGTCACGAGTGGAAATTACCTGAACAATGCTAGACTCAGAGCAGACGTCTACAGGACCCAATTTGATGCATCCTTACATTCTGACAGGGGTTCATCGCTTACTGTCCGTGTATGGGTTTTACATCCAGCTGTGCCTCTGTGCCATGGTGGTTTCATGTAAAGGAAGTTTTAAGTCTGTAAATCTGTGAATTGGAAGTCTGTCCTGGTTAATAAACAAGAGGAAAACCACCCTCCACTCTGTAAAGACATCCCCGTAGGTGCCAGCTCTTGGCGTGATGATGGCTCTCTGACTTGTCTGAACTAGAAAAAGGCATTTTTCCTCTCTGACAACGAAGTGGTGCTGCCTCATGGGTTTCTAAATGGGTTTTTCAGCCTAGATAAACCCTTTTCGTCAAACCTAGTAGATGTTCAGCTCTGCAGGCGAGTTGTGCTCCTCAGTTTTACGTGAGGTAAAAAGCGTCCGTCTTCGAGTCTGGGCTAAGCCAGTGGGTTTTCTGCAGGGTATTACAAAAACCTGAGCCTTGAGGACTTTTTCCATGAGCTGTCGAAGGGGAGCGTGTGAACAGAGCCCGTGGAAACATGACCTCTGATACGCTGAATTCTCTGTCCCCTTCCCAGGTCCACCGTAACAGCCTGGTGCGATGTAGCTGCGACGTGAACCCCTCGTGCGCTCTGTGCGGCACCCGAAGCTCGACGACTCTGGAAATCCAGTACGATGCCCCTCTGCTGGAGCGCCTCTCCCAGCTGGACTCCTGCATCCATCCTGTGCTATCATTCCCGGATGGTAAGCACAGCACCCACAGGGGGACTGGGGCCTGAAACGGGAGACGAGGGACGTGCAGGGCTTCGGGGGCTGCTCCTCCAGCCCGCGCCGCTACCCAGAGGAATCGCGGAGCTGCTGGGCGCTGGTGTTAAGACCGAGCTCCTTCATCTGCGAGTGGCTTTAGGAGCAGAGCACTTACTGGAGCCTGCGGGTCCACGCTGGGACCTGGCCCTCGGGCTGGTGTCATTACAAACCAGCGAGAAATAGCGGCTTCTGCAGAATTTGTTCAGCTGTGTAAAATTACTTGGGGATCGGTTGAAGTCACCGAAAACTTCTTTGACCTTGTATGGAATGGTAAATGAGCTGAGAGGGGTCAGAGGGTACAAGAAGGGATGTTCCCATTAGGATGCTCATTTCCCTGCTTTTGGTTTCAAGGTTGGTCATCGTTAAGAGGAGTAATTCTCCAACCCTGGCTGTGGGGCATTCACTGGGTGCGCAGGGACTTCTCCCAGCGGGGTGGTAGTCATAGTTTGTGTGGTAGTCGTAGTTTCCAGAGTCTTCTGCTTCCTAAGCTGCCAACTTAAAAACAAGCTGCTGCTTTGACCAAAAACGACTGCCCTGCAGGAAATTGGGGTCCTCCTGTCATCTTTTCCCTCTGATCACAGAACACAGGGCCACGAACTGGCACTTCGATCAGGAGAGCCGGGAATTAACCAGATCACAGCAGCCGCCTTGCTTGCTAGGAGAGGCTGTGGCTGCTCGGGGTGTAAGGCACCGCTGGTACCGCACGGAGGGAGCCGCTCGCTCCTGCTGCTGGTGATGAGAAGTGCGTGGTCTGGGTGTGTGCACACGGGGCTGGTGTGCGTAGAGCTGAACTCCAGCTTTGGGCAAACTTTGTGCGACAGTAGGAAATGCATGGCGTGTCTGCGAACAATTAATCTGGCATCTTGCAGGAGCCCTGTGTTTAAAGCAGGCTTCAAAAAATAAATAAATGTGGGCTATTTTTAAGAACTAAGTCCCCACCCACCCCTTACAAACACCCCTGTGTTGAGGGATGCTAAAGGGACTGAATGCGCTGAACTCCTGCGGCGCAGCACCGGTGATCCTCCGCCCGTAGTGCTGGCTCTGACCCTGTGAGGAGCCCTGTTACAAACCATTGCATCACGGCCACCACGAGATCCTCGGCCATTTTATTAGGGTCAGCCGCAGCCTGCTCACGTGATGAAAGATCTCCTCTGGCTGCGTGAGATTAAAAAAAACTTCGTGTTTAGAGCGCCTAAAGCTTCAGAGGTCTGCACCGAAGTACCTGCACTGCCTCCCTCCCGGAGCCAGGGACGGAGCAACTCGCATCATTTCCAAATGCCTCGCAGAGTTTTGCAGGGGTTGTTTTTTGGGGGCTGGGGGTACCTTCCCGGCGAGGCAGGGGAAGTTGTCGCGGCGTCTCCCTGCCGAGCGGCAGCGCCGGTTGCTGCCGGCGGATTTTGGGGGGCTCACCCAGAGAGCGGTCGGTCCGACTGCACCGGGGCGGAGGCTGCGAGCCAGAGGCTGGCCTCCGAGCCCGGAGCGTGTGCTGCCTTTCGCTGTGAGTGTCCCTGGGGCTCCTCCAGCAGCCGGGGCTCTCCGGTGCAATTCACCAAGGGCCAAACCGCCGGGAGCGCTGCAGGAGGAAAAAAAAAAAACTCCTTTAATTCTCCTGGCGGGCGGGCGGGGAGGCTCGGTGCCTTTTCACCCGTTGTGCGAGCGCTTTGTCCCCTTCCCTTCGCTTCCTTTTTTTCTGCTTCGGCTGATTTCTAGCTGGGATTGTTCAGATGATGTAATAACCTTGGTGGGAAGGATGGGAGCCGCGGCGCGCGGGCTCGGCGCGGTTGCCATCTGCCGGTCCCCGGGCAGCCTGCAGCGCGCTGCGGGAGGAGCGGCGCCGTCGCCGCGCGGGCTCCGCTGCAACCGGCGCTGGCGGCGGGGCAGAGAAAAAAAGGCGGCAGATAACTCGTTGTTCTGCTCAGCACCGTTTCTCTTCCTTCTTCCCCTCCCTCCCAACCCGGCCCGTCCTTCCGCGGACGTGTGAGCTGCTGTGGAGGGAAATGAATTTCCAGCAGAAAGCAAAAGATTGGCGAAGAGGCCATTTTCCCAGAGGCTGCAGCATCCGGCTCTTGAACCTTGCTGGCTGCTTAACCAGAGGGTTCGAAGCCTCTCTGCTCTTCGGGTCGTGTCTCTGCAAACAGCGGTGGTGGCCAACGAGCTGCCATCGCACCGTGATCACCTCTCCTTCCCAAACAGATGGGGCCAGACCGGAGCTTTAGCTGTCAAAGCCTTCCAAACGCAGCTGTCCTGGCTTTTTCCTGAGAGTCAGGTTCCCCCTATTAATAACAGCGGGCTCCGGGCCGTGCTCTGCCAGCTCCCGCTGCCCTGTTCGCCTGTCCCAGGTCTGCTGGGGCTTTCCAGTCCCTGGAACTATTGGGAAACTGCGAAGGGGCTCAAATATCAGCCATGGAGCCTGTCGGCAGGGCCTCGGGCCCTTCAGGTTGCCCTCCGAGGTTATCGAGACGGAGTTCCCCGATCGCAGGGCACCTCGCGATCGCCGCGCTGTCCCCTCTGCAGGCCCTGCACAGAGCTTTCTTCCTGCTGCGGGGCCTGGGAAGGTTCACCTCCGAGCAGGGTTGCTTCAAAAGCCTCGTGAAAATGTCGCGTGGGACCCGGGGGAGGGATGTTTTACTGCTCGTGCTCGTCTTCGTGCTTCTCGCTCCCGGTTTCAGCGGCCTGAGCCAGCACCGAGCTCTCAGGACAGCTCGGAAGGAGGGCGATGGGTGCGATGCCAAACCCCGTGCTGGTGTGCAGCGATCTTAGGGGTGGTTGGAGCGGATGAAGTACCGAGGCATGAATTTGCTAGCCTGAAAGGTTTTAATGCTTTTCCAAGCTGGGATTTTGGCCCCTGGGCGAGCAGAAGAGAGCCGGGGCCCGGCAGAGAGGTGCACGACAGCGTTTGGTGACGAGATGGGAGGTTTGAACGTCTGGGTGCAAAGGGAAGGTTTATTTGTGGCACTCCTGAGCCTGGGGGAGCCTCCTGGTCCCAGCTAGTGGCGTTTGCAGACTAGCGTATAGCCCAGGCCCCCCGCCCAAGCACAGCACTGAATAACCTCACGAGCTTCCACCCTTCAGCTAAGGTCAGCGGCGCACATGTGCGTGGGATTGGGGTGAAACGAAGCTTGAGGAATCTGGGCAAGAGCAGCGTCTGCCGGCTGTGAGAAGGCAGGATGACATCGGGCCAGGTGCTCCGGGTGCTGGTCGAGAGAATTAGGGGCAAAGAGGGGGCCGTGGGGGTGTGCTGAGGACGAGCGGAGCCCGCCGTGCTCGTGGGTGGCCGAGTGACCCAGCCCCTACCTGGGGAGAGCCCCGGCGTGGCTGCCTTCACCCGGAGCCTCCGGAGCGTGCTCGCTGAGCGCAGCCTTCGTTAGGTGCTTGAGATGCCCCGTCAGGCACATCAGCCTCACACAGTGCTCGGTTGCCTTTGGGGCTGACCCGAAATGGAGGAGTTAAGCTGCATTTCTGTCTTCCAGCCTGCACTGCTCTGGATTTGATGTGCTGAGGTAACTGGGCTTCTTGGAAGTCAGATCTGAGGTAGCAGAACAGAACATGGCCACACGAGATACCTGCTAGTGGTACAGGCACGTGGCTTTCCTGCAAAGGCTTCGTTCCCCTGCCAGGATGCGCTTGGGCTGTGAAGTCCGTGATAACGTGCTTCTCTCAAAGAGCTGCGGGTTGGAAAAGCTGCGTCCTAACGTCGCGGGTCCTCCGTGAGCACGAGGAAGGCAAACCCCAGTGTGCTCAGGTGGCCAAGAAGGCCAACGGCATCCTGGCTTGTATCAGAAGCAGTGTGGCCAGCAGGGCTAGGGAGGTGATCGTCCCCCTGTACTCGGCTCTGGTGAGGCCGCACCTCGAGTGCTGGGTTCAGTTTTGGGCCCCTCGCTACAAGAAGGACGTGGAGGTGCTTGAGCGGGTCCAGAGAAGGGCGACGAAGCTGGTGAGGGGCCTGGAGAACAAGTCCTATGAGGAGCGGCTGAGGGAGCTGGGCTTGTTCAGCCTGGAGAAGAGGAGGCTCAGGGGCGACCTTATCGCTCTCTACAGATACCTTAAAGGAGGCTGTAGCGAGGTGGGGGTTGGTCTGTTCTCCCACGTGCCTGGGGACAGGACGAGGGGGAATGGGCTGAAGTTGCGCCAGGGGATTTTTAGGTTAGACGTTAGGAAGAACTTCTTTACCGAAAGGGTTGTGAGGCACTGGAACAGGCTGCCCAGGGAGGTGGTGGAGTCCCCATCCCTGGAGGTCTTTAAAAGACGTTTAGATGTAGAGCTTGGGGATATGGTTTAGTGGGGACTGTTAGGGTTAAGTCAGAGGTTGGACTCGATGATCTTGAGGTCTCTTCCAACCTAGAAATTCTGTGATTCTGTGAAAGCCTGCCGTGTTCGTCGGGGGGCTGGGGGACGGCCGCGGTATTTCTGGGGCGTCGTTCAGCTAACGTCAACCCTGTGTTTTGTGTCCTCCTGCAGACGTGCCGACGAGCCTGCACTTCCAGAGCATGTTGAAATCTCAGTGGCAGAACAAACCCTACGAGAAAATCAAAGCTCCCAAAAAGCTCTCGCTCAAGCACAGAGCCCCCATGCCTACCAGCAGCCTGGCCGACCCTATTCGCAAGGACCGCCACAAGCTGGTGAACTCCTTCTTCACTGCAGCCAGTAAGTGTCCTCCCGCCCCCGTCCCCACCACGTGCAGAAACGTCGCCCCGGTCTCGTACCCAAAAGCAGTGCGGGCTGAGAGGAGAGAGGAGGATGCCCTTCAAACTGAGCCCTTGGGGATGAGGCCAGGGCAGAAGGGGAAACGTGTGCAGGATGGTGAGGTGGCTTCGCAGGGACCCCTCCTCGCCCAGCCCCAGGCTGTGCTCACGCAGCCCTCCCGGCGCGGGCAGTGCCATCAGCTCAGCGCGGCTGCCCGGGGCCGGGACGGCGTTGAGCCCGACCCGTCTGGATTCACGGAGCTGCTACATCCTGCCCGAGCCTCCTGTGCCGACAGAAAGAGAGGTGAAAACAGGCGTTTCATAGCTCTTTCTCTGTTCCCCTCCTCAGAGCGCTCACATCAAAAAATCCAACCAGACAAGGCACACAGGCCGGCTTTAGACGATTTTACGGCCGTGTCCAAGGCCGAGAGAGCGCCAGAGCGCTCGCTTGTCCAGCCTCCTGCCTATGACAAAAAGCGATTGCGAGACTGCTCATCTGAGAGGAGTGAAGGTAGGCTCCCACGGCCAGGTCTCTCGGGGGGAGCTTGGGCTTTGCTGCATACCCAGCCTCTCTCCCCCTTCGGCCTCGGAGAAGGGGGGAACGCACTGCTTCTGGGCCTTGTCACCACCGCAGCGACGCCTCGTGTGCTCTAACTGCTTCTTCCCCGCAGGGCCTGGCAAGCTGCGGTCAGAAGACGCTTCTCTTTCCTCAGCACTGGCCATTTCTGGTGCAGGACGGTCCTTTTCTCTGCCCCCGGCCCCCCCAGCCTTTTGTTGCTAACACCTCCATCTTTCTCCCTCCCTCCCCGTGCAGTGTTGAAGCATCACGCGGACGTCGGTGGCCCGAGCTACTTGGCGGCGGCTGCGACCCCTGCCCCTCACAGCCCCATAGCCCGGCAACTGTCCACCTCCTCGGAAGGCTCTGCCCCTGCCAGTACGAGCTCACAGGGCGCCTCCAACGCAGCCGTAAGTACCTGCTGCCCGGAGAGGCTTCTGAGCTGCTCTCCACGCGGCGTGGCTCAGCTTTTGAGCTGTTCCATCTAGGCTTGAGGGCTCGGTGTTTCTCTTACCTCGCTGGACCCGCTGCTTCAGCTTCGGTGGGATCGCCGGCCCTTATTCTGCTCTGGCTTTGGGTTTGCCGCGTTCCCGAATTGACTTTGGCTGTGCAGAGAGCCAGTCAGCTGCAATTAGAGGTTCACTGCTAGTTCAGTAGCTGCTGGTAAATGTTCCCGTTCCCAGTAGTCCCCTGGCTTTGCTCCACGTCCGGATTTTGGTTTCTGAAGTTGTCTGTGGATGCCAGGAGGAAAAAAAAAGTAGAAGGGCTGAGCACCAGCGGCATGTTGCTGCTGCTACAGCAGTGCTTCCACTGGGATGTCCTCCCCTTGGCGGCCTGGGCTGTGTGTGCTGGGTTGGAAATGGGGCTGGGGCAGAGCTCTGGGGGCTGGGACCTCAGCTTGCACTTGGGCACAGGCTTCAGCAGGTGCTTAGCTCATGTTGTCCTCCGAGATGTGCTCAGCCTCCCAGGAGGGTGACGGGATTTGGGACCTTTACGGAGCGGTGTCTGAAAGTCCTCGGTGAGCAGGACCCCAGCTCCATCCTGCTCTGAGCTCTGAAGGTGGCCCAGGAAAGCGCCTGGCCCCTTGGTGTGGCACAGCCTGGGCTGGACGTGGGGCGGGTAGGAGGCATCTGTCCCTGCTGGCTCGGAGTCCGCCACGTGCCCTGGTCCTTGCTCCGAGCTCCGCCAGCTCCCAGCAGGGTTCCGGCCCCACGCACGTTTGCTGTTGTGTCATCAGCTGTGTCATCAGCGATGCCAGCTCGGGGTGGCCGAAGAACCCAGCCAGCCATGGTAGCTTTGCTAGGATGCTCTGGGTGTTGAGAAGACGACAGCTCTGCGTGGCTGTCGTGTCTCAGGATGCCATCGTTGTGCTTCGTGCGCTTCTCTTGGCCTTGCTTTCCCCTGCTCCTGCTGCTCTTCCCTAAAACCGTTCTGAAAAGCGAGGGTGCTGAGCAGTGCTGACAGCCTCGCAGCTGAAACGATGCCCTCAGAAATGTCCGCTGAAGGGCCAGGGGAGGCCCTGCCAGGAAATCCTGTGCCCCAGCGGGCTGGGCAGGCGATGAACAGCTCCGTCCCGGCAGCTGGTTTCTAAAACTCCTTCCCTTCCTTTCAGAGACTTCTCGGTTCGTAGCAGATTTTGACACCGTAGTACAGATCGGAGAATTAAACAAATGGGATAAGCAGAATCTATATTTGTTTGGGAGAAATGGTCGGTGGTGGTGGTTTGGTTTGGGTTTTTTTTTGCATCCCTGGCTGTGCCTGTTCGTGTTGAAATTCGGATTTATAAAGTCTGTCCTCTGCAGTCTGCAGGCGAGCTGAGGCTGCGGCTTGGAGGCTTCCCCGTTCAATCTCAGCGTCGATTCTGAAAACAGACGACAAATTAAACAAATCTGCTGAGCACAAAAGTCCAGCAACTCTTCCCAGTCCCAGAAAGCCTCCTGTGCCGTTCCAAGAGCCCGAAGCTCTTGGTGCATGCCTAGGTTACTGTAAGGCAGGCCAAGGTTTGGGTCTGCCTTAGTGGTTTTGCAGTAACTCCCAGCGTGCGGAACCTTGCCGCGAAGTCTGTGCCCCCAGACTTGTTCCTTAGGGTGCAGAGAGCTGGATTGAACGGAGAGGTGTGTGCGGGAGGGGGGCGCAGCGTGCTGTACCCTAATCTCCGTGGGGCGGCTGGGCCGTGCAGTCTTGCCCGTAGCCTTCATGTTCTTCTGTGGCTCCCCAGCAGGTTCTGCTCCAGAAGAGCTGCTCCTTGTCGTGTGCTGCCAAATTCGATACAGATTTGATTGAGGGAAGTAAGCAAAGTGCTGTCACCGGGCGTGGGCTGAGCTCAGGAACGCTGCTGCTCGGGGACGTAAAGGCAGCTGGTAATAGGACTCCATGTGGGGAAGGGTCTGCTGTTCCCACCAGGGGAGTTTTAGGTTAGACATTAGGAAGAACTTCTTTACCGAAAGGGTTGTGAGGCACTGGAACAGGCTGCCCAAGGAGGTGGTGGAGTCACCATCCCTGGAGGTCTTTAAAAGACGTTTAGACGTAGAGCTTAGGGATATGGTTTAGTGGGGACTGTTAGGGTTAGGTCAGAGGTTGGACTGGGTGATCTTGAGGTCTCTTCCAACCTAGAAATTCTGTGATTCTGTGATTCTTCTCGGATCGGGGAACAGATGTAAAAAAGGACGTCCTCGCCCCATCTGGGTGTGCTGACCCTAGCAGATCCCCGTGCAGCACAGCGTGCCCAGCCCGGGGTGCAGCCAGCTTCGGCCTTCGGCTCCCAGGGGCTGTGCGCACAGCTCAGAGCACCCCCAAACACCGCCCTGATACCGGGAACGGGCCGAAAAACAGGGCGAGGAACCTGAACCGTGGCGATGGCGGCTGCCCACCCGCTCGCATCCTCATCCAGCTCCCGCGGCGGGTCCCCTGCGCTCGGGCTGCCGCGTGTTTTTGCCCCAAAAGCCGCGGGGATCGGCGGAGGCGCAGGTAACGTGCAGGTGGCTTCGTCAGGGAGGCAGCACGCCGAGCCCATCGGGGAAGGTTCGTGTCGCCGTGCCGGCAGCGCTGCTGTCACAGGTCTGGGGGAGGTTTGGGGATAGACAGATGGTAGGAGGGCACCCAGCGTTCAGCCCGGTTTAAATAGCTGAGTGTGTAGCTTATTTCCGTCTTGGAGAATCTATTCCAGTCAGAAGTACGATGCGGATGGAAGCTGTTAGGCTCTCGGTACAGCTGTCAGAACCCGAGATGAACTGCTGTCCGACTTCTTCACGTTCCTGCTTTGCCACAGCATCGTGGGGCAGGTCCCTGCAGTGCCCCGAGGAACGGGGCCGGGGTCCAGCCGCGTGCTCCTTCCCTCTGTCCCCGCGGTCTCACCGCCCCCGTCGCAGTGGCCGGAGGGAATGGGATCGTATTAAAGCAGTAAGATCGTAGCAAAGGGGACTTCCCTTCCTCTTTCGCTGGCTTGGCTTTTCAGCTGGATCGGTGTCGTGGCTGGGGCAGGAGGGAATGGTGGCGGCAGGGTGGAGACAGATGGTGGCTGGAGCTCGGCAGCCCCTGCTCACCTCGCTTCCGTGCCCGCGGGGCCACTGCAGCCTTGTCCTTGTTCGTGCTCTTCCACACCAAGGGCTTTGGTCACCCTGTACCCGTGGGGGAAGAGGGCTTCCAGCAGGCGGTAGGCAAATGCTGTTCCCACACAAATTGCTGTTGGCTTTGGGGTCTGTCGGTCGCGCGAGACCACGTCCCGTGAGGCCCCACGTCCTTTTTGTGTCGGTGACTCAACACGGCAAAACCTGCAGCCCTTCCTCACGGTGTTCTTGTCCTTACGTTCCAGCAGCCGAGGAGGAGGAGAGGGGAGAGCTCCTTCGATATTAACAACATTGTCATCCCCATGTCTGTCGCTGCAACGACGCGCGTGGAGAAGCTGCAGTACAAAGAGATCCTCACACCCAGGTACGTGCCCCAGCCCCGGATCGACGGGGGGCCGCCTGCCTTCACCGCACACCTCTCAGGCCCCAGATTCAGCCCTGGCCTAGGGTTTGCTCCAGTGGCTGGTGAGGAAAGGGGCTTCCTTCGTCCTCGAGAGTAAGAGAAAACTGGGAAAACTTCACATGATATCACTGGAGCAGACTTTGGGCTGAGTTAGGACAACGTTGCCTCGGTGTCCGTGGTGCATGAAAGCCGTGTGCCCTGCTCACGTCTCCCCAGAGTCATCCTGGTTGTTCTGTGCCCCGCCACGAAGCTGCTGAGCGCAGTGAGCTGAAGGTCCGGGTGCTTCCCGGTGCTTTCCGTGCACCCTGGTGTGCCCAGGCCCCCTGGGCTGGGGGGGGCTGATGTTGAGGGTGGCCGTGGCCAGGAGCAGAGGCAGCCGTGGGAACGGGGAGTCTGTGCCCGAGCTGATGAGCTGTCACCCCTCGTTCAGATGATTTTGGACGAACTCCGTGGGTGAGATCGGCCGCACCTGAGCGTTCTGTGGGGTGTGCTGACTTGGCTGCAGCTGGTGCGGCTTCATCCAAGCTGCCTGGCCTCTAGTCCCTCTTCTCCCTTTGACTTTTCCAGTTCTCTTTCCTAACTTGCCTCCTTCCTGCAGCCTTTTTCTGGCCCTCCCTCCCCTTCCCAGGCCCGCTTCAGTGCGGGGCAGGGAGGGAGCCTCTTGCCGGGCCAGAGGAAGAGGAGGAAACGCTGCAGCATCTGCTCTGCTTCCTCTGCCCCCGCAGGCTCCGGCCCCGCTGCCAGAGCAGCACCAGGAGTTGGGCAGGGGCAGCAAGGAGGGGCTGCAGGGGGAGGACGCCCGGAGCTGCGTCTCCCGGTCCTCAGCCAACTGAGGAAGGACAAACCTGCGTGGGCACTCAGTGTGCGCAAACCGCCTGCATCCTATGGAAAAATGTGCTCAAAACGGGTCAGGCTAACGCAGGAAGTGGAGAAGCTGTTGTCTGGTACCTCGGGGAGGGATTTTGGTAGATAAACGTGGCTAGAACTGCGCCCGGACGTGTTTCTCACGGTGCCAGGCACGTGTTCCTTCTCCCACAGAAGGTGCTGGCGTGTGCTGGGCACGTGCTCGGCCGTGCCCGTGACTGACTGCGATCTGACTTTGTGTGTTGCAGCTGGCGTGAAGTGGATATCGGCGCTCTGAAGGCGAGCCCTGATGAAGACAACGAGGAGGTGAGAGCTGCTTTATGGCCCCCAGCCTGGGACAGGGTCGATGGCAGCTAACTGTGTCGGTGGTGGGTACTGGAAGGGTGCGGACACGGGGACCTCAGCTGAGAGGTGCAATCTTGTGCTTTTTGGCAACAAAAGGGCACAACTTTGCAGAAGCCGTTCTGGTGTTGGTTTCTTTTCGGAAATGGGGTGATAAGGCAGGGCTTGGATTAGCTGGCTGGGCACAGCTGAATTTGAGGTCTAATTGCTGTCAGGAGACCTTTCTGGGCAGCAGTCTTTTACAGAGATAGTCTAATCAAGAAATCATGACCAGCCACGCTGCCGTAGTTACTATTTTAGCTAAACTGCTATGAAGGTATTTCCTTAAACCTCGGTGCGAGTGCGCTCGCTCTGGGATGAACGGCTTTCCTTTGGTTTCCAGTCCTTAATCCCTTCCTTGGCAATCCAGGCTCAGTTTAACAAGGTGCTCGCTCACTCACTGAGGCACCTGCCTCCCTCCAGACATCAACACTGAGTAAATTCATGCTGTAGCTAACGCTGGAAGAACCGCGCGTAGCCGGGTGCTTAACGTGAGGAAGCCCTGACCAAGCCCCGTGCCGTTCCCTTTCCAGATCGAGGACTTGTCTGATTCGGCCTTCGCTGCTCGGCATGGCAAGTGCGAAGAGATGGAGCGGGCCCGGTGGCTTTGGAGCACGAGCATGCCCCCGCAGCGGCGGGGCAGCAGGTACGCTGGCGGCACACTGTCCCTGCGGGGCACGGGTGTCCCGGGGTGAGCAGCGCTCGGGCGGAGGGCGCGGTGTGCCTCCCTCGGCCCCGGCCTTGTTCACAACAGATCGGGCTTCGTTACGCTGGCTGGTGGACAAAAATGGTTGAAAGTTTGTGCTGGCATCGGAAAGGCTGCTCACCGCGTGCAGGAGCAGCTCGAGGAGCCCCTGTAGGAGTGGGGCAGGGTCTGGCTCAGCTCAGGGGTAAGTTACCCACCGGTGAAGTTGCAGACAAGCAGCTTTTGCACTGTGTGTTCGGATTCTTTCACTGCTGTGGAAGAGCGGAGGCTTGAGTGCCAGCTCAGGAGTCCTGAGAGAAACAAAAGGGCTGAGCTGGGCATCCTCAAACAGGAACACGGAGCATTGTGCTTAGCGTTGTGCTGCGTCACACCGCTGCTTGATAGCTTCAGCAGCGTTGTTTTGGTGTTCATTTATACGTGTCCTTCCGTTCCTCTGACCACTTGACACTCCGTTCCTGTGCTGCAGTCTCTTTTTGTGACCGGGTGTCTAAAACTGCCCGCGGTGTCCAGCTGTGGATCTCTTCTCACACAGCTTTATGATGAGCTTCGCCCCTTTCCCTTTGGTTTCCGATGCCTTGGCCTTGAACCGCTCTGCTTTGGGGCAGAAATTCTTGCCGAAGTGCAACTGCAACACGCGCTGGCCTTCTTGGTACAGTTGTGGTTTCAGATCAGCCCCGTCGGGGCTGCGTGGTCGTGCAGGACTTCAGCAAACGCAGAGGTCGCATCTGTCAAGCTCCGTTTCTGCTGCTGCTGCGCTTCATCTGCAGCTGCGTTTCCCGGCGCTGGTTGAGCGCGGGACATTTTGGTGTCTGCAAGCTTCTCCAGCCGGATTCTCACATCTGTTAGCGCTTCACCCTTCCTCTTCTCTAAAAACCTCTTGTAGGGATGCTGGGGGAAGGTGGTGCCCTGACTGGGTCACTGAAATGAATCCATGGTGCGGGTGTAGAAATGCTGGTGAAAAGGGACAAATGGACCTCTGGAGGTCTCTGGTGCAGCCTCCAGCTTGAAGCAGGGCCTAAGATCAGCTCACCGTGGGTTTGGCTAACACGCTGTGAATGCTTCCGAGGATGGAAGTTCCCCCACCTCCGCGGTCGCGGAGCAGGGCTGTCCCCACGTGGGAAGCAGGTCTTGCTGCGGCTGCAGGAGGCGGCAGTTGGATCCCGCTTTCACCTCTCAGCCAGAAGGAGCCAGCCCAGCTCCCTCTGCTTCCCGTGACCATCCTGGGACCCTCTCAAGCGTCCCCAGGACCCCGCAGGGTGGGATGGGGATGTAGGTGCCCCTGCTCCGCCGGCCGCGCTCCTCGGTGCGGCAGAGGATGTGGTTTGCTGCGTCTGTGGTGAGTTGTGCTGAGCTCAGCGTGGCGTTCACCACATCCCGAGCTGCTCCTCGGCGGGATCCTTGCTCGGTCCTCCGTGGCCGGCCCGGGCTGATGCTGGGGCTGTTTGCTGCAGCTGGTCCTTAGAAACTGCTGGGGGGGCCTCCTCCTCATGGCCCAGGAACTGCTGCTGTGCTTCGGCCACTCCTTGCTCCTCGCCGGCGGCCTCCAGGGCCGGGTAACGGCGGTACAGACCGGGGTGAAGTCAGTTTCCCTGAAATGTCATTCTCTGAAGTGACCTGCTCTAGCAGATCTGCCGAGCATCTTGTGGTCTTCCTGCCTCGTGTACGTAACAGATGGGTTTGTTTTCTTCGTGCAGCAGCTTCTAACGGCACCTTGACTCAGCACACTGCGTTGCCATGCAGCCTGCTGCAGGTGTAGCTCTGTTAGTGCAGCCTGGGCTGGCTTTCTGTGTCCTGATGAACATTTTAGCCCAGGTGAATTTTGGAGCATGATCCTTGGGCATCCTTGATTCATCCACTTGTTGGAATTCATCTCGATAAGATACCCGGAGACAGGGAGGCATGAGATGGCCATTTCTGTTTGCAGCCTTTGGGTCTCTCATCAGGGAAGCTGCGTAGCTGCTCAAGCTTCCTTAATTCTTGGTTTGAACCTTACGAACTCCAGGGCTTTTACCGTGCTCCTCCTGTGCCCACCTGCTGACCGTGGTGCATTTTCAGCGTCACCAATTCACTGCAGCTGGTTCTTGAACTGCCGGTGTGGTGTCGGGGGGCGTGTGGATGGTGTGGGAACACCTGGAGGGGCTGCTAAAAAACGTCTGATTTCATAGGGGCCTGCTCGAGGTGGTGTTTAAGCAGCACTCGCGGCGCAGGAGCTGTGTGGGACAGTTCTCCTTAGCAGAGCAGCGTCAGCGCTGCAGCGCCGCATCGAGACGGGGCACGGATGGGCCTGGAGGGGTCAACCTCAGGGCTGTGACGTTCCCTCTTGGTGCACGCACCGAATTCCTGCAGCGTTCCCCCTTGTACGGCCCCTCCCAAGGCGGGGATGGTGGAAGGGACCCGAAGGGTGGCATCGGGTGGCAGAGAGCGGTCTGGGCGCCTGTAACGGGACCGAAATCAGACTCTGGGATCTGTTCCTCCCTCAGGTCCTACAGATCGACAGACGGACGGACGACCCCCCAGCTGGGGAACCCCTCGACTCCCCAGCCGGCATCCCCCGACGTGGGCAGCTGCCACTCCCACTCGGAGCTGTCCCACACCCACTCCCCGCGCAGTCCCATCAGCCCCGAACTGCTCTCTGCCCCCCTCACGCCCCTGTCCCGCGACTCCATGCGGCTTCTGTCCAGCGAGGACACGCGCTGCTCCACGCCCGAGGCCGGCCTCGACGAGCAGGTGGGTGCAGGTGGCTGCTGGCGCTAGCGCCGTGCCGCTCACGGCGGCACTGCAGCCACTGCTGCAGAGGCGTGGAGGTAAATGCGGTGCTCAGACTTGGCCGGTTAATTCCCCTCGCCGCGGGGCAACAGCTTTTGGAAAGCTGCATGCGGGGAATTCGGTCCGAAGGCTCGGCTGGACGGGAGGTGGAGCGTGGTGCCGTCCCGTGCCGGAACACGTCCCGCCGCCCAGCAGCGGTGGGTTCGGTTTGGCGGCTGCCGCGTCCTCTCCACGGGTGCTGAAGGTCCTGCTCTCCGTGCTCTGCTAACAGGGCGAGACTCAGCCCGCCCCATAGAGCTGCCCACCTCAACCTCCGCCGCGGGCAGCCGGAGTCACGCACAGAGGGGGAGCAGAAGAGTTTGTCCGGAGGATTTTCCATAGCCTGGTGTCTCTTCCCTTTAGGCCGTGCTGCCCTGGGAGCGGCGCACCTTCCCACTGTCGTACGATCCCAGGACAGAGTGCGAGGACCAATCCGACCCCCAGGACCGGTCGTCGCGCTGCACCCGGCGCACATCGGGCAGTAAATCCTCCCGGGAGACCGATGGCACTTCTGCTTTGCCCAACCTGGCCAGCCTCAAGAGCCGACCCCCCCTGGCGACACCCTCCTCCTCCTCTTCCTCCGCAGCAGTTCAGCGGCCAGCGCACAGATAGAGACATACGGGAAGACATGAGCAAAACCAACACACAGAACTAACTCTTGGCATTAAAGCTTCCAAAATCTGCGTTTGATATTCAAACATCCTGCCGGGAATTTTCACAGTTTTTAGTGAATTTAAGGAGTTTAGAAACTGTTTTTTGTTTTTGTTTTTTTCCATGTTTCCTTGTCACACAAATGAGAGCCCCCAGATTCCTCCCAGCGGAGTGAAGCCTCGGGAGGGGAGCAGCCCACCAGTCCCCCTCCCTCTTTCCTCCCCTCCCCTTTAGGTGTATAAAACTAGAGCACAGGATTTAGCTGACTAGCGGACTTCGGGGATAGTTTTTCTCGAGCAAAAGGGTGTCTTTTTCTCTTAACCCGCTCCCCCCTCCCTGAAAGGTTTTAGTGGAGTGAAATTAGTGGTGAAAAAGTGATGTCTTGGGATTGCAACCTTCACTAGCTGTCTGTCTGTCCTCACGTGCAGCGTGCCCACCCTGCACCGCCACCCTCCAGCACTGCCCTCCCGCAGGTTGTGGTTCCAGGTGTCCCGGGGGGGGGTGACAGCTCCCGACCCCCCCCTTGCCCCCGGCCACCCGCCACCGCCTCCTTCCTTCTCCTGGTCCCGGAGCAGCCGCCGGCTGTGCCGAGCCCTGGCCGCTGCCTCAGCTGGGGGCAAGGAAGGACCCTTTTAGCCGCTTGACGCACAGCTCCGCGTGGGAGGAGAGGGATTTCGGGCGCAGCCCTGCTCACACCTCGCGTTGTTACCCCGGGTGGAAGGTGGGGAGGGGGGAGCCCCCCGCGCGGTGCAGCCGGGCGCTGCGAGCAGAGGCAGGACGCGCCATGCACTTAAGGACTCCCTTCGGGGATGTGAGCGTTGGCCGAGGCCGGCAGCAGCTCTCGGCTGGGAGATGCGGGGCTGTGGCCGCGGCTTCGAGCTCTGCCTTTGTGGCCCCTGCAGGGTTGGGACGGTTGGGTCGGGGCAGCTCTGGGCTGCGACCCCCGAGGAGCCGCCGGGAGCTGCGGGTCTGGGGAGCGTCCCGTGGCAGGAGCGGGGCTGGGCAAGGCTGGGTTGCAAGGCCGAGGCGCTGGGGTGGTTCTTTCGGTGGGTTTGGTCTCAGAAGGGGGAAAAAGAGAGGGAAGAGCGGCGCTTTGTCGGGTGGGTGGGCAGCTCCCGCCGGCGCTGACGTGCTGGGAGGGATGGGGATCCGTCACCACTACTTCGCTCCACTTCCACGCACGGTCCGAGAAAGGTGTCGATTCTGTTTCATTTCCGAGTCTGGTCTGACACGCCACCTCCTGACAGGTATTTTATTTTGGAACCAACCTCGCTGTTGTTCCTCCCGTCCCTCCCTCCCCGGCCCTTTGCACCCGCAGCGACTCCCGGATCCCGCACACCGTTCCCATCCGTAACGCTTTCTGATCCCGACGGTGTGGCTATTGGTCCCTGTCCTGTTGCTAGCATTGTGCCTGTCTTATGTATAATCACATCACCAAAAAAAAAAGGAAAAAAAATACAAAGGACATATTTTTTTTTCCATTTTGTAATCGTAAAGAAATAGTAGCTAAACTGCTTAATGGTTGGGGTTTTCACAATTTTCAACATTATCTAGTGTTTTTGGTTCTGTTCTAGTTTAAAGGATATGTCATCGTTTCTTTAAAAAACAAAAAAAAAAAAACAAAAAACAACGCTACCATATCCCTCCGCATAAGTGCTTTTCTATTTATAAGGTTGAAAATTCTGAATAACCCTTTTAGCATTATAAAAACCACAAAAAACACCTTGTATTTTGTAAATATTTTCTTTTCCTGCTTTGAGCTGTGTAATGTCCTTGTTATATAGAAATGCTTTTCTTCCGAGAAGCTGATCTTTGTTAATGTCTTGATTCTGTTGGCAAAGCACAAATGTGCTTATAAAAAAAAAAAAAAAAAAAAAGATTAAAAAAAAAAATTAAAACAGAATATTCTCTGCAAAGTGTGTTTGTGAAACGCTGGCTTGGGGGGGCAGAAGGGAGCCTTGGGTGCGCTCAGCCCGGTCCTGGGCCCATCAGCCGCTTCCCTCCCACCGCCTGGGTGAATGAATGGCCTCTTTTTTCTTTGAGGCCGTTATTTCCCAGCAGTTATTGTCGAGGAGTGAAAAGGGAAATTGTTCCGCGGGGACCTCTGTGTTTAGGCGTTGTGCTGTGATATGAGATCAGGACCAGGGCTTGGTGGCGCTTCCCTGAGGGAGCCCAGGAGAACCCACGTCTGCCCCGCGGCCGTCACTGAACGCCTGGGGCTGGGGGAGGCTTTGATGTTGTGTTCAGGGTTGATTCAGGCCCAGGTAGGGTTTGTGGCAATCAGGCTGTTACTGCGACACTCAAATGTCTGCAAGGGGTGGGAGGCCACTTCCTCGGCTGCTCTTAAATTTCCTAGCTAGGAGCCCAGCCTTTGTTCCTGGTCACCGTGTGGCTGGGAACCAGGCAGCTGAGGGGCGATTGTTCGCCCGATGATCAAAGGCATAGGAGGCAGCGACCTGTGCATCACCATTTATTTACACGTAATAGAGGAGGAAAAATCCAATCTGAGAAGCAAATGGTGGCAGCTGGCAGTCGCACTGGCAGCCGTGCCTGTTGCAGGCATTAAACTTGGGGTTTCTGACCCACAAGAGGGGGTGCCCTTGGGAAGGTTTGCAGCGGTTGAAGGCCCTTTGGGGCCGCTTTGTGGCTCCCGAAGTGCCGGCAGCTGGAGGGTCCTGGGCTGCAAAAAGCTAGAAACACGATGGGCAAGGGCCTGGATACGGGCTGGAACTGCTGAAAGGGGGACAAAGGGCGTCAACGGCGGATTTGCAGTGGGCACTGACAAAACCCATGGTCACCGCTACCCGTGGACAGAGCTGTAGTGGGTCCCTGTCTGTGGTACCCTTGGGGATGCTGCTGGCCATGGAGGGGTTTGTCATGGAGCGCGCGCTCGCCTGCCTTGGCGCCCCACGGTGCAGCCAAACCCCCCCAATGTTCTGGAGCCTCCATGTATGCCCCTCACCGGCTCCCTGCCGCTCCCCGGGCGTTTCATTGCTCCCGCTCCACGTGAAAGAGGCGGCGTTTCTTGTAGTAATGACTTTATTTCCAAATTCACTTTTACGGCAACAGTGTAAACCAGTTGTTAAAACGCACAATACACTATGGACATTCACAGACAGGAAGCTAAGCTAGAATGATACACTGAGATCAAACCTGCCCTCCCCTCCCCAGCGCACGAAGGGGACGCGGGACTGCCACCGCCACGGCAGTCTGACACTGGCAGTTCACTTAACAAGCATAATTTTGAGTGCAGAAACATGGTTTTTGAATCAGTGCCGGTTTCAACCCTTTTCAGACCAAGATGTGTGTGGAGTAAAGGGAAAGCCGTGGGTCGGTCTGTCCAGCTGCTCGCGGAAACCCCCAGGCCCGGGTCTGAAGGCGGGTCGGGGCTGGGGCCGTGGCTCGGGCTGCTGGAAGGGGGCAGCGGGAGGTGCTGGGGGGGGGGGACGGGGCTGTCCAGGCCCCCTGCACCCCGGGGGACCCAGGGCAGGGGCCGTTCGCTGGAGCCGCAGGTCAAGGCTGGCTCCCGGCGCTGGTGTCCCTCGGGAGCCGCATGGAGGGGGCCGGCGGGACGGGGCTGGGATGGGCAAGCGCAGCTGCAGTGCTGCAGCCAGAGGGGTGGGAGGGGGGATGTCTTGGGGGTGGGGATGTCTCCCACTCGTTCGCTTTTACATAGGACAAAAAAGCTGCAGAGGCGTCTACAACCCACAGCGATACAACGGGAGTCATGGACTTAAATACAGATGCTTACAATCATCGAGTCAACTGAAACGGAGCTAGCGACACGCCGGACGTGGGCTCTTGCCCCAGGGGCTGCAGAGACAAGGGCTGGACCCCAACCACCACCACATCCACCCCACCAGCGGTGCTCCAGCCTGGAGCAGGTGCCCTCCCCAGGCCTCCCCCTCGGCCCCAGCCCACACCCAGGCACAGTGACCCAGCACCCTGCAGAGCCCAGTGGTGTGCACCCATGTGAAGGCTGCGGCAGCTTCATCACCTCCTGCTACGGACAGGAACAGGGAGCGAATGCTGCACTGCCCCAAGAGTATCAGCAGCCCAAACCGCCTCGGTGGCTCCCAGCCTCCACCCCGAGGCCTGCCCTGCCACCCCAATCAGACTGGCATTTTGGCCCCAGCACCGCATGCCCCTTGCTGGGAAAGCACGGCTTTCCCTGCAGCACGGCCCTTTGGGCCCTTTGCTGGTCCTGCGGGGCATCCCGCCGCCCTCAGCCCTGCTTCCAGCTCTGCCCCAGCCCCTCGGCTCGCGCCTCCTGGAGGAGACGGGGAGGGAGGATGCGTGCTGAGCTGCACCGATCCGATCGCATCTCAGCCTCTTTGGTTGTAGAAGGAAGGGGCGCGCGGGGACGGCGGTGGGTGCAGCACAGCCCCCGGCCACCCCCTCACGAGCCCTAGGTTGCCACAGGAACAAAAGCAGTGAAAGCAAGCAGTCAGCTCCTCTCCCCTGCGTGGTGTGGGGGGGACGGGTAGTGCTGTGTGACCGGGACACCGAGTGGGTGCAAACGTGCTGAAACCGGGAGGGCACCTTGGAAAGGGGCAGGCAGTGCCACGGAGCAGCCGCTGGCCCCGGTGCAGCTGGACTCGGGACAGGACCGGGGGCGCTGCCACCATGCACCACCTAAAACCTCCCTCGCGCCTTCCCCTCGCGTTCTCCCATTTGTCTCCTACCGCTGCCAACGGCACAAGAACAGCAGAGCCATGGAGCTGCCACTTCCGTGACCTCTTAGCTGACCTTGCAGGGAAGAAAAAAAAACAACAAATCAACCCCAAACTGTTACAAGCTGCACCCAAATCCAGGAGCCATCCCAGCCCTGGAGCTGTGAGTGCCCCTCGTGCCGCGTCCCCGGGCCCTGGGAGGCACGCAGCCGCAGGGGCGCAGCACCAGGACAGCCCTGCGCGGCCCCCGGCTCCCCCAGGGAGCAGGGAAGCGGCGCTGCGTGCACCCACGCACCCGGCAGGCATGCGGTGCCGGGTCTGGGCACAACCCACAGCTCGGCAAGGGCTCCCCACGCCTGCCCTCCTCGCTGGGCTGCGGCGGAGCCGGCGTGGGGCAGCACAAAACTACTTACAGCGTTTTCAAACACATGCTCGTTTATGAAAACAATCACCCTGGCACGGTCCAAGCATATACAGACAAATCTACTCTACGACACGAGGGGCTGCCAAAGGAATGGGGAAAAGCCTCTACTCATCCACTCAGCGGTTCCAGCACAGCCACGGAGAGGGGGCCGGCCGGCCGGGGCCCCTTCTGCAACGGGACACCCTGGTGTCGCCGGTACTCCAGCTGCCGGAGCTGAGAGCGGGATTAGGGGATACCTGGCAGTCACCTTCATACACATCTCGGCTTTCAGAGGGAAAAACAAAAGGTTTCTTCCAAATCAGCAGGCAAATTTAATGCAGAAAGGGAGGGCGCCTGCCTGCAGTCCCTGGCTGCAGCACCCACTACCTGCGCTGAGTGCAGGCCAGGCCTCCAGCCCGGGCATCGTTAGGGTAACGAGCGGGGGGAGCCCCGGGGCTGTCACCCCCGCTTCCCGCGAGGCCCTTGGGGTGCTGGGGTCAGCATCGTGCTGGGGCTGCCCCCTCCACCCCCTGGCTCCTTCCCACCGGGACAGCGAAGGGACGAGGGGACGAGGGGAGGGAGCGGGGACGGGCACTGGCTGTGCGCTCCGAGGAGCAGGGGGAGAGGAGGTTTTGTACCTCATAGTGTCTGATTTTGAAGTCCTGGAGCTAGAGCTGAATGAACAGTAAAAGCAGGTTAAATCATTAACCAGTTAGGGGATGGGGAAGCAGCTGTAAAAGGAACAGAGGAAGAAGGCCAGATTATTATTTTTTGTTTCTTTTCTTTTTCTTTTTTTTTTCCTTGTCTCCTCTCATCTTTGCCCGCCGTGCCCCGATCACAAGCCCTGCTTGGCCAGCGAAGCGGACACTTCGTCGGCTAGCGTGGCGAGCTGGGGGGAGTCCACCATATTGATGCTGCCGGTGGAGGAGACGTTGCTAAGGCGGCGCGGGGAGGCATCTCCGGAGATGGTGGGGGACTTGTAGACGATTTCGGCGCCGTGGTCAGTCTTGGCTTTGGCGTTCTCGCGGAAGGTCAGCTTATGAGTCTCAATCTGCAACGAGAGGAGAGGCCGGTGAGCGGGAGGATGGGCGGCGCGGTCCGGAGAGGCCGTTTTTACCTGCAAGCCGTCCGCTGGGCCGCTGCCGCTGTGCAGCTGGGAGGAAAGCGGTGAGGAGGCAGCTGAGAGCTGGTGCTGGGGGCAGCCCCCTCCCCTGGGCTGCCAGCCCCAGGGGCCGGAGGCTTGCTCGGGTCATTGGCCTGATCCCTCCCAGTGCCCCCAGTCCTCAGGCACGTCCCTTCCAGTTGCCCGCACTGGGAATGGGCACAACCGGAGGGGGGTGGCAGGACTGGGGCACCTCAGGATGCTGCCGACTCCTTCCCAAGCGCCCAGCCCCGGCGTGGGGCTGGGTCCCGGGCACAGGACTCGGCCGGCACAACCAGGGCTGTTCCTGCTCCCCTCGCTGGGGTTTACGGGGTGGGGGGGGATGCGCACGGCTCGGCTGCCCCTTACCCCACGGCCCAGCTGCTCCCACGAGCCAAACCCCTCTCTCCTGGCGGGCGCGAGGGGAGGTGAAGCGGATGAGGTTTGCTACTTACAGGTGCCCTCCCCAGCCGAGTGCAAGGCTGGGGGCTGGCTCTCCGGGGGGGTGGGCGGCTCCAGCACCAGGCACTGGAGCCCAGCGGGGTCTGGGCTCGGGGTCCGAGCAGCCTGGGGACAGGTCTTGTCTTCCTTGCCTTTCTCTCTCTACAGGTGAAGAAACCCGCCCAAGGCGGTGGGGTGCAAAAAACGCATCAGCAACAAAAAAAAAAACACGATCCAATAAACGTCAACCAGAAGAAAAAAAAAAAAAAAAAAAAAAGAAATGAAAAGAAAGAGAAAACTGGTGGAAAAAGATCTGAAAAACCAGGCCATTCTCTGAGTCATAGGAAGAACAGCAGCTCCTTTAGAGATGGGGAGACAGGCGTCCCCTGTGCGGCAGGGGACAGCAGATGCTGCCAGCACAGGTACTGGGCAGAGCGCGGAGCACCCCAGCCCCCGGCACTGCGGCCAGCCCAGCCCCGAGGAGTTTGGTTGTGAGAGCTGGGGACGCTGTGATGGATCCTTCAGCAAGGAGGGGGCTGGGGGTGAGGGAGAGGCTGGGGAAGGGGCAGCAGAGCCGCCCCCAGCCGCTGTGCGTGCGGGACTGACGGGGCACGGCTGTGTCCTGTGCCCGCCCTGCGGCCGCAGCATCCCACCTCGGAGCACCTGAGGATGGTCCCGGTGCTAAGGTGTGAAGGGGAATGGGCTGGGGATGAAGTGGATGAACTCCAGACTGCCAGCCTCCTCCACGTGTGGCTTTAGGCAGGGTTTGGGCAGCTGACATGCGAGGAGGCCGAGGCAGGCGATCCTGCTGCCGGTTCAGCCCCCTGCAAATAAATTCCCCCTCCAAAGGGCGAGTTCTTCAAGCTATGACCCAGGGAATGTGCCAGGACATGAAAGAATCGTCAGTGTTGTAATAACAAAAATGATGCAAATGGGCTCAGTGAAGCACAGGGCAGTCTGATGCGTAGCAGCAGCGAGAGAAGGGTAAGGAAGTCAAGCGGTCCCTCCGGCAGAGGCCAGCGCACCGCTGGGAGATGAAGAGCTGGGAGGTGCACAGAGAAAACATGGCCAAGAACAGAGTGCCAAAACACAGGAGCCGAAATAGAGCCTTCCCCTCCCATCGAGAAAAAAAGGTGTTTGAAAAACAAGCAAGAGATAAAAGCCCCTTTCCCTAGGGAAATTCAACCGTGCGTGTCACCAGGCTGGAGTCCCAGCGCTGTGCTTCCCCCACCTCCCCACTGCCCTGCCTGCAAGGGGCTCGCCTGTCCTTCAGGTGCGGCTGCAGAGGGCTTTTACTTTCTGAAACTTACTGGGAAGGCACCAGTGAAACCTCTGGCACGACCGGCTCCCTCCAGGTTCGGTATTTCACCCGACCTGCCTGGCTTTTCCCTCTCAATTTAACTCCCCCAGATGCGCGCCACTCGCGACGCAGTCCTTGGTCAGCCTCGTCCGGGAGACTGAGATCTGAAGGAAGACATCACCTCTCTTCGGGAACGGCAGCCTACTGCACAGCCACCTCTTCTAAATAAAGCTGAGCCTGTAATGCTCCACTTTCACCGGGGAACCGATGCCCACGCAGTGCCCTGACCGCCAGCTCTGTGCCACCCCGCCGGGATTAATGGGCGGCGCGCGGCGCAGACGCTACCAGCAGCACCCCGTAACGTGACAGGTTCCAGACACAAACTTGTGGTGCACAAGCTTCAGAGAACAGCAGGAAGAGCAGGAAACCACAGGAGGAGACATCGCACGCATTCACACTCATCCAGGCAGCCGTGGGCAGGAGGAGGACGGGCTGCAAGCCCCGCAGCTCCGCCACCGCCAGGCTCCGACAAACGTCCCCGGGGCTGGAAAATGCAGCCCGGGAGCCCTCAGCTCTGCCTCCTTCCACGGGCAGGGTGCTTTTACCGACCGCCCCCCACCAGAATTTGGGCAGCAAGTCGTTTCAGGTCGTGTGGGCTGGAGATGAGCCTGGCCAGCGGGTCCTCCTCTGAGCCCAGCCTCCAGGCGCTTGCAGGGCACACGGACACACGCAGCAGAAGAGCCGCCCCGCTCCCACC
Source organism: Heteronetta atricapilla (assembly GCA_011075105.1). NCBI lineage: Eukaryota > Metazoa > Chordata > Aves > Anseriformes > Anatidae > Heteronetta > Heteronetta atricapilla. Next base: position 2,970,592 of record CM021757.1, read on the forward strand.
AAGCCCCCCTTTACCTTTTTATTTCCTCCTCCAGGAACGTGGCTGATGTTGTCTAAGGACCCGATTTTTGACTGCACCTTATCTTTGAAGTCCAGTTTCTCAGATTTCACCTCCACCTGGCCACCGCCTGGAAGAGAAGAGCACCAGAAGGGCAGCGTCAGCTCCTGCAGCAGCCGGGAGAGGAAGAGCTCGGGTCCGAGCCGAGCACCGCTGGGGCTGTGCAGAGGGCGAGGACCACAAAAACGGTAGCAAGAGTTTTGGAAACCCAGGGAACCAGGGTAGAGAGACTTTCCAGAGGATGCTGTGCGGAGCTGACGGGCATCCCAATGATTCGGAGAGCCACGGGCAGGGCGTTATTACCCTTATTCCCCTCTACACCCCTGAATTAATCCTAAAGGGCAGCAGTGTGCTGGCACAACCGAGGGTGTCCACGGACCAGAGCAGATCCCTCCCCAGCCCACGAGGGGTCAGGCAGAGCAGCGTCAGAGCTGGGCACAGCACCCAGCACCACGCTGATGCTCCGGTCACTGCCCCAGGCATCTCCCCGCACCCCCTGTGCTATCCCCACCTCCCTGGGAGCCCCCGGGGACCAGCGCCCGGCCACCACGGGTACCTGGTTTGTGATGGATGTTGCCCAGGGACCCACATTTGGACGTCACGTGGCTCAGGTCGACCGGCTTGTAGACGATTTGGACCTGTCCGTGCGAGAAAGGAGAAGGCGATGAGCTTATTGCCATCACGGAGCACACGGGGAGGGGGAGGCACAACACACAGCGGCACCTGAGCTGGATTCGAGGGAAAGGACAGCTCCAGCCCCGGTGAGATTAATAGTACAAAGAAACCGGCATCGGAAACGGGAGATCATTAATGCCCGTGTGCAGGAGCCTCTCAACGTGTCAGCATGCACAAGATCACCTCTCCACAGAGGGGGGGAGTAGAGGCAATTTTAAAGTGCTTAAGTGAGAAAGAAAGTGGAGTGGTGATTAATTCAGATTTGCATACACATCATCCAAAAGGAGGAGATATATACCAGAGAGAAAAACGTAAAAAATTAAATACCTTTGCTGGTGTAAAACATAAAGCTTATGTCCACAAAAACTGAAAGAACAGAAATGATCAATGTGCACAGAAATTTTAAAAAGAGTGACCAAAATATGCATTTCTGAAAAACGCTGCAATGGAAATAACGGTTAACCAAAAATAAATAAACAAATAAAAAGCAAAAGCAAAGTCTAAATATCTGGCAGGAGTTCACATAATATAAATTAAAATGGCAATTAAAACAGACTGAACCACAGCAGCATTGCCTGGTTTTATGCTGCTTTTTTGGTTGTTTCACAGGTTACGTTCCTGAACAGGGCTCCGGCACCTCCACCTCCGCCGCCCCGTCCGAGGAGCGGCCGCGGTGCCGTGCCGGGAGCCACGGGGTGACACAAGACACACACACGGGGACGGTTAACGGGGAGCTTTTAGTGTTTGCGTTAGAGGTTAGACACCACGCTGGAAAACGCCAACATCTGCAAGTCTGGGAGCAGCAGGCGTGCCAGGGACGGCAAACACAGCACGTGCACACCACCGACACCAGGACTGGGACACAGCGGGGCGAGGGCACGTCCCCAGGCCCCCCAAAGTTGCTTTGGAGCCTGGTTTTGGACTCGCACCGGCGTGCGAATCGGCTCTGGCTGTAGGTAGTGAGCCTGTGCAGGAGAAACCAGGTCACGGACACCTCCGGGCTGGTCCCATCCTGCCGGGGAGCAGCCGGCTCTCGGGAACAGGCTGGGATTTCGGGGGAGCGTGTGCTGCTCTCTGCACGCTCACCGAGCTCTCAGAAAGCTCGGGAGGGACGTGCTGGCACCAAAGGGACCCTCAGAGAGGAGGGGACCCCTCCGAGCAGCCAGGCAGCCCCTGAAGCAGCGTGGCCGAAGGGTTGGTCGCCCTTCTCTACGGCACCCCACACCCTGCGCTGATTCAAGAGCCCCGGCTCTCCTGGCAGCCCCGTGGCCGCTGTCCTCAGAGCCGAGCGGGGACGTGGCTGTGCACGCTGCTAAGAAACGTCCCCCCCTTCACCAGGAAAAGCCTGGGGGGTGCAGCGTCCCTGGTGCTTGGGACGTGCAAAAATCTTCAGGGAGGTGCAGGGCCTGGCTCCTGCAGGGCCACAGGCTCGGTGCCACCGCCCCGTGCCCCGTGGACGCAGGCCAGGCTTGGTCTCCGATGCTCACGCACGCCAAAAGGCACATTTAAACGAGAGTGGGGACAGGGAGAGGGGAGAAAAGCAACCCCAGGGGCTGGGAGCACACTGCAGAGACAGACATGGAGACAGGGTGGGGGGGAGCTCACACATTTAACGCACTGGGTAGGAGGAGAGCTAAATTCACTTGGAAGGCAGCAACCAGCCCGCAAAAGGGCAGAGCCTTTGTGATCCCACGTGAGCCCAAAGGGCCTGGGAGCACCTTGGGGCACTGCTGGGACCTGGGTCTGGAAGACCCCCCCCTATTTCCAGAGCAAGCAACCTGCAACCGAATCCCTTTCTGCTCTCCTCCCAGCTCCTTTTTTTTTAGAGGTGGGACTCAGTGAACCTCGGCTGGGAGCAGAGCAGGGGCCTCCCGCTTCAGCAAGAAAGGGAAAGGGGCACAGAGCTGCTTGCCTGGGAAATCAGCACCAGAGACCTTGGGATCCCATCTCTAAGCATCCCCAGTTCTTAGGGCAGCTTTTGCCTACTGCATCACCCTGCCAGAGCATCCACTGGCATTAAAAAAAAAAAACAAAAGGTAAAAGGTACTGACCCCAGGCTACAGCAGCAGCAGCTCGCTTCCCTTGAAGCGGCAGAGGCTGGGCCGGCGTCGCTGCTGGCAGCATGGCAGGGGATTAAGACACGACTGCCGCCGTGCCCCGCGGGCTTCTCGTTGCCCCTCTGTCAGAGGAGCCCCCCAGGCACAGCTCTGCCGCCAGGTCAGCCCGTGTGGTCACACTTGAGCCAAATCAGCACAAAACTTTGCTCCGAGCACCCGCTGCTGCTTTCGGTGTCAGCGACCACACCATTTTCGCTGCTGGCAGAGCCTGGGGAGGGATGGCCATCTCTAGCCAAAAAGCCAGATAATTCGTAAGCCACCGCAGAGGCAAGTGCTTGCCCACGGTGCGAGCGCTCAGTGGAGGAAAGGATGAGCTCAGCACCTCGTGCTGCAGCTGAGCAGCAGCCACGCACATGATGCGATGGACAGACACCCCCTCCTGGCGTAATGCAGCCCGCAGGCCAGCCAGAGCAGGACCCGGGTTTAAGAAATGGCAAAAAAGAGCAGGGAACCTGCTGCACAGAGGCCCACCTCTGCAAAGCAGCTCCTCTGGCCCGTAAATAAATGGAGAATGCCAGCAAATTTAAGACCGAGGTTGCAAACTCAGTCATGTTCCGATGCTTACGTGCCAAGCCCTCTGCAACGCTCGGTTTCCCGGGGGGGGCATCCCCAGAGACCTAAAACAGCGCAAAGAAAATCCATCGGGAACGTCTGAGGGGCACCCGATGGCTGCCTCAGGTGGCCACAGACCATGGGCCGCGCCGTTTAGGGTCTCGGTGATGCTCCCCTCCTTGGTCAATCGTCTTTCCTGGCCCCTAGCTCTGCCTCCAGAGAGACCGGTGCAAATCCACCAACCCCTGGGGAGTTTCTGCAGGTTTCTGGCACGTGAACTGAAGGCTGAGGCTGGCTGCTCCTCTGGGAATGGCTGGGAGTGCCTGGGTTCAGCTCAATTAACACGGTGCAACTTCAGGCTCAGCCTCCACGGGCATTGGCACACACGGGGCACATTCATTAGCACGGGGAAGGTGGATGTTCACATGGATCATACTTGCCTGGTGGGAACGGTCAGGAACCTGGGCTTTTATGTGTTGTGCGGGGTCAGGTGCAATTTAGCAGGGCAATCAGCAGTAAGGACTGCGTTTGCTCATAAATCTATCCGTCCACTGCATCAGCAGCTGCGTCACTGCCTGCCAGAGGCCACCCGTCCTGCAGGCAATGAGGCTTTAAGCCTTCCAGGTAGTGTAAAACCTCGGGGTTAACGGGACGGTTCGTTTCAGACATGGGGCAGTTAGTTCTCTCCACGTCCAGGACTTGTTAGGGTTCCTCTACCCACGTCTTCTGGGTTAATGGGTTAAAGGACAGCACGCCACCAATCGCTATCTGACGGCGGGGCCGCTGCAGATAGCATTGGGGATTGGGTGTCTGGAACATGCCACTACTGCCAGGGTTATCACAGAGCATTCCAAGTGTGAAGGTACTCACACTGCCTCCTCCCGGGACGTGTTTGATATTATCCTTTGAGCCACACCTGGATTGAACGCTGCTATAGTCCAACTTCTTATTAACAATCTGCACCTTTGGTAGCCAGAAAAGAGTCATTGCACGTCACCAATAGCTATCTGACGGCGCGGTCGCTGCAGATAGCATTGGCAGTTCAGCGTACACAACATGCCACTTAGTATAAGAACCATTATAGTGCATGAAAGTGTGAAGGTACTCACACTGCCTCCTCCTGGGATGTGTTTGATATTATCCTTTGAGCCACACTTGGATTGAACGCTGCTAAAGTCCAGCTTCTTATTAATAATCTGCACCTTTGGTAGCCAGAAAAGAGCGTGAGAAACAACATGATCATCTGCAGCTTGACCATGCGAAACAGCACTCAAACCAGGAGCCTGCCTTCCAGCGTCAGGAGCAGAGGAGGAGCTCTGGCTTGCTGCACGGCTCTGCTCACGGGTTGGAAACCGAAGATGGAGGTGAGCGAGCTTTAGCCAGAGATTACTGACGTCTGGCTGGCAAGGCAGCCCCGGTTTCCAAGGCAGAACACCGGCAGAAAAGCCAGCGGCCCCCCTTTGCTTTCCCCGAACAAAAGGAGGGAGCTGCTGGGCAGCAAACACGCTGCAGAGCGGCAGCGCTCAGTGCCTCAGCACCCGCATCGAGCGGGTGGGCTGGGAGGAAGGATGGGGCTGAGGAAAACCCCAGGGCTCAGCACCCCGTCCTGGGCCAGCCCACGTCTTCCCTCCCTTGCTGAGCAAACTGCGATGGGATGCTGAGAGCATCCTGGAGAGCAGCCCAGAGGGGGACGGTGAACTCTGCGCTGCGCAGGGCTCCAACTCCCTCTGCAGTTCCGAGGAGAAAATGCCGTGGCTGCCAGGGATGCGGTCCCACGCCTGCCGTTTTCTTAACCCTCGTGCAGACGAGATGAACGGACACAGCCCAGGCCAACCCCAAAGGCTCTGTCCCATATTCCTGACACCACCTCGGGTGGGAAATGGCTCGGTACCCCCGGGAACCACACACCAGGCTAACATCACCCTCCAGTCCCGAGGCCTGTGTGCCCTCTCCCTGATTTTTTGTACTAAAGAAGCTGTTTCCACTTAGGGTTTGTTTTGCTTTTTGTGTCTTTTGTAAGGCCAGCGATGCTGGAGTGGCCCCACGCACAGGAGCAGCTGGGCCAGACGAGACACCGACGGACATACAGTCCCTGCTCCTTCCCCTGCACACACTGCTCCAGCACGAGGAGCACCGAGGCTGACAGAAGCCCCCCGAGACATTTTTCAAGTCCAGATCAATGAATCCTGCAGATCAGGACACAGCTCGGCTCGTCCGGGCTTACCAAGAGCAGTACTCAGAGAACCAGCAAGAGAAGTGCTCAGACAACACAGGAGCAGTGGAAAGGATTTGGACTGGCTGACTTCTGGCTCGTGTGCCCCACGTTCCCTGGGCTGGGGGGCAGAAATTTGGGTGGAGGGAGCTGCAGGGCTGACTTCTGGCCAGCCTAAACCCAGACTTGTGGGGTCAGCCCCTTCCACTCCAGCTGCAACCGCTCAGCTCAGAGCCGCCTCGTGCCCTACAGATCCCCCAGCAGAGCACCCAGCCGTGCCCCCCTGCGAAGAGCAATGCATTGGCCCGAATTCAGCCACTCTTCCTCTTCCAGTGACAACAATGAACGTGTTGCCCGAGAGAGAAGCCGACAAAGGGGAAAAAAAATAGCAAAAGCTGGATTAAAAAGAACAAGCGAACAATTTGACCCGTTTACAGCAAGCCGGAGGGCTCCTTCCGAACTCCCAGAGGAGCGGTGTTTTGAGGAGGTGGCAGGAAAAATACAAGCCTCGTGCTACGCAGGCAGGAGGGATGAGACCCGGGACGCAGGCAGCTGAAGGGACACATGCTGCTCGGCCCTGCTAATGGCCAAAGCCCCAGCCAGGGTCCGGAGATGGTAACTGATCCCCGGATTGCAGCAGAGAGCAAACTGTGCATCGTCCAGCCAGTGCACCTACAGAAACGCAAAAGCCCGCTGCTCTCTGCGATGGAGAGAAGCCATCTCACAGCCTCCCCCCGTGCCAAAGGCTCAGAGGCACGGAGCCACCAGATGGCACGAAGCGGCAGGCACCGCTCGGACATGTCGTGGTCCTGGTGCTTCAGCAGCTGCAGGCATGACCACGCAGCGAGTCCTGGCTGCACAGGGCACCAGGCGTGTGGTTCTGCCGTTTCATGGCCCTGTAAGAACCACCAGGCCCTCAGCCAGGTCTGTGCCAGGGCTTTGCAAAAAGTCTCTGCCACTGGGCTTGCAAAATTTAACGCGACGCCCTCGTTCCCGAGCACGTGGAGCCCAGCGTTCACTCTGCTGCTCTCTCTGGGAGTGAAAAGCACCAGGGGCTGGAGGATAAAACACTGCCACCAGTTCTGGCCGTGCCACACCGCACCGTCGGGGCCCAACAGCAGCTGACTGCAGCATGCAGTCCACACAGCCCTGCCAGCAGAATGGGATCCCAAAGCCCAGTGCTCTAGGAAAACCGCTCAGCCCCTGCACTGCTTCCCTCACCAGACCTGAGCCACAATCCTGGCCACAGCAGCAGCTCCAGCTCAGCCCCAGCCACATCCCAGCAGGGCTGGGATCGCCCCCAGAGCCCCGGCTGGCCCCGGGAGGAAAGCACCCAGCAGGAACCCCCCATCGGACCCAAGGGCCCAGTGCTGGCTGTGTTCTGGGGCTGACCCAGTGATCCCAAAGCTCTTTGGCCTCTGGGGCCACAACCAGGACCCCGCAGAGGCTGCAGTTCTCCTGGGGGTGGTTCACCTTTCCCAAGACCCTCGCAGGACGCGGCCATCGTCTCAAAGAAATGGAGGCAGCGTCGGGGCGACTGCTCCAGGTAGGATCCAGAAACACCACCTCGATCCTGAGACTCTTTAGGGCTGCAGGTCTCAAGCTGCTCTCCCTAATGGGATGCCCGGGTGAGTATCACCCCCCGGCAGCCGGTCTGCACTCGGATATACCACCCCATGGAAACCACGAGCTCCCTGCAGCCCTCTGCGAGACAGCTGCTCTAAGCCAGGCAAGCGATTTCAGGACAAGCCCCCAACCCGACCAGCCCCAAACCACTCCAAAACCAGAATGGGGCTGGAGATCAGCCACAGCGCAGCTGCCTTAGCTGCCCCCCCCGGGTACTGCTGCTCCCAGAGGCAGCGCTGGGCGCCCGCTGTCCCCGCAGGAAAGCAGAACCCACGTTTACCTTGCCACCTCCGGGCTGGTGCTTCAGGTTCTCGGTGGAGCCGATTTTGGACTTGACGTTTTTCAGGTCAGGCATGGGCGCAGCTGAGGGCTGGATGCGGCTCTTGGCAGACGCAGGAGATTTCGGCGGGGTGCGAACCACTGCCACCTTCTTGGGCTCCCTGGCTGGTGGGGTGGGCAGAGAAGGAGTGCGGGAACGGCTGCCTGGAGTCCCGGGGGAGCCGGGACTGCTGTAACCGCTTCTGTCTCCAGACTTGGGCTGCTCACCTGGAGTTTGCAGACACAGCGAGGCGAGCACAGGGTCAGCAGACAGATGGCACTTAATTTTCAAGTGAGAGCTCAAATTAAAACCAGTTCCCCAGTATCTCAGAAGAAAGACATTCTTTTCATTGCCTGGATCACTGGTAAGATGCCCCGCTAGCGTGTGGCACTAGTATGCATGAAAAACTAGACAAAAGACACTGGAACAAAACTACTTTTCTATGAGGAATTTGGAAGCATTTTTCTAAAACCACGTAATTAAATAAAGCTCAGATCACTGAGCAGCTCGGAACTGTCCCCCATCAAAAAAAAAAGAAAAGAAAATCCTCAAACATCACCTTTCTCAGACTTTGCTGCTGCAGGAGGTGGTTTTTTCTGCTCCTTTCTGCCTGTTTAATGAATGAGAAAGATGGTTAAACCTAATAAAGCTGGAAATTTAATTGATTGAAGAATTTATGCAGCTCTGGTTTAGTATGGAAAAAATATATATTCAGTGAAATACACTGCTTTAACGGAAATTCTCAATGCCTGATGCTTTCTGGGGTTTTCTTCTGAGAATAATGGGCTAATCTCCATTCCTGCAATCGAAGAATTGATCCTCTTCTCCCAGGTCTTTGTGAAATATCATCAAGAGAAAAAGGAATAGACGCATTAAAAAAACGGAGCTGTCTAAATCTTCCAAATTGGAGGAAATCCCACGGGGATAAAGCGAGTGCCCTCTCCTACACACTGGCAGCTAGAGGAACCGAGCAGATGAAGCAGCGTGCAGAAAGGCTCCCTTCAGGGGAACCATCCTCAGCCCCGTGACGATGCTGAGCGGCTCCAAGGCACCACGCGGACCTCATCCTGCTGGCCCTGCCCTTGCTCAGCGCCGTGCACAACCCCAGCCTGCGTGAGGGGCTCCCTACCCCAAAATCCTTGCACGGAGAGCCTGGAGGCCACGGCAACGTGGAGCCCCCGGAGTCAGAGCCCCCGAGGGAAGGCGGCCGCACGCCGCTCTCGCCACCACCTACCGGAGCTGGGAGGGGTCTTGGGGGCCGTGGGTGTCTTTGCCGGGATGCGCGTGGCGTTGGCCGAGTTCCTCTGAGCCTGCCCGGCTGCGGAGCGCGGCGTGGCTGCCTTCGTGCCACCTCTCATCTCCGGGCCCTGCGGACGCAAGGGGGAGAAGGTTGATGCAGGGGGGATCTGCCATCACTTTTCACGGATTGGAGCCACACAGGACCCCCCTGCTGCCTGCTCTGGCAACCTGCAGGGCTCCCCAAGTTTCCTCAGGTGCAGGCATCCGTGATGTGCCTGCTCCTACCCTGCTTGCCATCGCAGTGCCTGCCACAACTGCAATGGGTACACGAGCTCCCAGCTGCAGCCACAACGTTCCCTGCACACTCAGGTTAATAGGTGTGCCCAGCTGCTCCGTCTGTCCTCTGCATTTTGTCATTTATTTCCCTCGTTCTGCTAAATTTGTGTGCTGAAGATGAACCAATCCAGCCTCGGACTTTAGATCAGAGGCTCTGTTCAGGACAGAGCCAGGCTCCGAGCACAGGTAAGCCTTTCCTTGGTCCCCGGCTGTAACGCACTCAGGTACCGTGTGAATAGCCCGTGGGGGTGTGTAAATAGCAAGATGCTCTTTCCTGCCTTCTGATCCTGCAGAGAAGTTCTCCCAGATCTATACACTGTGTCCTCTTTCTAGCAATTTTCTGATGCTGGTCTGTGTACACAAACTGATGCAAAATAGCAAGGGAGAACTTAAAAGCCAACGAGTCCCAGGGCAGCAGGGAAGCGGAGCAGAGCTGACACAGCCCGTTTGTGGAAACTCAGCATCCCACTACCCGAGCCCCGCAGTCTCTGCTCTCTCCCTCACCACGGGTGTGTTTGTATGACGACACATTGCAAAGGCAAACTCCGAGCTACTCTGTACGTCAGCCACAGATGTGTGTGTGTTTCCTACTCTCCGTGCAGCACCTGGCAGATCTGGCTCCGGCAAGTTTCAAATACATCTGCCATAAAGCACAGCGTAAAGCTGCCCAACAAAGAACACCAAAAAGCACAAAGCGACCCAGAAATGCCTCCGAGAGACCAGCTGACGCCCTGCAGCACGTTAAGATACTTCTGAGACATGGTGCAGCCCCGTAAGCACTGTCAGACATGCCTTAAGGTGTTCTCCGAGGCAGCTTTTCCCTGTCTCGTTTCCTTACCTTGGCTTTTGTTTCCTGCGTTCCTGTACTGGCAGGTCGGGATGTGACAGAAGAGACTCGTTTAGAGGTGGAAGCAGGGCTGGAGGGTGTTTTCGGAGGGGTTGTGCTAGAGGAGGTGTGTCGATGGGGGGGGATGGAGGGTCTATCGCCTGGGGGGTTGGCGGTGGAAGGTGAGGATTTCTTAAACATGGAAACAAAATAAAATTGGAACAACAAAAAAAAATCAGTATGGGAGGGGAACAGAAAGCCATCGCTGACATTAAATAGGATTAGAAGGTGCAATGCAGAAGCAGGCGTGGGACAGGAGACGGCTGGCACTGCCCTGTCCTTGAGGCATAGAATTAGGCAAAGAATTAGGCACAGAATTAGGTGCAGGTCCTGGGGCACTGCTGAGGTCCCACCGCTGCACCAGGACACGATGAGAGCCGAGCCCTTCCCAGGGGATGCATCACCCCCTGCAGCATGTCCTTGCCACTGCCCTCCACATCATTTTACCATCCCAACTGCTCCATTTACTCCCAGACCACTGGCAGAGACGCTGCAGGATCGCCACGCAGACACCAGGCACAGCGCTACCACCAGCAGCACTTCTGGGAGATGCGGACGGCTGCTCCCAGGTCCCTCAGCCCCATCACACCTGCTTTATCAATAACAGCTCGCTATTAAGTTCCTTGTCAACCCTGCCAAACTTCCCTAGAAAAAGACACCATTTCATACTGCTTGGAAGGAATTATGTTCCTCATTTAACTCTTCACCCACTACTATCAGCTTGCCCATTATCTTGCACAGACTGAGGTGAACATCCTCCAAATCAGCGCCGTGGCAGGTACCTTCCAAACTTCTGCAATTTAGCCACTACTAAACTCTGTTCCTCCTGAAGAACACAGCATCTGCAAGGCCTGGATTATTTTATTTCATTATTTAATTAGACATCTTGCTCTTCGCACTGTTAAAGCACTCATCCCAGTACAGCCCAATGCAGTCTGGAGTTTGCTTTAGCACCGGTTTGGCCCAGCACAACCAGCCTGCTGCTCCCTGGTCTTGGGCTGAGAAAATGATTTTCCTAACTGCCCGCACAACCCCATGAGCCACACATTGGTTTTAGGTTGCTTTGCCTCCTTGCCCTCAAGGATCACCATGGATTGCACCAACCAAACCAGGGGGAGGGAAGACAAAATTAAAAATGCTCTTGAAGGAAAGACTGAAGAATGGAAGATAATGGCAGGGGTTGGCACAGCCCAGTCCAGGAGAGCAGGAGAGGACGCCAGGAACATGCACAACCCAACCAGGGGGGTTGATGTCATGGCTGTTTTTGTTTTTCAGCTTACCTTCGGTTTCTTTTCCTCAGCTTCAGCCCCTTCCTTGTCTTTGCTGTCGACATGAGCTGACAAAGGGAAACAGACACAGTTACACTTCTTGGAAATGGAGAGTAAACTCCAGCCAACTGAGTCTGTGCTGCGGTAACAGGCATGCTGGGTTGGTGTTACACCTTGCTGCTCTCGCTTAAATTAAATCCTGTTCCTAGAAATATAAGCAGGTTCTAAATGTTATATCATAAGCACATCGTGTCTGGGCTAGCAGATTATCCTGTTCTCAGGCAGTGGTGCGTTAGTCATCGCTGGAGCATCACACACACACAGCAAGGTCTGTGTTTTGCCCAGATTTGCAGTCGGTTCCAGTAACACCCCTTTCATTTAGGGCAGAACAGCCCTCTTTGTCCCTAAATGCGAGCCTCCCTCATTCAAACCAACACCCATTTGGCTCTAACAACCACATACGTACAGACTAAAACTGCAGGATGCCCCAAACCCACCAGCAGCAGGTTGCCTGTGTTGGCTTTAGGAAGCCCTGTTGTACCTGGCGGTTTTCACTTCCCATCTCTGCTGCTGTGTTCTGCCTCCCCAGCAGACAGCGAGCCTCGACCTGGGTCAGGCCCTGCAGGGTCTGAGCCATTTAGCTGCTGTCCTGTTTGGTTCGTACCCAGCATGTGGTGGCTCTCGGAGTTTCACTGCTTTGTCCTGTTAGTCCACGAGCAAAACAGTGCAGGCCTGCAGTCATTAGGCCTGCAGTCATTAGGAGATTACCAGCGGGGAGGAAGTAACGTGCGGACTACAAGGCACTCGTAACAAAGCCCCTTTTCTCCATCCTCAGCTAATTCCTCCCTAATCTGGGAGGAAAAGCTGCTGATACTTGCCCCAGCGTTTGGAAAGGAGCCCCGGTGGGGCAGCCCACGACCAACGCTGTTAATGCAGCGCTGAGACCCTGACCCCAACCCAGCAGCCACTCCCAGGGTGCTGCCGAGCGGAGCAAGGCTCAACAGCCACAAAGAACCTCTCAGTTTGAAGGAAAAGCTCATTAATTAATTAAGGAAATCCCTCCTGTTGAATCAGAAGCTGGCTGACGCTGGGCAATGCATCTGCAACCCGCCACGGGTTCCAGGCTCTGATGACAGCGAGAGCAAGCCATGCTGACACCCTGCAGCACGTGCGAAGCTTTCTGCCGGCGTATCGGGCAGTGAGCGATGAGAAATATGTCCTGAGCTTTAGCTCCACAGGGAAAAGCTATATCAGCTTTTGATGTAGCTACATCAAAAGCTACATCAACAATTTCTTCGTGAGCCCCACACAGCAAAGAGCACGCTTCTCTCTGCTGCAAACCAAAGAGAGAAGCGGTGAGCAGGATTTGGGGGCTAAGGGAAGCAGCCAGGACAGCTTCAGGGACGTGGTGCTGGAGTGAAAGGCAGAGCTTCCCCAAAGCCCGACCCCAAAAGCCAGAGGTGAGGCATGAGATGGCGAGTGACCATCGCGTTTTGATGCGTGGCCCGCTGCCCCAGCTTCTCACCACAAGTCACTGCAAAATCTGCACTTCTGCGCCCAGCAGGCTCCTCCGTGACACCCCCGCCCCCCCGCAAAAGCAGAAAATTGCTCTTGGAGAAAGAAAAGGTCCAAGAGTTGCCTCGCTGGCAGAGCCCCTCATGCTTTGAGGGGTGAACTCAGCCCTTCACTCAGCTCAAGTCGAGACTGCCACACAGACGCAGCAGCTCCGGCCTCCGACTGCCCCCCGGGTGCTCGCGGTGGAGGACGCCCAGCCCAGAGACACGCAGCCCCCGTTGGAAGTGTCCACACTGCTGGACACCCCAAATGCAGCCTCCACACCGGGCCATCCCAAGCTGGGATGGCAGCAGGTGCTGTGTGAGAGCACTGGAAATGCCCTGCAACAGGTCCAGACCTTGCCTCCAACAGCAGACAGCGGTTTTAAGGGAAAACTACGGGAAAAAGGACCAAGGCAGGGCCTTTTCCCGGGTCTGACCTATCTCAGTTGTGCTTTTCCTTCTCCCTCCTGGTGAGGAGAGGCGATACGAGGAGTTATTGGGGTGGTCAGCGGACACGTGCAGACCAGATGGCACGTGTCTAGGAACAAGCCACAGCGTGCGCCGGGTTAGCCCCGCACACCGTGCCAGCACAGGGCCAGCCGGTGTTCCTCCTCTGGGAAAGCGCCGGGGGCGAGTTAAGAAGCCCACCCCCCCCAAATCCAAGGAGATCGAAACAAACCCAGGAGAACAAAGCACGATCGGGACACGCCAGCGCCATGCAAGGGGGCGCAGAACCAAAGCGTGAGGGTCTGGCAGGGACGCCAGGACGTCCGGGATTAAATAACGGGGGGAGGAAGGGGAGGGAGAAGCAGCGGTGCTTTGTAGATCAGTCGGCAGCACGGGTCCAGGCCATTTCCCAAGCAGCGGGATTCGGGAGGTGAAGCTGAAGCAGCCGTGTGCTGAGCAGGCAGGCGGTGCACACACCTTTCAGGAGGGGAACGCGGCTGCCTGCTTTGTCTGCAGTGGGGGCACTCGGCTTCTTCCTGGGCATCCGGCGTCCTCCTGCCTCCGGCACAGCCTCTTCCAGAGCAGCATCTTTGTCTTTTGTGTCGTCGTCCGACCAAGCAGGGAGGCTGGTTGTTTCCAGCAAGGGTCCAGCATCCTCTCCCTCCCTGGGCTCAGCTTCTGCCTGGGAGATGGCTGCAGAAGGCTCTGGTGGGGCGATATCTGTGTATTCTTCCCCCCTCTCCGGCTGTCTCCTTTCCTCTTGGTCCTCTTCTGCTTTACGTGCTTCAGTTTCACCAGGAAGAGCCTCTCTCAGCATGTCCCCGAGGACATCGTGGGATTTCTTTTCTCCAAAGGCAAATTCTTCAAGGGCTTCCTCGGTTGCTGCTACACAGAAACCCACTTCAGGTCCTGGAGAAACACGCTGGCCCACCAGGGAAGGCAAATCCTGCTCAGAAGTCTCATCAATATCACGGTCCTCATCTCCTTCCCGTCTGCTGGCATCTTCTTTTAGCGGGGCACTGGTATACAAAGGAGTTGGCCCATCCTTACCGCGGGGGTCAGCCGTGCCTCCTGCTCCTGCCAGCCCCGCAGCGCACACATCAGCACCCAGCTCTGCTCCCGGCGCTGCATCCACGCCGATGCCTTCCCTGCCTCGATGATCCCACACCTCATCGTCTTCAGGTGGTCTGGAGTCCTGGTACATATCCAGGGGGATTGGGATAGTGACCTCGATCCTGGTGGGAGCAGCCTTCGGTTCTTGTGTCGGAGGAGGCTCCCGAAGAGCCCCGGCTACCTGCTTTGTGGGCTGGCTTTCTCTTTTTATCACATCTCCCACGGGCTCCTTAGGGCCAGGCTGAAGCTTTGGAGAGCCCGGCTCGCCTGGAGCTGAAGACGCAGAGTACGAAGCGTGGGCAAACAATTAGCACAGGCATGGCAAACAGGCAGTCACGTAACGCGGCAGACAGACTGAGGAGTTGTACTATCGATCTAGAGGGTAAGAGCAAGTGCACCCTGCCGCACTCAGCAAACAGTGGGACCCTGACCCCAGGGGAATTGGAAATAGTGACAGGCACAGCGAGAGGAAGGGTCCTCCCTGGAGTCTCAGGGAGGCTGTGTGTGCCCCAGTGTGCCAACAGCTGCCTCACCTGTGCTGCGAGCTGGCCATGAACACATCCAGCTTCTCATCCACCATCACCATCCGACCACCAGCTGGCTGGCAAGTAAAGGGCCTGAACAAATCAGGCCAGACACCCTCCCCTCCTTTGTGGGCTTACAAAACCCCTCAAGTCCTCTTCTCACTTCCAGGAGATGCTCATGCAGACATCATGAGCCCGGTTACATCCTCCCAGAGCTCGAACCTTCTCTGCTTTCCTCTCTAGGTCATTTCTATGAGCTTGGAAAAGAGCACCCCAACGTCCCCTCTCTTACGCTGTGTATTTCAACAGCCAGTGGAGCAGAGAGCCTCAGTGGAAAGAACTGCAAGTAAAAAGGTGGCTGTAGAGACACAGCCACAGCAGTTTTGGACCACGCATCCACTCATCAGTGTTCCAGCAGCGCTGCCACCATTCAGACATGGTGACATTTAAAACCCAAAACTTAAGGTCACAGAGACACAGATCTTTTTTTTAGAGTAAAAGAGACAATTATGTTCTATCGCTGATCTCATGCATGACACAGAACTTCACAATTTCACCCAACAATTGCTGCATTAAGCCATATATTCTGGTTGAGCTGGAGCTTTTCTACTAGAAACTCATCCGACTGAAGCAGAGATGTACTGAGCCATGGAGAATTCACCCCGAGCACAGGTAAATTGCTCTGAGTCAACTGCTCCTGGAAGAACGTGGACCTTATATTCTGAATTTGTCTGCCTTCAAATTCTCTTTGGTCTTTTTGAGTACTGAAGAGCCTCGATTAGAGCACTTCAGTACCAAGATTCCAGTTCTTTCTTTGTAATGTGACAGAGATTAAAACTGGACAAGAAGAAGTCAAGACTGACTCAGTCTTTTAGCAATGGTCTCCCCATTTTAGGATAACATAACGGTTAAATGAAACTACCACACAAAGACCTCCGGAACTGTGGTTTCAGAGAAATCTTAAAAGTGGCATCTATTGGCAGGTAATATTTGAAACATGACATCAGGAAACTCCTTTTGTAACCACCGAGTTTGAGGAGTGTTTCTGCAGGAGCCAGCACACTGTCCTGGCTCATTTCTGCTGCCAACGACCAACAGGACCGTTAGCGACTGCTGGTGCAGGGATGAGGACAGGCAATTCATTAGCTGTGCTTCCATCCTGCAGGACTGTCAGCAGTGCTGAGGCAAATGTGCAGCACCAGGTCGGGAGCTGGCAGAATACCAGCACGGCAAAAACCATCAATCAGAAGATGCTTTTCCACCTGAGACTCCGAAGGCATTTTAACACGCTCCATCTTCACTCCAGAGATCATTGTGTCAAATCCCACAACACAAAAACCGGAGGTAGATAGTAATGAGATATCCACGGCTGTGTGCATGCATCGATAAAGGTATTTTCCTCCGAATCAAAGACAATCACATCATCATTAAAAGGAAGCAGCACATTATTAAAAGTCCATTTTCAGAGAAGTAACAGTTTACATAAGAACTTAGAAATGTCATATTGGTCTTATCAGAGCTCCAGCTAGCTGAATGTCCCCAGATCTGACAGCTGAAAGATCCCAGGACAATACAGAAAGGTCCTATTAAAAATCTGGCGATGAACAGCAGCTAGAACCAGACTAAACAGGGCAGAGAAGAGGTAGCCATACCCCTCCTGCTAACAATCTTGATTTCTTTTTTAGCGGCGCCACTACTTTAATACAGAAGAGTTGCTAACCTGAGACCCACCTGACAGGTAAGCAAATGCTGTATTTAAATTGCAAGGAGCAGAACTTGAGTAACTGTGCTGTGTGTGGAAAGCAAAGACCTCGGTTATTCCCTGAGCTGAGAAGGCAGAGACCTATCTACTTCTTGAAAAGAGATGGATGCTTATAGATGCACTAATTCAGCCATGAGGAGAAAAGACACTGTCCAAGCAGCCTGAGGAATTTGTAGAATGCAACAAAACTACCTTACAAAATGGGCTTTAACTGGCATTGTAAATAGCGCACAAAATTAGAGCTATGATATATGAGTGTGAGCAAGTCGGCTATGTCAAAGGGATTTCAAACCCCTAAGTCTGCCTCACTGGGCACAGAATTAAGCTAGCACTGGGTGCTTCGGAAGAATCCCATCCTCGAGTTTTCAGTCGAGTCTGAACCGAGCAGAGTCAAGGCAGGCTTCCAGATAGCCAGGAGGGCCCCAGATAATTACTTGGCTCATCTGAGCAGATGCACAATTAATGCTCTAGAAATGCTCACGGCTCATCGTGCCTTTGTCAGTCTTGTTCCTGGAGACTGGGATGAGAAAACAATGCCCTTAATACTATAGCAAGGGCATCAGCGAGTAGGTTTGAGATCACCGTTTAAGTTGAAGGCATGGAAATCTGAGTCAAATATTTCACTCCTTTGACATGCAGGGCCCAAAACTGACCCTTCTCAGTGCTGAGCAGTGCTACCTGCTGAGCTACCTGCACCATCCTGGCTCTGTTCAGTACTTTTCCTAGCCTGGAGGATGCTCTGCTTTGCAACTGGACAGACAAGCACCAGGGCTTCAGCCATCTGAGAAAGCTGGTGCATGAAAAGCTGCAGTTCCCTGAAATGAGTGTGTGGGGACATTCCCGGCATGTGTGACCCTCCCGGCAGGAACAGGGAGAACTTCATCGCAGAAGAAAACCCCCAAGCCACCAGCAGCACTAACTGGACCCAGTAAGAGAAGCTGGACTAACCTTGAGCGGCGTCTCCTGCAGCGTGGTCCTCCAGGTTGGGGGTGGCTCCTACGCCCGCTTCTTCAGCTGGTCCCAGTTCAGGGGAAGAAGGGGAAAAAACATGATCAAAATCACAAGAATTAAGTTTGAGCATGTCTGGAGAACGCATTTACCTCCTTGCTGATTCTGCCCATCACTGCTGTACTACGAGCTGGGCAGCATCAGAAAGGGAATCAACCCATGCCGACGATCAACCTAGCCAGATTTATTCAGCATGTGCTGTATCAGGCTGGAGGAGCGTTTCACTGAGTCGCACATCCTGGGTGGCAGCTTAGCACAAGCTCCTTCAGGCAGAGGTGGAGAAAACAAGCTGTAAAGGAGCAGGGAAACTTGCGGATTTTCATCCCCACCTAGCATTTACGCTGCCGGTGGCACTCACATGAAGCCTACCTCTGACCTGAGCCCTGCCTCCTTGGTGTCTTCCACCTAGCTTACTGCAACGAACTCTGCCCAGGCTATTTGATGCCAGCTAATCTCTGTCTGATACGAATCTGATGCTTCAGGAATATGGGTACATTAGAGAAGCATAATTTTCTTCATGGCAGTGATAGCTTGTCTCTACCAGAATTATTTCAGTGTATGATATAAATACCTTCAAACCAACCTAATCAATTACACTTGTACGTCACAGTTCTAGAGTCAAACTAGAAATTTCTCCATTTCCCCCCTTTTTTCTCCAAAGAGTTCTGGAGAAACTGCTTCCTCCTGGCTCCCTGGTGCAGTCACGCTGCGAATCAGACACTGCACGTCCCTCCTGGCCGGCGAGCTGCTCCCGTCCAGGGCTCCACCAGTAGCCGGGGACGGAGGCAGGACAGGCAGTTTACCTGTGGGGCTGAGCTGTGGGGCTGTGCCGGTGTCTGGGCACTGGCAGAAGCCCATTTCTACCCAATTCCTTTCTCAGAACCTGCCTGAATTTCCAGGGGAACCCAGCAGCTATCGCACAGGGGCCACACACTTGTTTTCCAGCCAGGCCCAGCCCTCCCATGGGGTCCTGCCGGGCCGTACACACAGCTCTACCTCTGAGAGACCCCCATTGCCCCCTGCCAAAGCAGGCCCAGGTGCAGGGAGTCCCCACAGAGCATTTGGGCTGAACTAGCCCCTTCTCTTCCTCTGCATTATCCTTAAAACACACTGGCAGCTGACGAGCTGCCTCAGCAGCCTGGTTTCCAGCCGCCGCTCCCAAGAGAGCCGCAGGGGCCGGGCCGAGGCGGAGGGCCAGCGAGACGAGCAGCAAGGCCCGGCGGCCGCCTCGCTTCACCTCAAAGCAGGGCTGCTGGCATGGGGGAAGGGATGACCAGGATCTGCAGGTTGCAGACGGTTTGGGAAGGGACCGCGCTTAGCCTGGAGATGGGAGGCGAAGCCACAAAGAGACACCAGATAGAAAGATTGAGAAAGATTGCCAGATGAGGAGCTGAGAAAGAGAGAAGGAAAAGCTGCGAGTTTCCCCCAGGCTGGGGAAGGCAAGAAGAAAGCTGTAAGCTAGGAAGGATTTCTGCAGGCCGTGGAGAAGGAAGAAGGAAGCGTCAGGAGCAAAGCAAGCCTGCAAAAGGTTTGGTCGTTTTTAAGCACCAACCAATGCAGCTCTCTGCTCTGTCTGCATCAAGAGATGAAGCTGCACCTTGGCCTCCCTCACCTGTGGTTCCTTCTGGGATCTCTCCATGCTGTTCGACACCACCCTGATCCTCGTGGTCTCCTTCCTCCACTAAAGGTGCTGTGGCATCTGAAAAACAATGCAGCTTTCACATAGCCGCTGGGCGGCAAGGCCCTGGGGGGAGGCAGGACATTTCTGGAGATGGTTTTGCTCAGAAAAGCACCTGGCTCCCTCCCTCGAGCCAGGCCTTGTGGGGGGAGACAGCCGAGCACGACACGGAAAAGCCAGTCCCTCAGGGACACCACTAGCTGTCCCCTCTGCCACACAAACCACACGTCTGCATCTCCTAACGCAGCTGGAGGCTTTGCCATAAACTCTGCCTGAAAACACAGAGCTGAGGCCAGCCACTGGGCCTGCTCTGCGTGCACAGCAACGCCAGCTGCATGGGACAGCACTGGCCTGGAGCTCCCGTTGATACCTTCCTGAACTATCTGTGCGCTGCCAGAGGGCAATCTGCTCGTTGTGACAGCCCTGATCCGACTGGAAAGAGGGTCAACATCCCTTGTTTTGTGTCCTGATTTCCTGAGGCACGTGCACAGAACAGAGCTGTGCTACAGATCACTGCCAGCCCACATCTCTAACAAGCCAGAGATGGAACCAGTCAGCATCTCTGCACGTCTTTCTTTTTGATAATTTTTGCAAACTAACCCCTTTATCTATCCAAGAGACAGATATCCAGAATTCTGACTCAGATTCTGCCTCTTCCTGCTAAAGGAACACAAAAAGTGCAGTTAATTAAAACAGTGAACAGGTCTCTAGACCACTTCCAAATGAGATTTATTCCAGAATGTGGCATTCAGTGGCACTGAGTCCTACCCATATGATTTTTACACCAGCACAAAGTTTTGTTCCATGTATAGACTCTGTCCATCTCATCATTCCAGCACAAATGATGCTGTACTGATGAACATATAAATATAGAGGGCTCAAAAAAAGAGCTGTGAGTATTGTGGTGGTGCACCATGGTGCACACCTCTGTCCCTGGGAGCAATGCAGGATTGCTCCCGGCTGCGCTGAGCTGATGGGATCCCATGGTCACCATGTAAAAAGCCTTCAGGGAACAACCCACAAGCAACTCACTCAACTACAAGCAACATTTCACACTCTCAGCCGTAGGCCTTCCAACCCACTGTCCACCTTTAAATGAATTATCTCGTTCTGCAGTGGCAAACCTCACTTGTGATGAAACTAATGAAGAGCACTTGTCCAAGAGCACGAACACTCCTACTGAGGAACCCCAGCAGAACAAGGCACAGTGAGTTTTTTGGCAAGGTTTACCACAACCCCATCCATCATGGTTTCAAAGCAGTAAGTCAAAGAGCTCCCACCTTCCGTAGTTGGGGTGCTCTTAGCGTCAGATGTTTCAGAAACAGGCTCATCCGATCCATCATCGACTGGTATCTGAAGGGGATAGCCTGGAAAACATTCAAATGCTTAGACAAGTCCTTGGCTACGAGTCGTGGCCTATGTGTTACGAACCTCTACTAGCCCAGATCCACAGCAGCAAGGAATTGGAGAGTGTAAAATACCTCAATGAGCAAGCAAAGCGTGAAAATGCCAACCAAAAGCACCGGTGCCATCGCCAAAAAGAACAAGCAGAAGCCCACCAGCAAAAGAAAAACCCAGTGAACCAGAGAGCTAGAAACAGCACAGCATGGCACAAGCAGGAAAGGAGATCTCAGCAACGTAAGCAGAAAAGATGTGCAAAGTCTGAGGGGTTGTTGTCCTCTCTGCCATTCCTAGAGCCGTTAGCTTCCCTCCCAGAGCAGGCTCCTGAGCACTTCCACGATGTGTTAATTCTAGTCACTGCAAACCAGCAAGTCTCTGTAAAGGGCTCGGTGCAGCGCGTAACGTACAATGTGAAGGCTTGGTTGCAAAAGTCATCTTTTGGAAGAGCAGGGCAAGAAGCACAAGTCTCCTCTTTGCAAGGAGTCTGGGCAAATAAAATAATACAATGAGAACTGAAGAAAATGGAAAAGAAGATTCAAACTGATGTAAGTGAAATCCCTGGGAACCTGTGATGTGCAAAGATGGGGCTACAATCTGCGAGAAGCTCTCAGACTGAAATGCATTAACACGACCCATGAGGAATGGATGCTATGGATTCTCTCCAGGAGCGAGACAACCCACTTATCTGGTGTAAGCTGTGGCCAAAGCACCTCAAGAAAAGAAAACCAAGATGATGTTTACATGGAGCATAGCCAGGAGTGAGTCCCACCACGTCTGCTGGTGTTGTGTGGGCTTCCAAGCTCAATTGTGGAGCATGGTGGAATGAGAAAGGAAAGGCTTCTTGAGAAATGCAGGTCTGAAATGTGGGGCGAAAGACCCTTGCACGGCTCCCGCTCGCAGAGCTCTCTGCTCAGTCCTCTCCCCTCTCCCTGTGCAGGTGAGAAAAGCAGGCAGCAAGCAGCAGCCTTGAGCCGTGTCTCAAAATAAAAGCAGTGCTCTACTTTGACAGCAAACTGAGGAGTGAACAAAGAAACACATGTGCCAAGCTGCAGCACTAGGATCATCCCTCGTCTAGATACCAGGGGGATTTCTGCTCCTGCTGGGCAGTAGTACCAAACAGCAGCATTTTCCTACGACTGTGAACAACAGAGCACCTTGTGGGCCACCCATGTCCCCTGGCTGCAGCCCACTGGTGCACGGCGACCTTCCAGGTCTCCTTCTGGCCATCCCCAAGGCCCCCTTGCTGGCCCTGCTCTCCCCAGTTTTAGCTCTTTCTTCTCTCAGCAGTGGCCAGGGCAGGTCCTTTACACCACCTCCTCCTGGAGGTGCTCACCTGAGGGGATGTGCTTCTCCTGGCCAGCTGCGTGATCCTCCATCATGGTGACGTCCTGACGCTGCTCTGCCATCTCTCAGCACAGTTACCTGGGGAAGAGAACAAAAAATCATCATGAATCAGGAAAATGCTGGCACTGCACGCCTTCACCTGGTGCATTCCCTCCTCCTGCTCCAGGCGGCGATTTTGGTTCACCAGCCGACTCCAGGAGCACTAAATACCCTCTTGCAAGCAATCAACCAACTTCCAGCCATCTCTTTAGATGCTACAAGAAGGTTTCTGCTTTGTTCCATTTTCTGATGAGCCCTGAAATCACATCACTGTGCTTGGGGAAGGTCAGGGCTCAAGATACACGGTGCCTATTGGGTTTCGCACTTGTGCTGCAATATTCCCCGGAGCATCCAATGCAGGCGCCTCCAAATCCACCAGGAGCAGATTTTATCTGCAGTCACTGAGTGGAGGACAGTGGAAAGGGAGCAGTAAGGTGCCGAACCATGTACCTACAGACACGAGCCAACAGAACACCCATTTTTTCATAAAAGACATGGAAAAGAACAGATTTTCTTTGTGCACAGAGGGAAGGTCTAATTATTCCTGCACAAGCACGAGCGTGTTCTGGTCACTGCATCCATCTGCATAAGGATATGGGTGAATTCTACCCAGCTGCAACACCAAAATGACCCAGGTGTTTAGGATTTCCAGAGCAAAACGCCCATCCTGGTGACCCTGGGCACTGCCCAGCCTCTGCTCTGCCACGGGAGCCTTGGCTGGCAGCGGGGCAAGGATGCCTGAAAGGCCAACATCCCTCAGAAGGGCTGTGGTCAGGATTTCCAAAGGGGAGAAGGACTGAAAAACTACGTAGAGCTGACAAACCTCATGTTCAGCCTGCTGGGAAATGGTGCGGAAGGCGCCAGGAAAGCACAATGCAACTGCACGGGACAACAAGAACGCCTTTATTTCATCCCGCTTGCCGCTCAGCACCATTCCAAAACCCTCACGTTCCTGTGGGTTGGCTTCAGAGGGCAAAGCCAAAATTCCCAGCCGAGCCACAAGCCCCACAAACAACCCAAAGCCAGGATCACCTCCCGCAGGGCCTGAGAGAGGTCAGCACTGGGTCTTGATGCAGAAAGGTGCTAAAATTCAGAGTAATTTTTTCCAGCGAGCATCGAGCTGCTCAAGGAAACGAACCCGCCAACAAACATCCGCTCCTGCGGAGCGTGGACCATGTTTCTCCTTATCCTCCGTGCTAGCTGGACAGACAGTGGGTTTAGCTGACTTCCTAATAGCTGATATAATTACAGCCATTGGCAGTGATTAGTAACCAGCTATTAAGGGAAATGGCAAGTTTGCCACGACCGCCAGGAGCGCATGAATCCAGCAGTGGGGCTCCGGTTACCAGCAGCAAGGAAGCAAGCTCACGTGGTTTTGTTTGCTGGCAATAAATTCTCTGGATGTACGGAACTAAGCAAGAGAGAAGCTCAAATGCCAGTAACCAGATCTTACCCCGTTTTTTTTAAGCCTTGGGAAGATGACTATGCAACTGAATTTCTGCCTTTGACAGCTACAAAGCCACCTGATCTAACAGTACCGAGGAAGTTCAAGAACCTGCCCTGAAAGAAAATTGCTTGCAAAAATGGAAGTATAAAATAGGAAGGAATAAAGTATCCACCGTTTGCCAAAATCTGGGGGGGCTACCCCTCAAAAATGATCATCCCTAATTATTTGGGCATATGGCCACCCTCTTCCCAGGGCTCAAAGGAGCCTTCTCTTTTTCCTCCCACCTGATTTTTGGAGAGGAGCACTCTCTCCAGTCTCCCTGGAAAGACACGTTTAATGTTTTCTTGCCTCCGGACAAGAATTTCCTGGGACACCATCCAGAGCGGACTCCTGGCTCGACAGCTACTGAGCTCGCGCACCCCGCCGGAGGCTCATCTGCTGGTGCTGTGCACGGCATCCGACTCAGCCAAAGACGTCCTGCTTTTCCTCCGAGCACAGCATCGAGCATCTGTGCAAGCCTGGCACGACAGCAGCGAGCGATGATTCAGCAGAGGCCGGTGGATGTGCTGCTGACCTGCTGTGCTGGGGGTTTTCAGCGCCAAGAAAAGGCTGGGTGTTTTTCAGAGAAGCTGCTGGTTTCGCTCTCTCTGAGCATTGCAGAAAGGCCTTTAACGCTGCGATGCTCACGGCCAGGCAGAGGCAGGCTCCGTTCCCTCTGAGCTCCGCGCACGCAGCACGATTCAGCCGCCTTGGAGCTAAAGGAGTGGAGATGTGCCCGGGAGGATACAGCCATTAATTCTGCAGAGATGAAAGGAAGAGCTGCCTGCTCTGCTACAAGGAAAAAGGCACTGCCAGAAGCCACAAAGAAGGATCAAAAAAAAACCTCAACGATACCCTGAGAGCACCAAAAACCTGGCGGCAGCTTAGGAGAAGCCCTGGATGCTCGTTTACTTGACCAGCGCCGGTGCACGGTTTGCTGCGTGGAGCAGAAGCGTCTCCCACACAAAGCTGGTCGTCCTCCCACAGCCAGTGGAGAAGAGGAGCTCCTTGAACCAGCATGAGCCAAGGGGCACGGACGGGGCCCCAGCTCCCATGTGGCTCTGGCAGCATCGTGCTCTTAGCAGGAGAAATGCCCGCTCTATAGATGCCTCTACCACGAGCGCTGCTGCTCCTGCACCGCCCCGGACGCATTTCCTGTGGCTCGCCCCGCGAGGCTGAGATTTAAACCCATCACAGCAGGGCTGATGGAATTTCAACGGGAACAGAGAAGGAAATAACTAACGGCAGGCACGCACAGCGAGCCGGTGGGTAAGCAGCAAGGAGCCAGCAGCACCATTATCTCTAAGCTGTGAAGCTCTCCCAGCTGAATTTGCAACACGCAGGCCATAGAACAATCGTACAGCCGTATTCAGCAGGAACGGCCTCTATAAAGACACTTCATGCCTCTCCGATGGATGCTCAGCTTCATTCTCTCCTTTCTTTCTCACCCGTAGGACACAGCAAGCTCGGGACTGTGCTGGCAATGCACACGGTGTGGGGACGGATCTGTCCTGCCTGCAAACCCCTTCGTATTCCAGGGGAACGGCTCGGCTCTGCTTCGGGTTTTCACTCAGGTGACGAATCCAGGGCTAAATGGAATTGAAGCCCTGTGAAAGTGCCTGTTTTGGATTCGGTTTTTTTCTTTTTGAAGAAAGAGGGTCTGGGAATCGCACACTTGAGAAACTGCTTTGAGGTCTGGAAAACGCCTGTAGTGATGATCTGTTTCTTGAGTGGGGGACGGGGAAATCCCTCTCAGGGAAAAACATAGCATTAAGGGGAGAAATGCTCCAAAACCCCTGCAATAACAGCCCCACCTTGAAGCAACGGCTGGTTGATGACTAATTACACCGAGGAGAGCTGCCCAGAGATAAAATTTGGCAGCACCTTCTGCTCGGCGGATAAGGCACAAGCCCCCCTAATCATCTTATCCATTTCCAGCAGAACTATTCTCGTTCTCCAGGACACTATCTAAAACCCAACAGCCCCCCCCATTATGAACAGCTCCTCCAAACCTCGCATTTTTCAAACCCACAGACCCGCCTTGTGAGAGGAGGCGCCTTTATTTAGGGACTGTTTCGAGCTGTGCAGCAAGGTACACGAGGAGGCACCGCGGCGCCAGGCTCAGGGTCAGGAGAAATCGGCCGCTTTCTGGCAGCACCAGCTCACCCACCAGCACCTCTACTGGTGCAAACTGGTCAGGTCCCTCAGCCTAAATCCGATTTTTGATTCAGTTGTTTGCCGTTTGCACCAGTGCAGGAGGAGCAATTGGTGTCGCAGGACGGTGCGCGGCGCGTTGCACCCCTGGGCTCCTGGAGCTGCTTTGGAGGACGGAGCGGTGGTGCTGGGCTCCCAGCTGGGCTGGGAGGAGGTCTGGGAGGCTGGGGGCTAAGCTCAGTGCTGCCAAAACCAGGAGCAGCTCCTGCTGGGTTTAAATGGTGGTGCTGTGTGGCTCAGCCCGGCCCAGGGTGGTCCCTGCAGGACTCTTGTGCAAAATGGTAGGGGCTAAAAGCCCAAGTGGACGTGGCTACAAAAGCAGTTTCCAGCCCAAAGGAGCCCGAAGCCTGCAGGACCACAAGTCTGAAGCAAAGCAAGGCAGAGCTTTTACAGTCACCGACATCGCAGGAGTTGGGGTCAGGACGTGAGAGCTGTCAGAGTCAGCTCAAGGTCCAGAAGGCATTTAAACAGGAAAATCCTCATTTTCCGTGTGGGATTTGGCGAGGATGCCGAAAGCGCCATCAGCACTCCCCCAGGAGGCTGCACAGACCTGGCCGTGAGGTCTCTCTGCTTGGCGTGGCAGCCCCTGTACCGCCGTCTGTGCGGCTCACACCAAGCTTTCGGCACCAGCCCGACCTCAATTCCTCTGCAGGACGCGGTGCTCGGGAGCTGGGGCGCCAGAGCCACATCCCTGGCATCGTCCTGCGCCCTGATGTGACTGAGAAATTAAAGCATTGCTCCTCTCCCATCACCTGGTCTGCAAACGTATTTCCTAGAGTAGGCTTACGGTGTCAGGAAAACGGTTTGGTGTGGTCTGAGCCGCGGGGAATGCAAACAGAGCCGGGGTGGCACTGCCTGAGCTGAGCCAAGTGCTCGGCTCCTGGCATCTCCCCCAGCACCGCCCGCACGCGTTGAGAGCGGGGCCAGGCAGCGCAGCAGCACCTCCTCCCTCCACGAGGGCTCCACCATCAAGCACTGTTTCACAGGCAGAGGAGAACAGCGTATGCAAACCAGGCTTACAAAAGAAAATTAAATCAATAAACGACCAAAATACGCAAGAAGTTCCCGGTTAGAGCACGCCGAAGCCCTATTTATAGGGCTTAGACCAGCCGCAGGTGTCAGTAAGAAACTTCTTGGCACTGCAACGCCTTCCTCCTGCCCCGTGCCCGCCGTGCTGCAGGGTCCGGTGCTGTGATTCCTGCGGGGCCAGCAGCGAAGGCACAGCACACACAGCACTCATCCTGCTCCCCTTGGGCCAAACAGCAGCGCACGAAGCCTGGGAAGCTTTACACCCCAATTAGGTCTGGCAGCCCCAAGCCTTAACCCCTTGGCAAAAGGTTTCCTCGCCGTGAGGGGTAAATAAAAGCAGGGCTGGAAAACACCTACCCCACGGAGGGTGGCCCGGGGAAGGAAGCAGGTGCCGGGGACCACGCAGCTGTGCTTCGGCGGCGCTCAGTTTGTGTTACGTGTTCCAGGCAACACCATGAACACTGTCACAAACGGGCACGGAACCGCGTCCCTGCAGCCCTTCTGGTGCCAGGGGCTGGGGGCTCCCAGGGCGCCCACCTCACTCACCCACGGGTGCTGCGACACGCGGCGCTGGCCCCAGGTCGTCCCCATCGCGCAGAGGCAGAGCCCCCAGCTGCAGCTCCTGGGAACAAACGGCTCGATTTGCACACGCCCAGATCCCAAAATAAGCTGCAAAGTGGTTGATCTGTTTGGGGAAAGAGGAATTTCAGCGAAAGGGGAGCAGTGCTTGGAGAGGTGCCGGCACCGGGGCCCACCGAGCAGCTCCAGCCTCCAGGGCAGCCCCGAGGTGTCCAAGCAGTGGCAGAGGGAGCAGATGACAACCAGGCAAGGGCAGGGGAAGCCTCTCGGCTGCTGCACCTCGTGCTCGGCCGCAGCGGCGCCTTCCTTCTCCTCACCCTGCCAGGGCAGCAGGCTCCCACTCGTGCTACTTAAAAATGAAAACGCAGCAAACATCAGCCACCCGGTGTTACCTCTGAAAGGTGATCAAACGCAAGCAGGGGGGTTCAAAAAGCACGATTCCACCTGAATTACTCAATTAAAACGGAGTGACAGCCCCGTGAAACACCACCAGCCCGAAAGGCTCTTCATAATTCATAAGCAACTCCCTTTTCATCTCCTTTGTGTACTTTTCCAAGTGCTGTTTTTTCCGAGAAGCTGACAGGTGAAGGGATAGGGGCGGCGATCTCGTTACTTGGCTGATACGCAGCGAGCTGAGGAATTAAACCGAGTTTCGAGTTCTCCAGACAAGAGGCTCGAGAAGTTCCTCCAGGTTCAAAGACAAGAAAAATGCCTCTTAGAAGAGCAGGAGGGAGCTGCAATCGAAGTAGTTCAGAACTGCATTTTTCTGTATTTTTTTCATGTTTTTTTCCATGTTTTAGTGTGACTGCTTGGAGGCCTGGGGCGTTTGGGCTCGGGGCTGAGCAGCTTTGAGGCTCGGGACCCTCATCCCAGCAGGGTGCTCACACCAGCTTCACGCACACCCCTTTGGGTCAAAAGGGAATAAAAAAGCTGGGTTCAAAGACACACGAGCTCGGGGAACCGTCAGAAACCATCCCTTACAAGCCTGACTGCCCGCCCAGCGCCCTGCAAGCTCTCAGCAGCTGGCAAAGGCCTCCAGAGCGCGTTGGCAGCCAGAGAACAGCCAAGGGCCACTCATGCTGGCCAGTTCCTCGGCGTTTCTGAGAATTACACTAACACAATTTGCCATCCCGAATCAGCTTAGACCCCTTCGGCAGCTGGCTCCTCGCAGGGTGGCAATCAGCAGAGCAGATTGTGCGGCCCCAGCCCGAGCAGACTTGGGAGATGGGAAACGTGCTACCTGCCCAAATGACAGGGCACCACGAACAGCCCTGCTGGGAATCGCCTGAGGAGCGCACACGAGTGTTTTGCCTTGTAGGAACACGCACCCCGTGCCTTGTGTTAACTGCCAGAGGTGCAGATTGCTGCAGACCTAGTGCCATCCCCATCTCCCATCAGGAAGCTCCTGGTGGACACCACCGAGATGTCACCTTCCCTGACTTCCCCCTGACGGACACCACCAGGACACCAGGACCCAGCTTTCGCCTCGCCTGGAGCCGCACAGCTCCGTGCCAAGCTCCCACCATCCCTTCCTACCTTTCTTTTTCACTTCTGCCTTACCTGACCCAGCCGAAAGCAGCCTCCTGCAGCCCCCCCTCGAGCCCTGCAAGCCTACACGGGGGTGCTGAAGGGTGCCAGCGCCCCGGATCCCCCCTCTCATTCCGCACTGTGATGCGAAGCTCGGGCTGCCTCCGAGTCCGCTGGCTTGCGCTAGATGAGGGCTCCGATCAGAGGGGATAACACAGCAGCAAAAGAGGAAAAAAGAGGAGTTTTGGAGCCTGCCCTCGCTGTTCAGCGGGCTCCTGGCGGATAGGAGGAGGGGAAGCCTCTTTGCAGGGATTTACGAGGCTGCCTTCGGATTTCGCCCCAGCCCCCTGCTGGAGTATCTTGCCCTCATGTGTTTCAGAGCTCTGAGACGGGCCGTGGGTAGCTAAGTTCTTCCTCCCCCAAAATCCTGCTTTCTTAGAAAGCCTTTAAGCTGTCGAACGCGTAGAGCGGATCAAAGGGAAGGCAGAAGATCTTATTTACCAGCTAATTCCCTTTGACTCTTCCTATCCCCGGCTGGAAATCGGAGCATCTCTGCTGCTGCAGGCTCTCAGGTCTTTGTCAGTTGGTGTTCACCCATAAAAAAGGTGGCAGTGCCATCTTTCCGTGGTGCTGCCCTTGGAAAATCCCACCGTGTGCCCAGGCAGGGCTGGATGGCACGCATGGCAGCGCGGCCAAGTGCCCCCACGGTCTCACCACCTGCTGGGGGCATCTATCCACGGTGACAAGTTCCCCAAAATGCTGCTGGAGCATTTGTGAATTAGGACCTGCCCCTTCGAGCCTCCTGTCGCCCTGCTGCAAGTTGCACCATGGGGAGGAAGAAATGGCTTTCCCAAGGGCAAGGAAGGAAAGCAGACATCACCCTGCTGCCCAGCAGCTGCTGCTCTCTTCTCTGTCGCTCCCCTGGAACAATTACAAAGGCTGTTCCTGCGAGGAGCAGCAGATCCCTTTCTCACAGCCATCAGTGGCAAAAGGAGCCCAGCAGGGCTCATCTGCTCGGGGACACTTGCAATCTACCACGAGCGGGACCGGTGGCGCGGCCAGCAGTTCCTCGTGGCTGTCACCATTTTCTTCCTTAATACGAGGTCAGGAACAAAGTGGCAGGACTGGTTTCGTGCTCCAGCGGGTACCAGGACACGTCTCGGGGCTGGGAAAGGCTGGCAGACTGAGGGCTGAAACCCCAGGCTGGTGCTGAGCCAGCGGGGCCACGCGGAGCTGGGCGCTCAGGAAGGTGCACGGCGCTGCACAGCACCGGGTCGGGGCGCTCGGGGTGCTTCTGACCACGAGCAGCAGCCCCGTGACAGCAGCTCCGTGACAGCAGCTCCGCTCTTCACCTTCACGCAGGCTCCCGAGCACCGTCTCCATTTTACGACCGCTCCGCAGCGCAGCCGCGTGCCGTAGGACCCAGCAGAGCTGACTGCCGGTCTGAGAGCCACAGCTCCTGCTAATTTGGTCTCTCCGCAGGCTTTTTGTAGCGGCACACGTACAGCAGCATCCATTTGCTGCGCCAGAGCCACCGGCTAGAGAAATGTCTGCAGCCTGCGGGGGAAGACGGGGGCAAGCGCCAGGCGCGGGTCACCCGCCCAGGGCACAGACCAGGGGCACCGAAGCGTTCGTGTCAAACGTTCCGCATTTAGGTGCTAAAAAACGCAGAGCCCCCAGCGAGGAGAGAAGGCAGGGCTCTCCCTGCAGCACCCAGCCACCTCCCTGCCAGCCCCATGATTCTCTTCTTTCTTTGCTGCAGCAGGAATTGGCTGCCTTCTGCCTTTGCCGCGACGCTCAGAGCCAGGCAGGGCCGCATCCTGCACCGCCCGGGAGCAGCCTCAGGGCGAGCACCAAGCAGGCTGAGCACCAGCCCCTTCTCCTGCCTCGCTCCGTGCCGTGGTGCTGACACAAAGCAGAGGGGATCAGCGTGCAGCCAGACGGTAACTTAACGAGAAGGAACCTTCATTTGCACCTGCACAAGCAGGATGTGTGCGTGGCACTGAGCACCGCGATCTCCTCACCCTGGGTTTGCAGCTCCGGAGGGGGAAGCAGGGATCTCGCCATCCAGCCGCACCCCGAGCACCAGTTTTTGGGAAAGATGCTGTGGAGACACAAGGTGTGCGTGCTGCTCGCTCGCTTTGATCTCAGCCGCTCCTCCCGCTTTGATTTTGTGGTGCTGACCCTTGCTGCGCCCTGACGGCGCGACCTGGGCAGAAGTTCGGCGAACGTTCGGCTCAGGAGCGAGGATACTGAATATAAAAGATGCTCCGGGCCACAGCCCCAGCCTACAAACACAAGTGATCCCACACGAGTGATCCCAGCCCGCGTGGATGGGACAGAGTCAGGAAGGTGCTGGGGACACCATGAGGGTGCTGAGAACAGCAGTGGTGCAGGAGATTTTCTTAGGACAAGGAAAACATTCAAGCTATCTCCTCTCCTCGGGCTGGCCGTCCCGTTACATTGAGCTGTTTCAGCACAGGGCTAGAAATGACAACGATGACAACAGCACCATCTGCTCCAGCTGCCGCCAGGCCACCACAGCCCAGGGCACAGCTGGCCCGAAAAATCCCCTCTTCCCTCTGCTATGGCCCACGCGGTCCCGTGTCAGACCAGCACCAGTGCTCGTCTCAGCAGGACGTCCCCGTGAGCCGCCCGACACCCACACCGGGCACCAAGCACCCAGTGGCCCCGCAGCGCCCAGCTCCAGCATCCCACAGGGGACTGGCAGCACGGGAAGGCAGCGGGACGCCTTACTGTGGCCGTCCCTATAACTATAGGGGAAAAAGCCAGCACCCTTACACGTTGCTGCCTCACCCTAGAAGGAGCACGGCAGAGCTCACAGCCCTTCGGGGCATCCAGAGGAAGGTTGTAGCTTCTGTCCAGCTCTTCTGCATCGTTTTGCTCTCCCCTACCAGGAGAAATTACAGTTGAGGTCCAAAGCGAGCGTGCTTCAGTCCTTCTTCTTCCAGGCCAAAAGATGCAAGCAATAGGATCTTCATCCAGCACCTCACCATGCTTCTGTCGCCGCTGGCGTGTTGTTGCAGAGCAGCAGAAACAGATTGTTCCCCTAAATCCTCTACACCAAGGCAGATCCACACCATGGTATCTGTTAAAACCCGGGTTGGGTTGGTTGTTAAACCCACGTGAGAAGGGGCAGTAAGCAGATCAATACAAAAAAAAAAGCAGATCTGGAAGAAATATCAGCAGGAAAAGAGGGCAGGGACCGGGGCGGAGGGAGAGGTTTGGGGACCGGGCAGGTCGGCACCGTGCTGGGACAGCGGGGACACGGGGCCCGGTTCCAGCTCTGACCTCCACACGCCACGAGCAGCGAGAGGTGTGACGGCACACCGCGATGTCCACCGGGCACCCTGCAGCACAGCTCGACCGGCAGAGCTTTTATTTCCAGAAGGAAAAGCCCCCGAAGCTGCGCTGTGCCTTCATTTTTTGCAGCGAGGGAGCTCAGTCGGAACCGTGCTGAGGCACACGGCAGACGAGGATTTTTAAGTGAGGATGAACAGCAGCACGTAAAAGTCAAGGGCTCGGGTGTCTCCCTCCAGCTCACCTTCACCCCATGAGGGCCACTCGGGGCAATAACCAGGTACCAATCCCATCTCCCCTCGATTCCAGCTTTATGGAGCCGATGGACAGGTTTACAACAGCAGCAGGGCGGCACCAACAGTGACACTCCGCGTGGGAAGCCAGGCCGAGGTCAGCCCGAGCGGTGGCCCCGTTATTCCCCTTCCCAACCCAAAGGATGAGAGGTTTAAAACCAGAACCCGAGTGCATTTCATCCTCTGTGCCAGGCATCTAAAGGCCCAGGGGATGAGCATTTGGAGCCGTCCACGTTTAAGGGCCAGGATTTGGGCTCCATCCTCCCCAGCACGGTCGGTAAAACTAAGCGAGGCGCAGTCAGCGTCCTCAGGGGCTTCGTCCCCCTTCACCTAAATGCAGCTCTGCTGTCAGACGTCTGACACGCACGACAGGACGGCCTGCCTGGGAGCCTTACCTCTTGCTTAAAATAATATTGCTGCTGCTCTCGGGTTACGAGGATCCACTCACGCTCTGTAAGGTCACGGCTCTGCGGATCGCTAATACAAAGGCAGGAACGAGCGGGGCACCGGTACTGCCGTCGTGCTTCCTTTTAGCGTGGCACAAAGCAGAGACCGGGTGCTAGAAGAGGCTCTGGGCACACCTGGAGCCCCCCCGGGGGAGGCAGGGAGCACCTGGCTGAGGCGGACGACGCCGGGCTTTGCTCCCACAGCAGGCTCGAGCTGCAGCAAAGCCAACCCCGTGGGCACACGAGGTGAGGGTCCGTGGCGCTGCCCCACTCATGGCACACACCTGCAGAGCCCGGTGGTCCTCGCTGGGTCCCCAAACCCTTCTTACGCTTGCTGCTCGCTCCTCAGCACCGCCCGGCACGCCCAGCTCGCTCCTGCTGGCTGCAGCTTGCCAGAAATTCTGCAACGAGCAGCAGCGAGGTGCAGCGGTCCGAGCACAGGGGACGGGGTTCTGCCATTTCGGGACTCGAAAACAGCACCCAGAGGCTCTGGGATGTTGGGAGAGCAAAACAAGCCCGGGGAGCGAGCAGCCCCTCCGTCAGAGGAGAGCCTGAGCAGAGTCTCTAAGGAAACCGGCTTCGGAGCTGCGCAGGGACCTCAGCCAGCCGTGACAATGGGCCCTATTATTAGGCACCGTAAAAGCACTGACATATTGGGGAGATCAGGCTTTAACAAGTGCTTTCCCGTTAACCAGCGTTTGTAACTCCCCTTCCCTCTAGCCCGGAGGAACCCGGGGGAAGAGGCGCGGTAATTCAGCTACCACTAAAGCAGGGAAAAGGCGAAACACACCCAAAGCAGGCTCCAAAACCGTCCGCAGGAGGAGGATGCGCTGCCAACAGCTCAGCACTGCTGCAGCTGACGTTCCGGCACCAGCCGGCACTGGAAGCCCAGCCCAGCGCGTCAGCACCCTGCACGGAGCCGGGCACGGGGTGCTCGCAGCCTCCCAGCTCCTGCCCAAGCACCAGAGGCTCCCCGAGCGCTGCAGAGCCCGGGTCGGGGTCTGCCAGGTGAGGTTTGTGATGGGAACAGGGCTGGTTCCTGCCGCAGCTCCCAGTCACCCTCCTCCTCGCAGGGCCCTGTGGCTGCTGTTGGCCGGGGACAGGTCCGACACCCCGGTGCCAGCCCCGTCCGTCCCCACCGTGCTGGGTCCTGGTCCTGGTTGCCTTACCTGCTCCCATCTGTGCCCCCAAACATCGCCCGCTGCTTCTGCCCACCCCGCTCCGCAGCGGCAGAAGGCGCGGGAGAGCACGGGGGCTTCTGTCCCGTTTAGAGACGTCCCGTTCCTAAAAACGGCTTCTTAAAATGGGAGCAGCAACGGGGCAGTGGTGAAACCACGCTAAAAGAGGGGACTTCAGAGGGCAGAGCCCGCTTGGGGTAAAGCCTTCCCCTGAATTCCGAGCTGAAGCCACCAAATTCTGCCCTGGGAGCACCTCCCAGCCCGGGGCTCCCCAACACCACAAGCTATGGCTTCGGGCACGTGAATCCTGCGATGCAGCCACGCAAATCCAGCCCCACCACAGTCCTCGCCCTCAAACCCCAAAGGGAATTCGGTGCCAGGCGCTCGTCCCATCGCACGCGGGATCTGCAGCGGGAGGGTAACGAAACACCGGGCAGCGGCACGGAGCCACCAGCGCTTTGCACGGGGTGGGAGAGGAGCACGAGCCCCGTCCGCACCTCTCCTTCGAGTCTCCTTACCACTGCCCACACCACGAGGGATGGCTTCAGGTAAAGTTTTCCTACAAACCGACCTCTTAAAGCTCGTCCCGCGGGGCATCCCTTCTCCTGGGGACTCCTTTCTGCTCGCCCCCCCAGCCTGCACCCTGAGCACGCTCCCCGTGAGCCCCGCACACCAGGACGGGGCCGTTTTGTCACCCAAGAGCCCAGCACAGCTTCAGCCTGGCCACAGGGGCACGGCCGCTGCCGACCCCTTCGAGGTCTCGCACCCCCGCCACTGCTGGACCTGCTGAGGTCCAACAGCCCCTTCCCAGCACGGGCACCCAGGCTGAGGACAGCTCATCGCTCCTCAGCCCGTTTCACTTCATTCTGTCTCCTCTCGCCCCCGTTCCACCCACCTTGTGTCTCAGCACCGCCAGGAACAGCCCTTTCAGCCCCACCGCCCCAGATGCAGCAATCAGCCACGAAACCAAATCCTTGCCCACCACTTTGTCCGCTGCCTCTCCTCTTAATTCCTCACCCGAGGACGTGCCCAGCTGGCCAGACGTGTCCCTGCACCATTACAGCCTCAAAAGCGCATCCCAAGCGTGTCTGTCCGACACAAGATGGCAAAAATGAGCAAAATGAGCTCCAGGCCGGCACAAACGTGCACGTCACTGAGCTGGGCACTGCTCGAGGATCACGGGAAAGGTTTCCTGAGATGTGAGCCCTTCACAAACGCCCTGAGGGATTTCGTTTTGCAGCAAGTCTTTCGTTTTGCACAGCGATGCAACCCGTGGGAATGCCATCAGGCACCTCCAGGAGGGCAGGGGCTGGCGGGGAGCCGCGCCCCGAGATGCTCAGGAGCAGCAGAGAGCCCTGCAGCTCAGCACCGCGGGGGCTCAGAGCCCCAGAGTCATTCAAAACCCCCAATCCGAGTGGTTTTAGCAGCCCTCATCCCCATTTTTGCTGGGATTTGCTAAATGGGACAAGCAGGGAGGTGGTGGTGGGCAGGC
Source organism: Heteronetta atricapilla (assembly GCA_011075105.1). Taxonomy (NCBI): domain Eukaryota; kingdom Metazoa; phylum Chordata; class Aves; order Anseriformes; family Anatidae; genus Heteronetta; species Heteronetta atricapilla. The sequence goes on from CM021757.1 coordinate 3,006,316, forward strand.
AGCGACACGGCCCGGCTCTGCAAGGTGCCGAGGGGAGGCTGCAGGGATGGAAATCATCAGCCCAGCTGCAGCACCGATCCCGTTAGCTCAACAGGAGGTGTCCCCCGGCGCTGCTTTTCCTTGGGTATTTAAAGAGCAGGCACTGGAAACAGGAGCCAGGCGGCATGTAATGACTGCCTCTGCTCATCGGACTTCTTGCAAGGGAAAAGGGGAAAAAAAATCAGTGGCTTGATGCTCCGAGAGCACGAAGGGCTCATTAGACTTGCAGAGAAAATCCACTCAGGTCTAAAGGCGCAAATCCATCTCCTCCAGACTCCGGGGTAAACTGCATATGCTTTCCACAGGCACTTAAAATAAAACCCAGCCTACAAGCAGCAGATTTCAGCGTGAAACAAAGCTCCACCTCGCAGATGGAGGGGACCCATCCTGCCACGAGGGAAGGCTGAGATCCGCTCGGTCCCTCAAGGCAGAGCTGTGCCCATCTTAAAAAAATACGAGGTTAGCTACAGGGCCACGATCCTCTGCTATTCCTGCCACATCCTGGGGGTAAATCCTTGGGATCGAGGGCTGCTCGTGCCCCAGAGCTGAGCGGGAAGGGCTGGCAGCTCTTTTCCAGACCGCGAAGGTCTGCAGAGCTTAGCGCAAGCCTCAAGCCCAGCAGGACGGCCACGGCCCTCCCACGCCGGTACCGGGCTCCAGCAGCTCCCGCACGCGCTCTCAGCATCACCCAGACCACGCATCCACGAGCGTCACGGGTCCGCCACGAGCTTCCAGCCCCCAGTACCAGCCCCACACCTACCCGCAGCCACCCGACCCCAGCACCAGCAGGGGAAGGGGAGACTGGAAAATACTGGGAGCTGGGTGGGAGCCAGCCCCGGTCTTCTCTCGACCGATCCATCAAGTGGCAGAGCGCCGCCAGGTCGCTACAGCCAAGTCAGCGGCGCTCCCTCAAAGGACGCGGAGCCACCACCGGCACTGGGCTGGGAGAAGCAGCTCGGGATGAGCTCAGATGATGCAGCAGACCCAAAACACACGGCTTTTTGAAGCGAGGCACAGGAGCACCGAAGGCAAACTGAGGCACCCACCTCCACTCCTCGGTGAGATGCACCGAGCCCAGCACGGACCAGGCAGCGCCGCCGCGTTTCCCCCCATTTCTCACCTCTCCAGGGGCTCCTCCGGGGGAAACGAGCACAGATTTGCTTCCCCGTGGCTCTCGGGGAAGGGAATAAGGGGAGACTGCAGCACTGCTGGGTCGGGACAGTTACAAAGGCACTCGCTTGACCCAGCTGGGCGTGCCAAGCGCGGTGGGAAGGGACAGTCGGGGCGGAGGGCTTCGGGCAGGGGGAGGCCGGCAGCAGAGGGCAGCGAGGCCACGGCACAGGGTGAGGGGAGGCCAAACTGGAGCCTTGGTCTGGGACCACTTAAAGCAGTGCTTTAAAAGGGGGAGTAACGAGAGGCAGAGCCAAGCCGGGTTACGGCCCCAGCGCTGCCCTTGTCACATGAGGTCTGTCACCTGCCTGCACCGGCCCTGTCCCCTGCCCCGGGGGGCTCCCGGAGGGGCACACGGGGGTCCCGACGCTCCTGTCCTCATCCCAGCTACGCCTAAATGGGCGTACATCAGCCCTGGTGCCTCCTGCCCCTCCGGGAGCAGGCGACAGCCTCGCTCCCCGGGCAGGGCCCACGTCCCGCTGCGTCCCACCCCCGTCCCGATGGGACCTTCACGAGCTCACCTGAAAGCTGGGGACGAGCCGCGAGCTGCCACCGAGTAGGGCCGGATGAACGCCCTCGGGGACAGCAGATCGGCACGGGAAGGCTTCAGGACACGGCAGGAGAGCTTCGCGCTGCCCCCGTTAAATCCTACAGAGCTGCCCTAGCTCGGGGCCGACCCTGCCCACGGGACGAGGACAGCCCCACGGCCCCGCGCTGCACACACACACACACACCAACAACCCCTAAAACGGCGCTCAGCAGCCCCCCGACCCCAAGCCCCGTGTCCCACCGACCTCAGACCCACGCAGCCCGGCGGGGGACAGCCCCAGCAGCATCGCCTGGCTCCGCTGCCAGGCATCAAACCCCAAAGCCCACGCCCTGACCCCAAAAGGCTGCAACCCCCAGGGCGTTCAGCGCCCATGAGGACGTTGGGGGATGCCGGCGCCAGCCCCGAAACCCCACGGATCCACCCAGGGCAATATCGAGAAATAAAAAAAACGCTATTTTTTAAAAATCAGGTGTGAGTTATCCGCCCCAAAAAGCCCCCACGTGCTGCGGGCCAGCTCCTCGCGCTTCTCCTTAGCCGCACGCCTCGGAAAGAAAAAAAAATCCCAAATATTTTGGGTACCGAGGGGGAACAAAACCGGGCGAGGGGTTGAAGGGGTCATTTTGTTTCTCGTTTCCAGCGAAAACGGCGTTTTGGTGGTCCTCGGGAGCAGCCCACGGACGCCCAGCCCAGCTTTGATCGCACGCCTCGAAAAAAATGGGGAAAAAAAATCAGGAGGGAAACCCTAAAACGAGGCAAATCGGAGGCGCCGTAAGGAAGATTAAAGCCAGGCGACGTTCCCTGGGCGCGGGGCACGGCTCGGGGATCCTCCCGGCAGCACGGAAGGAGAAATCCCCCGTAAGGCGGTGGCAGCACCATCGGGCTGCGCGGCCGGGTGCTAAAAACCCGCTTTTCCCACCCAAAACCCGCGTGCGGGCGCCGATCCCCATCCCTCACCCCAAATAGCGGCTCCCGCCCCAAAAGGTGAGCGAAGTTCCCCCCGGGATTGAAAAAAAACAACAAAACACAAAGAAAAACCCGGCGGAGAAGCACGGCACGGGGCGTGGGGGCTGCGTTCTGCCCCCGTTTTGGGGCGAGATAACGGGATTTTGGGACGGGATAACGGGATTTGGGGGACGAGACAACGCACGGCAAGGGGAGAAGGGGGATAATGGGGACGGGGGGGGCAGAGCGTGGCACCGAGACCCCAGCCCAGCACCCCCAGGGCTGGGCACCAGCACCCCAGAACCTGACAGGTTTGGGGGGCTGGGACCCCCCCTTCAGCCCCCTCCACCCCAAATTCACCCCCAAACCCAACAAAGCACCGCAAACCCCCCCCCCCCGACCCTAAACGC